>CM044434.1:126729605-126776804 GCA_024363595.1 Xenopus borealis
AAAAAAATACCGGCCTTCCTATAGATTTATCTTTTTTTCCTATTAATAACATTGGGATCAGCCATTAAAAATACCGGCCAGACCTGTAAAATACTGGCCAGGTGGCAACCCTATCCACAGGAGGCCCAGACACCTGTAAAATAATTGGAGCGGCCTGGCATGAAGCTAGGGTCTATTTTTACCATTGCTGCACTTTTAATTCAATTAAAATAGACCTTTCCCTGTGGCTGTAGCCGGACAGGGGGGGGGGGCGGGCCCGTGACGTCAGTGGGCGGGCCCGTGATGTCATGGGGTGGAGCTATGATGCCGCGATCGCCGATTGGCCGATTGCGGCGTTAATCAAGCTAATCCCGCCCGGTTTTCCTTATTTGGAAAACCGGGCAGGAAGCATTGACCCGGGCAGCCCTTCAAAATACCGGGCTGTCCGGGTCAAAACCGGACAGGTGGCAACCCTAAGCCCGCCCCAAACCCAATTGGCCCAAATAACAAGTGAAATGAATTAATGTTGTTTATATAATCCATGGTGCTGCACCAACACAGTTTACAACGGTAACCAAAATTTGCACAATTTTTTTTAGCGCACATAGATTAAAAATGTGAGGAAACATTTTCTCACAGTTGCCCAGCCTGCCCCCATCCCCAACTGGCCGTCACTTGGACAGAGGGGAAACAGGCACTATTTGCCCATCCAGCTCTGCGACCCTTAGGGTTGCCACCTTTCCCTGTGGCTCAAGCCGGACAGGGGGGCGGTCCCATGATGTCATGGGGCGGTCCCGTGACGTCATGGGGCGGTCCCAGGGCGGAGCTATGACGCCGCGATCGCCGATTGGCCGATCGTGGCGTCAATCAAGCTAATCCTGCCCGGTTTTCCTTATATGGAAAACTGGGCAGGAAGCATTGAACCGGGCAGCCCTTCAAAATACCGGGCTGTCCGGTTCAAAACCGGACAGGTGGCAACCCTAGCGACCCTGTAGACAGACAGCAAAGTTTCTTCTAGGGGGGCCCTGCCAAAATGGTTCCAATTGGGCTCCACACTTGGTATGACCGGCCCTGAAATAGGCCCTGGCATTTCAGGTACACAGAGGCCTAATCAGCCCACACTAGGGTTGCCACCTTTTCCTGAAAAAAATACCGGCCTTCCTATATATTTATCTTTTTTTCCTATTAATAACATTTGGATCAACCATCAAAAATACAGTCCAGGCCGGTAAAATAACGGTCAGGTGGCAACCCTAGCCCACACAGAGGCCCAAATAGCCCCAACCAGTACACTAAATACTGATTTTCTATGGCACCTTATAGCAGCCCCTCTGGCTTTTCCAGAACACACAGATTGCCAGTCCGGGCCTGGTGCTGCCGCTTCCCTCTGTCTCCAGACTAGGGTTGCCACCTTTTCTGGAAAAAAATTACTGACCTTCCTATATATTTAACTTTTTCCCCTATTAATAACATTGGAATCAACCATCCTTTTTACTGGCAAGGCCAGCAAAATACTGGCCAGGTGGCAACCCTACTCCCCCGTGACCACACGGTCTACATTAGTTTTTGTTTTCCGAAGTCACCCAAACTTTCCTTGTGAGGCATCCAGGCCCCGGATCTGCGGAGAGACCACAAAGGCCCGGTAAGGGGCATCATGCCACCCAGCTGCCCAGGTCATTTGCCTGATTCTGGAGTGCTAAGTGCTTGGCCCTTAGCGCTCCGGTAGGAAATAGATGCACATGCGCACAATTCTAAAAGAGGGATGGGGCGCTAGTGGACGGTGGCCTCTGGGCGCCCTCGGGGAAAATCGGGCGCTGGAGTAATCTTCAGGCACGCTATTTCGGGTAGATTAATCATTCTAAGAATAGGAGATTTGCCGCTGGGTGACTAATCTCCCCTGAATCCTAGCATGTCACCACCCTTAAGGTTGCCTAAATTTCTTCAGATAGTTCCAATACAGAAGAGTCAGCCTTCAGTCTGGAGTTAGTGAAGCCTTTAATAAAGGCCTTAAAGAGGACCTGTCACCTTGAGACATGAGTAAAATATTTCTTTTCCCTCCTTAGTTAAACCCTTTAGTCAGCTGTTTTTGTCTATATCTGAAACGGATTAGAAAATATCCTACATGTAAAAAGTGCTTCATAGGCGCTGCCATGTTTAAACACCCCTTTGTTTTCCATGTGTGGGCTGTGCCAAACTGCCAAATCTCATTCATGCTTAGTCAGAGTATACTCTATGATAGACAGGCTCTGTATAACTCATGTCACACCAGGACTTGATATTCTATGAGGATTATTTGAAACACCTTCTATTGTTCTATTCAGATTGTGTGGGCTACTCCAGCCACTGACAACTGCACAAACTGGTGATATCATGAGAGGAGTCTGCAGTACTGATTCTACCCATGATGCTTTGCTTTCCTGACTTTCTGGAAAGTCAGGGCTTCAGTTAGTGTCTCATGCACATTTGAAAAGTAGTTATAAATTGAGAATTAGTGAGATTTGAGCATAATAAATAGGGGTATGTGGTTTGTTTTAAAAGTTTTATTTCCTTCCTAGTGTTAACTCAATCATGACAGGTTTCCTTTAAGGAGAACTCTGGATCTGGAAGACAAAACTAAGTCAAAAAGGGATAAGATGTTGAAAGCCGTATATTCCCTATTCAAGAAAACGGTTGATTCAGAATGGGAAAATCCGGACAAAAAAATCATAATCTCCAGAGGGTTCAAGAAATCCGGACAGTCCAAACTTTTTAATCTGTACAGTCCTAACCATGGGATTTCGCTCCCAAAGTAAACACCGCAATCACTTGAGTGGCCAGGAGAATCACACTCCCAGTGGAAGAAGGTGTATCCCTTTGTGATAGAGAAGGAATGTAGAGAAGGCAGGATGGCTGGAGGAGCTACCTACAAAGCAGCAATAGCAATCACTTCAGTGGCAAGAGCCAATAATATCTGGTTACAGGAACGAGAAGAGGCCATCAAAAGAGACGAAGATAGAGGCAAACTCACACACTTGCTACAAGACATTAAAGTAGCAAATTACTTTGTTGCAGAAGCATCCATGGATGTAGTCAATCTAGCCGGAAAATCCATGGGTTTGTGAGTTTCTGCAAGAAGGGGATTACAGCTCAGACATTGGAGCGCTGACCCTCAATCCAAACATAACCTGTGTTCTATACCCAAGGGAAACCTCTTGTTTGGCTCTGAACTGGATCAGATTATATCCAAAGCTTCAGCAGGAAAATCATCTTTTCTCCCAAAGGAAAAAAGAGATGGGAAATCCTTCAGAGGAAGACCTTACACCTCCAGACCCACTTTAAAAGACGCAAAACAATACAAACCAGGCAGACCTTTCTCCAGGCAATGTAAACCCAAAAAACAGTTATTTCCTGGCAAGGGGTTTCAGAGCATGAATATCTTGGAGCCCCTCTGTTCATTGTAGAAGGCAGAATTTCTCGAGAAGTGAAGAGAAGTGGGCGATGGACATCGTATCAAAAGGCTACAAATTATATCTAAAGAAAGCCCCTCCCAAAAGTTTTTTTTTCCTCAGACACGACACAGTCACAAGCTCAACAGCAACCTCCATGTCCTTTCCTCAGGATGGAAACTCAAGAGTCTCTCTCACAGTGCCCACAACTTCCAGTATTTGGTTCAGGATAAAACTGAATTGTGGCAATTAGTAGAGGACTTGAATTTAGGCAGTAAAATATCTTTCATGGAAGCAGACCCAGAGCCTTGGACCTGACTGGGTTCTGTTTCCTTGGTAGTCACCGTTGAGTTTGTGCAGGGTTATAGGCCGGATTTTGGGAAAGGCCACCAAGGCCCGGGCCTAGGGCCAGTGGCGATTCTGGGGCTGTCACCGCCTGAGGCAGCAGCCCAGATGCCCCTCCCTTCCCGCTCCACGCTTAAAATTCAGCGTCGGAGCCGGTCAAAGGGGGGCTGTATCACTAGTGCATTAGCAGAGCCAAATTTCCAGGTTAAAACCCGGAAATTCGGCTCTTAAAGTTACAAGAGGAGGCTTTTTGCCACCCCTTGTAACTGGCCACTTCGTGCCGCCTGAGGCAAGGTTCTCACCTTGCCTCATGGCAGGAGTGGCCCTGCCTAGGGCAGCAGGATTTTAGGGGGCAGCATGGTGCCCAACCACACCCACATTAGTTCAAAAACACTGGAGATGCGCAGGAGATACAATTGTTTTTAAATTTCCCATGCACCAATCCCCATTGCTCCAGTCCTCATGATGAAAATTTGCACAAATAAAGAGGAGAGGACAGGGGTGATGAACTGCAGTAGGCCTAGGGGCGCCCACTATGTAAATCAGGCCTGGTCATAAGTCATGGCAATTTTGTGCAGAAGAAGCCTAAAAAATTTCTTTCATGAGGGCCCCAAAGGTACACACTGTCCAAGCCTTTAAAGTCATCTTACTGTGAAGCTCTGTACAATGAAATGAAGTACAACTGATGATTTTTTATAATCTCAAATCTGAATATGCAAATTAGTCTGGATTTGGTGCGTTCCTAACTTGATTTTTTGTTTATATGCTAAAAGTTTCTGGAATTTGTAGTCCAGCAATGCCTAGGAATCAAAAGATAAAAATCCAGTTGTTTAAAATGTACATTCCATTGTTTCCTGGTGTCACATTTCTATCAGGAGCTGGTCATTTACACATCATTAGGCCAGGCGGATAATGAAAGACCCAGTCCTACAAGATTGTCACATGGAGCTTTGATGCCTCTGACCTGGAACATACCAAGAGATGAAGCAATCCATGCCTGAAACTTTTTTGTATTCTTTTTTCCCCTTTTTAGACAACAAAATGCCATACTGCACATTTTCTGTAATTACCTATGCATTATGGTGAATGCTAATGAGTACCTGATAAATCACTTGAACTAGAGATGCTGCTGTTTGAGTATTAGGGCTAGGCCAGACGGGGAGATTCGGGGGCATTTTGTCGCCTGGCGACTTCTCGCTGCGACTTGTAGCCCCCGAACCTCCCCGAATAGCGAAGTACCCAAGCGCACTGGCGTTGCTTGAAAACGCCGGCGCGTATTCACACGGAGCGGCGCGATTTTTGAAATCGCTCCAAATTGCCTGGCGCTTGGGTACTTCGCTATTCGGGGAGGTTCGGGGGCTACAAGTCGCGGCGAGAAGTCGCCAGGCGACAAAATGCCCCCGAATCTCCCCGTCTGGCCTTAGCCTTAGGGTAGAGCCACACGGACTCTGCTCCAAAAAAGCAGGTGTCAAGTCGGATGCGATGGAAAATAAGGTAAGCAATAGCAATGTCGGATGTTGCTGCACGGTTCATCCGACACGACATGACTTTCGGATGCAGACCCAGCATGCAGTGTCTGAATCTGAAAGTTGTGTCGGACAGGCCCGGACTGCCAATCTGTGGGTTCTGGCAAATGCCAGAGGGGCTGCTATAAGAAAAAGTCAGTATTTAGTGGGCTGGTTTGGGCCTCTGTGTGGGCTGATTGGGCCTCTGTGTATCTGATTTTTTTCATACAAATGTAAATGTAACGAAATGGTCTAGCAACACTTACCATAAAAGCCCACTTACCTTCACACGAGATTCCTCTGCTTGTGCAGCACCTTTGTAGTGGCTGCACAGAACAAATATAATCTCTTGACAGTCTCATTAAAGCTGGCCGTGGATGCAAAGATAAAGTCATACAAATGTGAGGTTCATATGATTTTCGAACCAAACGTGGAATCATCCCGACATTTACATACCATGGCAATTGGTCGTTTAGTTGATCAGACAGGTTAGAAGATTTATGTCAGCAATAATATCTCGCCATGTTTTGCCTATCTGACAATATCAATTGGTGACTGTCACTACTATTTGTTGAATATAACTTTTGTACAAGTGCTGTCACTGCCAGCACATTGTCTTATTTGTTCTTTTACTATTTTATTAAATCTGACTGGTTAGTGGCAGGTCGGAAGATTCCGCCATACAAGGCTAAAATCTGCACATCTATGGCCAACTTAAGTTAGCAGGTGGCTAGATATTATTATTATTACCATGTATTTATATAATGCCAACATATTAGTAGTATCAGAGTAGAATGCTAGGCACCAATCAGAATTTTGCTTTCATTAATCTTGATATCTAAATCTTAGAACCTTGATATCTAGACACTGAACTACCCCTTTAAATCATTAGGCAACAAAGTGCCACTTTTTAAAATTACACAACTCACACCAAAATGTTTTTTATAACATCAAAAATACAGCAATTCCTCCAATTTAACCTTGTCCTTCTGAATATGATGTTCTTGACATCAGCAAAACGTTGTCTTATTCCAAATTCAGTTTCCTCCACAGCTTGGCGTTTCACCAGCTATCTGGTTTCTAGGATCCAATTTACCCTAGCAACCAGGCAGGGTCGGACTGGCCCAGTGGGACACCAGGAAAAAACCCAGTGGGCCACCACCGGACCATACCCCTTTTACCGATCTCCTGGCCCAAAAAAAAAAAATATTTGACAAGCCATAGGCGGCTGATGAAGGAGAAAGATGAGTAGCAATAATAATACATTTGTAGCCTTACAGGGCATTTGTTTTATGGAGTCAGTGATCCATATTCAAAAGCTGGAAAGTGTCATCAGAAGAAGGCAAATAATTAATAAATAAATATAAAAAAGAAAAATTAAAGACCAATTGAAAAGTTGCTTAGCATTAGCCAGTCTATACCATACATAAAGGTGACCCACCCCTTTAATATAACAGCCATTAAACACCATTCACAGCAAAAATACAATTGAAATGATTGCTAATGTCTGAGCTTGTTAGCATTTATTGCCTGCTAGTCTGTGATTTTCATCGACATTTGGACACTGACAAGTTTTGGACTTGGCTTATATCAGTTTTAGTCCTTTACATTCTCTACATAACAGAACTGTGCTGTACTTAATTATTGTGCATTGATAACATCACATGGTAGAAATTCTCCCTAAGCTTTAACCTGTGACTTTCTTGACTTTATCCCCTGTGATGAGCTGGAATGCATTAATCCTTCTGATGTCATGGCTGGAAGGTGTGACCATGCTAATGAGAATTTGCTCCTTACTTTTATAGGGCTGCTGTCTGGCATTTTCTCTGTGGCCAGAAAGGACATCATGATACGTAGGATGAAGGGGGTATACTGTCTGGTGGTTCTCTGGGTGCTATGTGTTGGAGCACAGACACAGAACTGTAAGTATCCTGCAATGCTTTTTTTTTCATGGTTTTACGTATCTGCAGGTGGAATACTTGTCTTTCAATTTATCTCTCACTATTTAGTAGTATGTAGGCTGTGGGCTAGACCTGTGTGCAATATTCCAACCTTCCAGGATTCACTAATCATTTATTTTCGTGGGTGAAAAGGTTCAGTAATAATACAGTAGAGCCATCCTTATTCCACTCACACATAGGTTTATATGTGCAGAGTAGTGGGTGCATAAAAATGACATCCACTCCAAAATCCACTCCAAAATTTGCTAAGTACTTGCATGATTTATGATTTAGAGCAGGGGTGCTAAAAAGATAGTTTGGGATCTAGCAGTAGACCTTTAGCTGGTGATCAGTAGATCTCAAGACTCTGTCAACAAACGGCTTGTCTAAATCACCCTCCATGCTTTTCATTCAGATATTTATTACTCTAAGATTACATAGGAAATTGTTGTTTGTTAAATATAGCAATATATATATAGCAGTGATCCACAACCAGTAGCTTGTGAGCAACATGTTGCTCCCAGTGGCCTCAAAGCAGGAGCTTATTTTTGAATTCCAGGCTTGAAGGCAAGTTTTGGTTGTATAAAAAAACAGGTATATTGCCAAACAGAGCCTCAATATAGGTTTACAATCCACATATGGGCTACTTAATAGCCAATCACAGCTTTTTTCTGGCACCCCAAGAAATTTTTTCATGTTATAGTTGCTCTCCAAGTCCTTTTATTTCTGATTGTTGCTCACAGGTTCAAAAGGTTGGGGATCCCTGATATATAGTGTCTTAATATTTAAGTAATATTTTCCATGGAACAGAACGCTTTTATGGATGTAGATCATAATGGGACATCATTGCTTAAAGTATAAACTCATATTATTAAAGCATGGGCACTCTGGATTTAGAGGGAACTTTTTTTTTTTTTGCATTGAGATTTACTATGGAATGTTCCCATTTAAAGATGATGTTTCTGACCGCACCATATCAGGCATGTGCACCACTGCTTTACAGAAAGGTGTTGGCAAGTGTGTCTATTCAAATGCGTACTACACATATTATAATATATGGCTTGTTAAAACTAAGTATGTTTTTGTGAATTGAACATGCATTTTCAAAAAAAATATATATTTAGAATTCAAAGTCACATTCACTAATTGCAGCAAATTGCATTTGAAAATTTAAGCAAATGTAACTGAGCTGCAGAGAATAAGTGTTTGGAGAATAAAATGAAATGATTTGCAGCCTTTGTTGCTTATACTTGTATTCAGGAAAGAGGTACAAACCACTTGTTCAACTTGTGCAAGCACACTTGGAGTTAACCCTTCAGTTACCATCTGGCATTGTGGTCTGTACAGCAGTGGGGCAAACAGATCTGCTAATGCTGGGAAAATTTGCCTCTGTATAGTGGGCATCATTTGCCTGTTCGTATTCACTGAATATGACTTCTAAATATACAGGAGTGTCCAGCTTGTGTTTCTGCAGCTGTTATTGAATGGTGGGAGTTGTAGTTCCCAGCAGCTTTGAGTTGCAGAGTATGTTACAATTTGTAGCTCACCGTACGCAAAGGGCCATTAGTTATGAATTTGATGGGGAGGGAAGTATTCTTGGTTCAGTAACACATAGCAACCAATCAGCAGTTACAAATACATAGTTACATAGTTAAATTGGGTTGACAAAGTCCATCAAGTTCAACCCCTCCAAATTAAAACCCAGCATACACACACACACCCCTCCATACTTTCACATAAATTATAAATACTCATATCTATACTAACTGTACAACTGCTTATTTCCTTTCAATGAACATCTCCATGTTTGCAATTCCTGTTCATAAATAGAAACAATTGCCCTTAATTGATGGCAATGATGAACAAGAATTGGGAATGTTGATTACATTTTTATTGAAGACACTCCATTTTCCAGCACTGCGGAAGAGTGCAGAATAATATGCAGCCTAATCTCTCTTATGGGTCTGTACTGATACAGGCATATCCAGTACAGGCCCAGAAGGAAGACTTGGCTGTGTTGTATTCTGTGCACAACTGCAATGGAACACCCAACCATTAAGTGCAGGGGAACACTGGGCAAAATGCCTGTGTGCAAGGCTCTTAAAATTAATTAAAGAAAGTTTATAAATTACTAATGGAAGTCAAGCCTATAAATCTGTTTGGAATTACACATCATGCATATTCCTTGCAGTATTGCTATTAAGGGGTCTCGGCTGATATATCGGTGACATGGGCATAGTGCTAGAATAATATGGAGCAATTGCACCTGTGGCAATGGTCAGAGCATTCTTTAGTCTGCACCAGAACCTATCTGGTTCTCTGCCTTGCCTCTGCTTCAATAAATGAGGACAACAGATAAATGGAAATATATATATATATATATATATATATATATATATATATATATATCCACAAAAGCAGTATAAAATGCAGGAAAACTTTTGTATAATACAGTTCCCTGATTTTAACAACCATTTTTTTTTACTGGTCCCCTAAAAACTTGAAATGAAGGTTCAGTATGTGTTTGGACTTGAGGAGTCACTTGGCAGTGCTTTGGTCCAGAGGGTCGTACATTGTCACTATGGTAACATAGAATGGGATTTAAAATAGGTCTGTCTTTTTAGTGCAGAGTGCCCCAAACAGCCACCTCACAGGCCCACTAAATACTGATAGTCTGTGACATTCAACAGTAACCCCTCTGGCATTTGCCAGTCCAGGCCTGAACATAGTAACGTAGCAATTTAGGTTGAAAAAAAAGACATTAAAGGTGAAAAAAGCAATCTGAAGCCTTCATAAATTTCAACAGAGATGTGAAAATTCCTTCCTGACCTGAAGACCGTAGTCGGACCAGTCTCAACTTTGTGATAAATGCTAATTTTGGCAATTCTATTGCACTGCTTTGGTCCAGAAGGTCAAGTTGAGTTTAATGCCGTGTAACTTCCCATAAAATACCAGGGCCCCTGCAAACCTCAGCTGAGCATCACATGTGGAATTCCAAGGAGGATTGAAGACCCATGTGATTTAGTCTATGCCCGGAGCCCCTCAGTAGGACTTCAGCATTCACATCACATGATGATCTCAGGCTCCACTGACCCAAAAAGTGAGCCTGGAAATCACCCCTGTACAAACCTCATGTTTTCATGTGCATCACTTGTCGTGTGCAAGTATCTGTCCCAGTTTATGTAATATACTTTTATGGAATGCGGATGTATATTCACAAATGAAGCAAAATGCTTTATGGCAGTAATGTGATTTTAGCTTGAGGTGATCTAGCAGGATGTAGAAACCTAGAAACTGATGATCTCATTCTATTCACCTCCTTAACTGCTAATAGGGTTAAATGCCTGCATGACAGATATGACATTAGTGGAAAAGATGCAGATGGCACTTTATTAACAGTACTTATTGTATTCTGACATTTTAACATTTCTGTGTTTCTTATTTAAAGAGCACTTTACCATGTAACTAGAATGGAGTGCAAGCAAGAAAATGGCTTTCTTACTCATTTTCTGGCTGTTTTGGGGAAACAAATGCAAATTTTAGTGGCACACAGTAGTAACATACAGTTTGGGGGGTGGAATTCCGACACCATTAAACGATCTGCCCTTTCAGGGTCTCAGAACAGAGTTCAGCAGACGAACCAGCAGGTTGAAGGTAACAGACAGCCACCTTTCAAATCATGGAACAGCAGAATGTACCCTTTATGGAGAGGCAGTGAAGCTCAGAAAAAAAACTGCTGGAAAGGTAAGTTAGTGGAGCCATGTTTGACTGATGTATTGAGAATTGAAGTTTAACTTGAGAGGACACAGCCTTATAAAAAAAAGCCCCCCCAGAATGGGCTTCCCAGCCCGACATACACTTACCTAAGAAATATACCACTGTCTTTTTCTACAAAAATTATTCACACCCCGTCTTTTCACATTAAGACCACAAAGGACAATCTTTCATATCCAGACTGTAATATTCCAAAGTGAACTAATATAATCCTATTTGCAGGAGGTCAGGTGACCTTTGATCTTGTTAACGATGCCCCAACTTTGACTGGAGCTAAAGCTACTTTCTCCATCCGTCTGAACTTTCCCAAGAATCAAACTGTACTGCCAGATGGACAGGTTGTATGGAGTCAGAACCGCACAGACAATGGTTAGTATTGGTTTTAGGTACATATCTCTAATTATTGATTCTAATTAGGGATGCAGCAAATCCAGAATTTGGTTCAGGCTTTGGCCTGGGTTTGACCTTTTCAGCAGGATTTGGATTCAGCCAAATCGTAGTGCCTGGCCGAACCGCATCCTTCAAATCATGCAACATTTCATCACACAAGCAGGAAAGTAGAAAATGTAGTAATCGTGCATTGTTCACATGGTTCTCTTTCACAAAGGATTTGTGGCTCAACTGAATCCCAAAACTGTGGATTTGGTGCATCCCTAATTCTAATGGAAAATTTTGCTTGTTAGTGTGTCAGGCAGAAAGTACAAACAATGGTCTTGGTTGTTGGGCTGGATTAGCTATTTCTATGAAAACTAGAGTTAATCAAGTATTTAAATACAATACACTTGTACTGAAGCTAAAATCTTAAGATTAGTACCAAGTTACAAAATTTTTGTAGTGCTCCGCTGAACTGATCAGTTTAAAAGTAAGATTATGTAAACGACTCAAAGCTTGTAACTTTATTCTTTATGTGGCCATGCACACAGGTACATGGATACCTAGTGGAGAACCTATCTATCCTGATGAGTCTACAGAGGGATCTGAATGCACATTTCCAGATGGCCGTCCTTTCCCTCGTGGTGTTGAGAAGAAGCGCAGCAAATTTGTTTACGTTTGGCAGACATTGGGTAAGATGTGCAGTTTAGGAGTTGCCAGTCAAAACTTCTTTGTGATATCTGATCTGAAAAAAAATGTCACTAAAAGTAACCTCTTGTGCTCTAGGAAAATACTGGCAAATAGTAGATGGGCCCTCCTCTAATCTGACAGTGGAGACTGATGGCATTCCACTTGGCTCCTACACTATGCAAGTTGTCGTTTATCATTACCGTGGCCGCCAGAAATTCATCCCTATTGGCAGCACATCCTCTCAATTCACGATAACTGGTAAATATAACCATTTTTAAAGTAGTAGTAACTATTCGCTGCACGGGAACAGTCTTTTCACAGTTCATCTTAGATGAGAATTGTGCTTTTTGAAAACCGCCCGGTCCCAACTGTATTATTACACCATGACCCTCAAACAATAAAGTTCAGTTTGGAAATTATTAGCATTGTTGCCATGTAGTACTCGGGTCCTACAGTAGGTTAATGCCAACCAAGGCCTCCTCTCTGACTGATGCAAGGTGTTTGCATGTGTTTCCTCCCTTACACCAGAAATATCTAGTCACCTGTGCACTTGAGGATATAGGTTCATCAGAGGTAGACTGAATAGTAATTGTTCATATATTGTGGGATTAACACGTTACTTAAGAGATTTATCTTTGTTTTTGAAAGACCAGATTCCAGTTTCTGTGTCAATCTCTCAGCTTCTTGATCTGGATCAGGAGGACCAACGCTTTATCCAGAACAGAGCAGTATCGTTTGCTGTAGCAATTCATGATCCCAGCCACTATCTCCAAGCAGCTGATATCTCCTTCTCCTGGGATTTTGGAGACCAGAGTGGAACACTTATCACCAGAAACACTGACGTCACCCACACTTATGTATCTCCTGGGGTGTTTAGACCAAAGGTTGTTTTGCAAGCCGCCATTCCTATTACACCATGTGGCAGTACTGCTCCAGCAGCAACGGCAGAGGCAGTGCCTACAACAGTTGCTCCTCTACAGCCAACAACTGCAGCTGCTTCTACAAGTGGTGGACAAGTCACAGGTATGTATTTACATTAGGTAGTGGCTGGGGTTTGAAAGAGACACACATAAATCAAGTATAATCGTCTGTAGTTGTAACAGAACTTAACATGTGCAAACCAGGGTTATAACTGATATATGCCAGTAGCAGCTAAAGCTAGTACAAGTAGTTTTGTCTCTATATTTCTATCTATAAGCTCATGATCTCCTCTATTTGATCTACAGATGTACCTACTGGAACCACAGCTGTACTCCCTGGTAATGTCACAGAACCGCAAGGAACTATTGATGGGATTGTAGTAACAATACCTTCTGATGAACAAAACAACTTGGCTGCTGAAGCAACATTATCTGCAAGTACTGCTCCAGACAACGAGGCTGCAACTCTGCCAGAAGCTATTGAGGATGAAGCAGGCGTAACTGTTGCAGGAGAAGAAACTGTACCTGAAGAAGAGGAGGCTGTGCCCAACCAAGAACAGGCTGTAACGGTAGCAGAAGCCGTGCCCAGCCAGGGGGCTGTAACGGTAGCAGAAGCTGTGCCCAGCCAGGGGGCTGTAACGGTAGCAGAAGCTGTGCCCAGCCAGGGGGCTGTAACGGTAGCAGAAGCTGTGCCCAGCCAGGGGGCTGTAACGGTAGCAGAAGCTGTGCCCAGCCAGGGGGCTGTAACGTTAGCAGAAGCTGTGCCCAGCCAGGGGGCTGTAACGGTAGCAGAAGCTGTGCCCAGCCAGGGGGCTGTAATGGAAGCAGAAGCTGTGCCCAGTCAGGAGGCTGAAGCAGAAGCTGAGAACACTGAGACAGGTACTGAGCTTGCAGAAGGTCCTCCTAGCGAGCGCACTTTGATTTGCAAGTTAAAGTTCTGAAATTTCTGGCCTCCATTAATTACATCACTGTTTCTATATACAACCAAAGATTGGTGGGTAAGCAAAACAATTACTAAACAAAGTCTGTACCTCGGTGGTTTCAGAACACTTTGCACATCCATTCATGCATCTCTCATGAACTACTGTTTCTAGGAACTGCATGGTACCTTAGTAATCCTATCACAGTAACTACACAGAATCACACCCCTGTGAGTTTCAGGTGCCACCTCTCTGAAGAGTTACAATGTGCCACTGAGATTAGTTTATATGCCGAGGACTTCCCACATGAGTCAGTTGAACTGAAGAAGCTGCTCAGATGAGTAGTGAAACGTCGTCAATGATTACTCCGCAACTCCAGTTGTTTTAGAATTACTAATTCGATCTATACAATGACCTGGATGAATGAAAATCTTCATAGTCATACGTTTCTTTACATGAACCTTTTCACGCATACCACAATTTATTGTGTGCACTTGCCTAGACTTCTGTTTCAGTTAAAAAATTGGCCCCATAATCCAGCATAACATTTGATGGCCAAAAAGGCCCTAAAAATAGAGCTCTTCATAAGAACAACTCTTGTTTTGCTTATCCAGTAAAGACAAATACTGTGCCAGTATAGGTATTGCCTTGTACCAAGAACACTGTTGCAGAAAGAGTTGTGGGTGTAAGTCACTTGTGTTGGACCTTAACATATAATAACTTCTTGTTTGTAGTAAATGAGCTGCCTGGTACAACAGCTGAGGTTCTGACTGTGCCAGTCACAGAAGCCCCCGAGGAGGTTGTGGTCATTGCAAAGCGTCAGGCTCCTGAGGATCCACTTGTAGGCTGCCTCCTCTACCGTTATGGAACCTTTGCCACTGATCTGGATATTGTTCGTAAGTTTGTTTTTATGATGATGATGATGATGATGATGATGATGATGATGATGATGTAGGGGTGGGTAATTTTTTTTTTTTTTTTTTAAAGGAGTTGTTAGCATAAGTAAAAACTGTTAAACAAAACAAACTGATTCAGTTACCCCTATATAATAAAACACAGTAGGTTATACCTAGGCGCAGTAATTTAGAGCAACCTATATACTGCTTAGTTGTGACCAGTACATTCTACCTGCTTATTGGTTGCAACCTGTAGCAAACTTGATACCTTATATTACATAAGCCATTTAGAGTGTGAAATGTATGGTAGCTTATTGCTTGTCTTGCTTTATAATGGTGATTCTAGCTACTGCACATCCTTTTAAGCAAAAAAAAGTTCTTCAAGACACTATACTATAAAATAGTTGAATTTTAGCCTGAAACATTTTTTTAAAGAGGGATGTGGAAGATTGCTGGAAATGACGCTGTATGCCAAATATACTAACTGAAGTGCATATGAATATCAACAATTGTTGGCAGGATCATTTGTTTATATACTTTTTTTTTTCTTGTATCCCTTGAAATCCCTTCTTTATTATTGTGTGATTTTTATTTGTCAGAGGGCATTGAAAGTGCACAAATTGTTCAAGTATCCCCAGTTGCAGCTGTAGATGGAGCTGAAAATGCAGTGGATCTTACAATCACTTGCCAAGGAAGGTGAGAAATGATTTGAGTTTGGAGTGGTGCACCTGCATGCCTATTCCCGTTCTTTACAAACTGATCTCTTGCATTACAGTGTACCTAGCCAAGTGTGCACAATTATCTCTGATCCTGACTGCACCACTCCACAAGAGACTGTCTGCAATACTGTGCAGCCCTCAACTGACTGCCAGCTGGTCCTCCGCCAGGTCTTCAACGACACTGGTCTATATTGTGTCAATGTGTCCTTAACAGATTCTGTTAGCCTGGCAATGGCTAGTACACAAGTTAGTGTTTCAGGTAGGCAAATGCCAATTGCTAATTGTATTTGAATATGTGCTCCTTTTGTTTTTCCTTTCTATTTTTTTTTTCTTTAAAAGTCCCAAGCTAAAATGAAACTTGGTCTTACAGACCAGGGGCTATAAAAATACTTCTTGTGTTTTGTGCTTATGAACAGACCCATTAAAGCCAAATGACTAAAACCAGTGTCAGTCACCCCTAGTTATATGTATAACTTTTGTTTCACCCATAGGTGCAAGATCCTCATTCACAAATGGTGGTATTGTCATAGTTGGTGTTCTTTTGGCAGTGTTTGCTGTAGTTATTGTGGCCTACACATATAGGTATGTACTGTGCTCCCTCTTGAATTTTGAATAATCTGTTGTACGATAGCATGTCATTTAAAGGGGTGGTTCACCTTTACGATAACTTTTATTATGTTATAGAATGGCCAATTCTAAGCAACTTTTCAATTGTTTTTTATTATTTATTTGTTATAATTTTATAGTTATTTGTCTTTTCGTCTGATTCTTTGCAACTTTCAAATGGGCGTCGCCGTCCCCTTCTAAAAAAAACAAATGCTCTGTAAGGCTACAAATGTATTGTTATTGCTACTTTTTATTGCTGATCTTTCTATTCAGACTCTCTCCTATTCACATTCCAGTTTCTTATTCAAATCAATGCATGGTTGCTAAGGTAATTTGGGCCCTAGTTACAAGACTGCTTAAAATTGCAAATTGAAGAGCTGCTGAATAAAAAGCGAAATAACTCAAAAACCTTAACTAATAAAAAATGAAAACAAATTGCAAATGATCTCAGAATGTCACGCTCTACATCATACTAAAAGTTATCTCAAAGGTGAACAACCCCTTTAATATTACACACAGTATACCAGTGTCCTTTTCAGCAAATGCAACATATACCTGCTCTAAATTAACAACAACGTATATGGTCCCACTTGATGATAAAGGGACACTTTTGCCTTCTGTCATGTAAATTCTCAGTCTGTTCCTCTGAATTGGGTATCTAGACAGGAACATTTGGGAATTCAAAAATGGAGTTAAGGCTTCAGTTTGCTGCCCTGGTTACACCTGGAGGCAAGAAATGGTGACTGTCAGAGGCCCAGGCGCGGACTGGCAATCTGTGGGTTCTGGCAAATGCCTGAGAGGCTGCTATAAGTTGCCATAGAAAGTCCGTATTTAGTGGGCTGGTGGGGGCTGTTTGGGCCTCTGCATGAGTTGATTGGACCTCTGTGTACCTGAATTTAATTCTCAGTCCGGAGCTGCACAGGCCGCTTAAATATTTGTATCCGTTGTTACTAGTTAAATCGTACCTGACATTGTGCTTAAAACATAGTTTATTCTAACCAAAATAGGGTGTAGTTGTAGTAGTATGTTTGTGCCCAATTCATAATCTGTCAGTAGACTATTTTAGTTATGTGCTTGAAAAATTTTTTTTTTTTGCTTTTTGTCCAGTATTTTGCTGCAGACTCGAGCTCACATCCTTGTTCTATTTTAGAGCACTGCACAGGCTTTGCAGGATGAATTGGTCTGATTAGAGGCCAAGCTACATCAGAGCAAATACCCATATCAGCCCAATAGATCGGTTTCAGCTAGGGTTGCCACCTGACCGGTATTGTACCGGCCTGGCCGGTATTTTTGATGGCTGATCCCAATGTTATTAATAGGAAAAAAAGCAAAGTAAATAGGAAGGCCGGTATTTTTTTTCAGAAAAGGTGGCAACCCTAGTTTCAGCAGACTGATCAAAACTAATGGATGAGCAGCTGCTATTGTTAACTGCCTTGGTGCAATTTAGTAACAGAGTCTGTGTAATTAAATGCAAATCCTTCTTCTCTTCTGTACCATAATTGCATATCTGGTGCTGAGAATGAACTATTTTATTGCTTTTAATTACATGTTTTGTTTTCCATCCCCATCTAGGCAAAAAAAGTCTTATACAACTTTAAGAACGGATCCATCTCCATCAAATTGGTTCCCTGACAGGCTTTCTCTTCGTCTGTTCTTCCAAAACCCCCTGGGGCTCTCTAGGAGTGGAGAGAACAGCCCACTTTTGAATGGCCGGGTAGTGTGATGGAAATGGCTGGCCTGAAGTCAAGGCATAGCATGATGCATTGTCATTAATAGTAGTGAAATGACCTGGCAAACTAATAATCTGTGCAGAGGCACAGGAATCATAAACATTGGCCCACATGCCATTTTGGTAAAATGAATGAGTTAACTTGGCAATGCATCAGGGCCCAAAGATGCACAGAGTTAGAGTTTCTTTCCACTTATGGCTGGTTCCTACCCAATAAAGTTGTTAAAAAAAAAAATGTTTTTGTTATTTGTGCCACATCCTGAAGCTTTAGGTGAGGAAAGTATGTATTTTTGTAGTCTGAGCATTGACCCTTGTTTTAATCTCTAGTTATCTAGCATGCATAATACAAATATTTGCAAACCTATTTTTAGTTGTACTGTAATGGTATTATTTATATAGAACACCAACATGTTATGCAGTCAGCTAAGGAGTTATAACGGGCAGCCCCCGGGAGGCCCATAAAGGACATAGGGGCAAATACACTAAAATGTGAAAATTCGCTAGCGTTGGCTTTGCTAGCGTTCACCACACTTCGCCAGGCACTACGCAAATTCACTAAGATGTGAATTTGCGCTCAGGTCGGCAAACGTTAGCGAAGTAGCATATACGCTAGCGTTAGCGAAGTAGCGCTACCGTTCGCTCACCAGGCAAATTGCAGTTACGCTAGTGATGCCTAATTTGCATACGGTGCCAATTTCAAAGTATAATAGAAGTATATGTTACAGCCACTACGTTGCACTACACAAGCCCAGGAAACCTTTAATAAATAAAATAAAGTTGTCCTATTGCCCTAAACATGTGCCCCCTGTATAGTTGTGTTGCCATATGTAAGGAAATGTAGAGGGGAAGGAGGGTAACCCCCCCCCCCCCAAAAAAAAATCGCTCTTTTTCACACTATCACCCTACAATGGTAAAACACACCAGCGTTTTTTTGGGACTTAGAACTTCACCTGGTCTGACCTGGTGAAGTAAAGTCTAGCATAAGTGGTAACGTGCAGGAATGTTTTGATCTTAGTAAATTTGCATAATTACGATCCTTCGTCAGTGAGCAACTTCGCCTGGTGTAAGGGTGCAATTTTGCACAAGTCTATCTACTTAGCTAGCGAAAATTCACCAGAGTTGGTGTTAGTGAAGTTGCGAAATTATGTCATGCTGGTGAATTAGGGCAAGCGTTAGACGCTTTGCGCTTTAGTGAATTTGCCCCATAGAGTCATAGACCAAGACTCTACCTGTTTAAGTGCTCAGATTTCAAGAATATAAATTCTGAATAATATTCTGTTATGGGGCCCAGAAGTTACTGACAATACATTTCAGCGTTTAACTGTATATGGTCCACACAAGTTCAGCATTTAGTCTGGGGCCCTGTTCAAGTGTTTTTTTTTTTTTTTTGGGGGGGTACACGGATGCCTTTCTTTCACAAATAGATGCCTGCTGGCATCCAAGCTAAAGAAGTTAATCCTTAACCAGAAAACCCCAGGTCCTAAGCAATCTGGATAACCAGTTCAATACCCGAATACTTAACAAATGCTGCTAGGTGGAGCAAGTAGTGTATATTTAACAGCATTATAACAAGATGGAATAGCTGCAAGCAGTTGTTTTCTCCTGGTCCTTTTTGAAGTACTTGCAGCTTTTGGGTGGCATTACATGCTGCATGCAATTTAGGAATGCATTTAATAGGTGCCTTGCAGTTGGCGTTATCTTTGATGGTCTATTACTTCTGGGTAGGGTAACATTGAATTTCCTCCCTTTGTATTGGTGAAGTGAAGTCCAAACTCTTTAAAGATAGATTTGTAACCATTTCCAGCTTTATGGTCATCAACAACTCTTTTTCTGAGGTCCTTAGACACCTCTTTTATTCAAACCATGATAGGCATTCATAAATGTGTTTTAAGCGTGACAAGGCTTTGTTGTATTCCTGTACTTTAAATAAAACCAGGTGTCTCTCTCTCACACCTGATGTCACCCCATTGACTGAAAACACCAGACTTATATTATATGCATATTGAATTTTTATGCACCACTGTGTGTATGTATATATATATATATATATATATATATATATATATATATATATATATATACAGACAAGAAGGAGGCAGCACTAACTTTTAGAAAAATCAGTGAAAAAAGTGTAATAAAAATTTGCAAAGTTCACAAATAAGCGTCATATACAACCTGTTGATACAAAAATGCCCAGCATAGTGCCCTTTCTCAAGCTGAACAGGTAATCACAACATGTGTGTACCAAACATTTAAATTCTCAAACAGGAAATTTTCTAAACATCATTTTCAGCATCACTGACTATTCTGTCAACTCTGACTAATTGGTATCGAATTCTTGATATGTTTCGGATGATTACTATAGAAATGTAAGATCTGATTCCGATCAGTTGGCTTAGTATACACAGAAGTATCCACTCCACCCTTAGAATTTTTATATACAAGTACATCTAGAAACTGGACCTTATCAAAATCATACGTCAATGTAAAGGCAATAGATGGATGGATTGTTTGTAGGTATTCATAGAACCGCAACATGGACTCGACGTCGCCGCCAAAGCATAAAGACATCATCTATATAGCGCCACCATGCCAAACAGTGTCTGGCATAGTCCCCATTGGGATAAATGTGTTGACTTTCAACAGGCCCGGATTTGTGGAAAGGCCACCTGGGCCTGGGGCTGTAGGATTTTAGGGGGCGGCATGCTGCCCAGCTACACCCACATTGATGGGGATTCGCAGGAGATACAACAGTTTTTTAAACTTCCCATGCACCAATCCCCTTTGCTCTGGTCCTGATGATTAAAATTTGCGAATAAAGGGCAGAGTAGGGAGGCGATGAACGGCAGTGGGCCTAGGGGCGCCCACTATGTAAATCCAGCCCTGATTTTCAAGCTTAGTCATAAAGGCATTAGCATATGACGAGGCGACATTGGACCCCATCGCGGTTAAAAGAGCTGCAAATAAAATTGGTCTTTGAGGGTGAAATAATTGAGGAGTCTGGCAGAAGAAAAAAAAAGCAAAAATCCACCAATCAGAGGAAGCCCATCAGGAGATGTTGCATACAGTCTTCAGCTCCCTCTACTTGGCTTGGAGTACTCTCTCTTATTACCTGGAAGCAGCCAATAGCACTGAAATTGTCAGCTACTGCGCGTTCCCTTAATAACAAATGGCCGACACAACACTATTCTTTAACCCACCCTGTCTGAACAATGGTTTTGTAGTTTGGACACCCCTTAGGTGACCCCTGTAAAAGGGTCGTTCGACCCCCAGGTTGAGAACCACTGCCCTAAACCATGATACTAAACAAACTTTGTTTTCAGATCTTTTGAGAGTTGCTTTGAGGATGCTGTCACTCTTCATAGGAGAGTCAAACAGAAGCACAACTTGCAAATGGCCACCTTAAATACTTTTTCTCATGACTGGACACACCTGCCTATGAAGTTCAAGGACTAATCCAACCAATTTGGTGTTGTCAGTAATCAGTATTGAGCAGATACATGCATTCAAATTACCAAAATTAAAGTGTACCCACATTTTTGCACAGACAGTTTTTTCACATTTGATTTAATTTCATACAGCTGAATACTGCTTCAATAAAAATCTTTGTTAGGAAAACACTGCAGCAGTTGTTCCTGGGAAATGAAAGACATACCACTGTTATCCAGATTTCTCAGGACCTGGGATTTTCCTGATAATGGATCTTTCAGTAATTTGTATCTGACCCCAATAAGGATTAATTATATCAGTTTCGATCAATTACAAGGTACTGTTTTATTATTACAGAGAAAAAGTAAATCATTTGGGTTATCTGGATAAAATGTGGTCTATGGGAGACAGATTTTGAGATAACAGGTTTCCAGATACCATATCTGTATATATATATACATATATATATATATATATACAAAATCAACTGTATGTCTTGAGATTACTGTAGCCCTTGATACCTCTTTCTGGAATGGGCACGAGTTTGCTAAATAGCACATAGCCTAACCCTGTTAGTGTATGTTCCTGCACAATGTTCTATAATTACAGCCGACTCTGGCAGCGATTAACAGACAAGGAAAGGTTTTTGTACAATACTTGACTAACTGAAATATTACTCGTCCTCAACTGCTTTAATAGCAAATGGCTGTGGGAGCAGCAAGACTCTTGCTCTTTCTTAAAACATCACAGCATATTGGATTGGATATAACAGGGAATGGCACTCTGTGTGAGAATCATATACAGAACAAGTGAACCAGTGACAGCTACTATTTTCTTAGCTGGCTAGTAATGACTATACCAGTGCTGACCACCAAACAATTATAAATGTATTAAACCTGTGTCAGCTATAATATGTGGGTCTCACGTGGTTGGTGACACTTCATCGCTAAGATTAAAATCCACCAGAGGGTACAGCCTATGTGCAAACTTTTGCCATGGAGTTCTGTACCTGCTTCACAGTGATGGTGACTTTGCTCTACTGTTGGTGAAATCAAGTCCTTCAGTGAAAAGCTGCAGAATGACAAGTCAAAAGCAATGATTTTCACCTAGTTCAAATGTGTTTAGCTAGAGCACTGATGCTAGTAACGTTTACAAGAATTCCATGGTTCTGCCCGTATTTAATGTAAGCACCGTAAGAAGGATTGGCAGATCTTGAAAAGGCAGTGCACAAGTTTTTCTAACATAAGATTTATGCACACACACACATGGACCTTGATGGATATCTGGATGACTTTCAGTCAGATATTGGTTGACCAGGCTGTTGGGAGGGCCAGTATTTTACTTATCCACTGATGATAAGAGGAGGACATGTTTTGAAGAACATTGTTTGAAGCCAGGAAAAAAATATCACAGTTATGTAGTCAAAATTGTTGTCCAGAGTTGCAGCTTCTTTCTCAGGTAGAGTTTCTTGTTGCCACAAGTGTGCAGTCTGCAGTACTTCTGAATTACTTCTCTTGTGGTACCAAGGCCTCTCCACTGAAAATCTATTGGCTTGTCAATTGAATGAGCAGATGAACAACCATCTTTAAAAGCATGACAGATTTAAGAGCACATGTTGCATTTTATTGTAGTTGAATAGGTTCTGCATACTATGTTATACTTGAGTTGTGTGGGATGTACACGTTTGGTTTTGTCTGTGACCGATTTTTATGTATCTACTGCAATTAAGGGTAGCAAAACTGGAAAATGTCTCTTTACCGAAAAGTCATATGATACAGAATAGCAAATATATTAGTTATTACATCTTATTGTTGCAGTTGTGGATATACTGTAATACAGATCCTTTTCCCATAAGCAGAGCCTAACTTCTCGTAGATATCTGCATTTAATGAATCTTCGTTCTCTAAAATTATTATTTTTTGGTCCAGGCTGCTCAAATCATAATGGTCTGGTCTTTACAGGTTAAGAACCTTACTAGAAGACGTATACAGTGGCTTGGCCTTTACAAGAAACACTAAATACATATATATATATATATATGTATATACAATAGAGATGGACCCGCACTCCAAAATTCTGTGCTCAAAAGATTTTATTCAATCACCGTTGCAACGGAGATTGAATAAAATCTTTTGAGCACAGAATTTTGGAGTGCGGGTCCATCTCTATTGTATATGAAATCATCTTGACCCAGCACCCACCACGACAATTGGAGTTTGAGTGCAGGTACTTTTTTGGATTTATATATGTGTATATATATATATCCTTGAGAAAGGTTCCCAGGCAGGACCGAAACGTTGGACTAATATGTGTCTTAAATAAAAATACACTTATTCACCTGAACAAGTGAGTGCTGATCCTTGCAATATTATATATATATATATATATATATATATATATATATATATGTATCTCTAAGATTCCAGCATCATATTCTAAAATATACATACATTATTAAACTGAGTCCCTGGCATTCCCAGAGTCTTGAGCTTCTTCACTCTGATGCCTAAGCCAGCTAAACAACAGCAGTCTTATGGAAAGATGGACAACTCCAGAATCTGGGTTTACGAAGTGGGGCAAAAGTGAAAAGGGCACGGCAAGATAGGCTGATAAACCCCACAAAAGGACGTGGGGAAGGATAAGGTAGTGTTGACTAGCAATTAGGCTCTTGGCTGAAATACAATATGGGTCAACATCAGGAATAAAAGTTGGTTTACTTGAGGGAAAAGAAGCTTGAAGAACGGGGTGCAGGGGACCGCAGCATTGGTGCTTGATTCTTATGTGTGATTTTTATCTAGAAAAAAAAAAAGATTTGTTTTTGACTATAGTCTTTAGATAATGTGCTCTCTAGCATATTACAGTAGGGAATAGTCTGTTTAAACTAGGGGCAACTATGTAAAGCATACCTTGTTGTTCATTATAATGGAAAATGCATATTCATTTTTTTATCCCTAGATTCCATCTGGAAGTTAGCAGCTCAGCTTGCATTTCTAGTCAGGTCACATAATCTCCAGTAGTCCTAGCAGGGTATAGTCTACTAACACACACTACAGAAAGGCCAACACCCTAGGCTTTCTGAAAGCCACTACAGAAACATACCAAAATACTAGGCCAATATGGGCTTGCACTATGGTGATCATTTTAAAAAGAGTTTAAAGCCTCTTTTAGGCTGGGGACAGACAGGGAGATTCGGGGAGATTCAGTCGCCTGGCGTTTAATAGCAGGCGACAATCTCCCCGCACGTCCTTCTCCCTTTCCGTCGCTAGTTGAAATGTAAAAGCGTCGGCTCTGTGCACACGCGGTGCGGCGATTTCCGGAATCGCCCGAAGTTACTAGATTGTCGCCTGCTATTAAATGCCAGGCGACTGAATCTCCCTGTCTGTCCCTAGCCTTAAGCAGTGATCCAAAAAACCCAAATCTACTCTTTTCGGATTTGGCTGAATCCAGAATCGTTCATGCAAAGGATCTGCATTATGCAAATCAGGGCTATGAAGGGGTAAAGAGAACTGCACACTACAAACACAGTAAAACAATGTTAACTTCTTTTGTTTGTGTGACAAAAGTTTATTAGAATCTTTAAGGATTTTGAATCCGAATCCTGCTGAAAAAGCAGAATACTAGATTTGGTGCATGCCAACAAAAAATATAGCAGGCACTCACAGATCCCATTGTCAGGCATTTTAAGGTCATCTTTATTGTACACACAAATAAGGTACAAATAAGAAGGCAGATCACATCTTATTTGTATTTTTAGGAGTGTCTGAGTACTGTAGTAATAAAAACTGACGGCTAAAATGGATGTGAGTGATAATGACTGTCCATATAAAGAGAGTATAATACTAACAACATAATAATGTGGGAGTTGTCAGAAGTAGGTGAAAACCTCAGAAAGAAATGTTCTCTAATTCTGGTGGGAAGTATTTATAGTGTAAGTATTTATAATGTATAAAGTAAAAAAGTCTATTTTACAGCCTGCCTTACCATACAGGGTGGCTGCATCCAGGGCTCTCCATCAATTTGCATTGGGAGGGGCTTTGTGGTCCTGTAAAAAGAAATTCTCACAATGAGGAACAAACTTGCAAATGAATGCTATGGGAAAGATGCTAACCCCTCACAATTTACTATTAAACCTGTATAGTCAGTTCTGTTCTTCTTCTCCCTTAGCTTGGTGTTGTGTTTTGGTAGCTGAGGATGAGCAGAGTATAACAGGGCTTTATTAGCAGGTTCATGCAGCCATTCCACAACAGTCACATAAACTCTATCCTTCTTAAAGGGGAATTCAATCCCTTGGACGCTAACCCCGAAAGTTCACGAAGTTCAATCGGCTTCAATCGACTTTGTGAACTTTCGGCACATGCGCAGTATTACAAACCGGCAAATGTGTCCTACTGCACATGCACCGCCAAGCGCCGATGGATCCAGGAAGTAGCCGATGCTGAAGAAGATGGCGCCCGGGAACCTGCATGGAGGGGACCTGCACGGAGGGGTAAGTAAGCCACTTAGGGGCATTTGCCCGCAGGGAGAGGTAGGTCGGGGGGCCTACGGGGGGGGGGGGGGGGGGCACCCGAGGGATTAAATCCCCCTTTAAACAGTATAGACAATACTGTGTATACACAGTGACCTCTGCAGGTCATTTGTATAAACACCACATTTGGTCTGAGCTAAATGTTTTTTTTTATATATATATACACATTTTCTTGCATCTTAGCTAGACATCATGGGAGCTCAGAGATGACAAGATCCCTTCAAACAAAAGAGGCCCACCAGCAATGCATTCATGATATGTCAATAAACACAATAATTCTTCAAATGGATTAGTAAAAGCTTGCAAAGTTAAAACAAAATGCATGAAACTGAAAAAAAAACACAAGTAATAGTCAGTGGCAAAAATAGAAAAGTTTCTTTAAATTTTATAAATTTGCCTCAGGTATAAGTAGCAACAATATTCTGTACTCAAATTAGGGATTCACCACATAATTCATTAATTTTGGATTTGAGCAAGTGCTGTATTGTCCACAAAAGATTTGAGCATATACCAACCAAATCTGAATTTGCAGATTCAAACCGGAAACGTACCTTATTGTCAGCCAAGAACACATTGCAAGTCGTTTGCCTGCGCTCTTCAGTCCAGTATAAATTTGCCCCATCTCAATCGCACCCTCAAGTCCCACCACCTCCAGCCTCTTGTCGCTGAGGTCTATGGGATGCAAAATTGAAATGTCAGATTAATTTCGTATTTGATATTGATGTTGATTCATGAGATTTCATGATGACAAATGCCATGCAGTCAGTGATATACATTCTCAGGGGATGAACTGGCATCTCCTTCTGTTAATCTATACTCCCTAAATTCGCCCATCACTACCTACAGGACTTGCTGACACCAGCTGCTCTTGGCTAGTCTATTATCCACAAGTTCTGCTTTGTCTGTTTTCACCATGGATTCACCTATTCCAGACCATTTATGGTTAGCTTGCATTTATATATGCGAATTGCATAACAATACATTTTTCCAAACTGAATGTTGACTGCACCTTTAAAGGGATGGTCCACCTTTAAGTTAACCTTTAGTATGTTATACGTTCCAGTTTGGTCTTCATTTTTTTTAATTTTTTTTTTTTTTTATAGATTTTAAATTATTTGCTGCTTCTTCTTTTACTTGGGGGTCATCTTTATTACTCCTCTTTTTATTCATGCCCTCAGCTATTCATATCCCAATCTCTTATTCAAATCAATGCAAGGTTGCTAGGGTGATGTTGGCTCTAGCCACCAGATTGTTGAAACTGCGAGCACAGTCAATAAAAGGCTAAACAGCTCAAAGCAGATACAGGTG
This sequence comes from Xenopus borealis, assembly GCA_024363595.1. Lineage (NCBI taxonomy): Eukaryota > Metazoa > Chordata > Amphibia > Anura > Pipidae > Xenopus > Xenopus borealis. Next base: position 126,756,688 of record CM044434.1, read on the forward strand.
GTACAAAACCTTCCCCCAGTCACTAATCAACCATTACCCCAATACAGAAGCCTTTGGCATACACAATACTTTAGTAACAGGATATACCTGTAACTAGGGTTGCCACCTCACCCCTTTAAAACCGAACACATATGGAATACACAGCCTGCATGGCTAATTAGCAATTCATTTAGATGCATGATGCATGGCTGCACATAAATCAGTTCAGTCTGCAGCATGCATTGAAATGTATTGCTAATTATTCATGCAGGCTGTGTATTCCATATGTGTTCGGTTTTAAAGGGGTGAGGTGGCAACCCTACCTGTAACTACTATTCTCTGAAAATAATCTCAAGGCATTCTAGATTCTCCTACCTACAATGCCAACAAGACCAACAGATCTTAGTTTAGAAAAAGTCTTATGTGACACTATCAAAAGTTGAAGCAAAATCAAAGTACATCTTACCTATTGCAACACCACAATACAAGATGTACTGTATCTTAAAATCCCTGCGTAATTGTATATACTCCTATCATATATAGTATGTATATCTAGGGCACTACAGGGAAAATGTAAAAAAGTGCACTAGGATCTAAACACTAATAGCACTCACTAGAGATTTACCATTTCAAAGCAAATACCTGATTAGTTGCTATGGGTGATTACCCCCCCAGTAAAGAAATAAAGATAACAATAAGACAATTCCTGTTGACAAAACCACACTATTGAGGACATACCTTTTTTATTATAAAACTTTATTTCATGGTTTATAACATGAAATCTTCTTTGTAGTTCACGGTAATCCCTGTAAATGCTATGGTCAGACAATGCTGCCACCCAGGGTCAGACTGGGGGGCCCAGGGCACACCAGGGCTGTTGTCCCAGGGTCCCCCTCCACCCTTACATCTGTGCGCACACGCCCACACACTGCAGCAATTACAAGTCTCTTGATCTGGGTGCAGATTTTGGCTGGCGGGGCCCACAAGAACCGGCAGCCCATCTGTTTTTTTCCCGGTGTCCTGCCAGTCCAGTTTGACCCTGCTGGCACCCCACACCTGCCGCGCCCAAGGCATCAGATCAATGTGTGCACAGACAGGGAGCGAGGGTGTGTGGAGGGGTACTGGTGATGTACTTGAAGGAGGGTGAAAAGGGTTGCAGTAATGGGGGAAAGTACATTTAAAGTTATGTTAGTAAAGTAATGTTTTGTTTCAAATCTCACCTTGTACACATGATTTCAAAGCATCAGGGTCGGTGATGGCTTCAGGGGCATTATGACAAGAAGCATTCCGAGGTTCTCCCCAATGTTTCTTAGTCTCTCCCCATAGGTTGGAACCTCCATGCATGCTTGGAATATTTATAACTGCAATGCCTTCCAGGGACACAGAGCTCAGATCCAACAGGGAGCCACAACACTGGGCATGTAAACAGGAAATATATTATTATTTTGTTTGATAATCTGTATGGAAATGTTTAATTCGTGCCAGTTTGTCAATCTCATATGCAAGGTTTACATTGTATTTATCTGTGCATATGTCTGTTTATGGGTTTTCTTTACCTCTGTACATTTCATGTGAATCAAACAAAAAGTAATCAACACAACCATACTTCAACTCTCAACATAGTGCAGGTTCCCAATGGCCACTTTCCATGGCATATACCCAGAGTATAAAATGGAACAGCACAACTTGTCCTTTGATTAATAGCTGGATAAAAGGCCAAGTGGACCAAGCTTACGCAAGGAATTTTTATTCTTCAAAGGACATTTCAAGTTGGTGCCATATTTAGTACTTTCTCTTATAATCATGTTATAGTAACAAGTTACTTTTTAAAATTGATATGGATTCTAAATAATTTTCTTGAAGACCCGCCAGGGTAAAATCATAATCCTGATGCCAACCCTGTGCTACTGCAAACTAAGCGTCAGAATAGCTTTCTGCCATGCTACCCAGAAAGATGTGCAGTATGCTGTAATTGCAATAAGACTATTACTACTGTAAAGCAGAACACCCATTCCATAATAGTGTCATCCAATTCCAAAAGACCTACTTGTGTGAATACAATGCCAAATTCCACATGGGGAGTCCTGTAACTAAGCTGGCAGCAATGCAATAGACCCAACAGAGTTCTTCCTAGGTACATCCAATTGACACCTAGATTTATAAGGGTGAACTCCCTGGTGTATGTAATGACCTACAGGATGCCTATAGTCCTGACCAATTTATAGCCACATGAACTGCAGAGATGCCTGCTTATCAACCAGTGACAAGAACCTATTCTAGGCAATGCTTCAGTGATGCCTCCAATAAAGGTCCTTGTAGATGTAATGCAACATAATGTAGGACTGAAGACAGAGCAAAAGGATGGTTAATACTACTTTCATAGCACTCCAAACCAGCCAACCATTGCAATCTCTATGTGTCTGTGGCCAAATGATAAGCATTGAATCAGTATTGCTATTTTTAATATTTATTATATTATTATTTATGATTTTTTTATCTCTGCAGTTCAAAACAGAAAGTCTGAGTAAATCAGTATTAATACTAGTACAATTAAGAGTAATACCCCACAGCCACAAAAGAAACAAGAGAACCATAATGTTGCCAGCCATTAGACAAGGAAAATAATACACCCGATACTGAGTGGAAAATAATTCATAACTTACCTCAATTGTGACGGCTTCTTTAAGTTTTTTACAGGTAGAGAAAACAGTCTCTGATGTAGCAAACTCAAAATACCACAATTTGTTCTTCATTCTGTGAAGAAAAAGTCAGATTTGCATATGTGGCTGGGAACATTTTTTATTTCCTAATAACTGTTCAACATTTCCCAGTGTTTCAGTTAAAAACATATTTAGAATCCTAATGAGCCAGGGCAGACATATTTTAATCAAAATTCATAAGTCACTTTTTCCTCTTTTAGACAATATAATCAAAGAGAAAGCTAATTTTCTGCACAAATGAGTCAACATTCATATATTATTGAGTGATGCTATACAAGCATAAAACATAAGTTTTGGTCTATAGAATAGGGATATAGTATTTCCCTACAAATTAGTATGTTGCTGGAGAATAGCATGTCGGTGCCCTAAAATTAATTTTTGTCATAATTTCTTGCTAGAAGCAAACAAATAAGCAGTTAGTTTTTTAGTGGTCTAGTAAAAGCAAATATATAGACAATGGACTGAAGCATAATTTTGGATATTATTACACAACAGCTTAGAGGCTCTCTTGTTTGCCTTTGTCAACCTGCACAGCAATTCTTCAAGCAATGGGAATGAGTCTATTACAGGTTATTATATTCACCTGCTATTGAATTTCTCTGGATATTTTTCCCTCATATTGTGGAATCTGTGTGCTATAGATGCATCCTGCAAAGAGAAGAAGAAAAAAAAATAAGATAAAATTATGATAAGTGAATATCAAAATGGAGGGCATGATATATAACATTGCTGGCAATTTATATGCTGTATGCAAGAAGCGTTTACTTGCACTGTTTTCTATAAATGGTGAGCAATATATGTTGCACATTCAACCACATTTATATGCAACTTTGTATTTATTAAATGTCTGAAAGCCTCTATGTTGCTTTTAAATAGCATAGTGTCACGGGTAGGCCTTCGTTAGGCGCCATAGGGAAGTAGTGGACCAAGGAGGAAGCTTAGGGGTTCACAGGTCCAATAACGCAGGCAAGGCAAGGATCAGGCAGGAGTCAAACAGGTCCAGGCAAAAAGGTGTATTAACAGGAAAAAATAAACAAAGTCCAAGCAATGGTCAAAAAATACAGGAAACAAGGTCAGCAGAATACAGGAACAGGATCAGAACAATACCCAGGATCACAGCATGAAATCCTATAATTGGGCGCCATAATGGCGTCCAATGGCCCTTTAAATAATCAAATTTGGCGCCAAAACGAGCGCCGTGACGTCATCGCGTCAGGCGCAACGCGATGACATCACTACCCGGCGCCGCATATCCACGTGGCGGCTATGGGCGCCGCCATTGTGGATATGCCGCAGAGAAGAGAGGACGCGCCGCCCGGAGCTAAAGGTAAGCCTCCGGGCGGCGCGATCCTGACACATAGATGCCCAAACTTCCAGACCTAATTGAACTAAGATACTTAAAAAGTCAGGTCAGGCTTGGAATATTGGCAAAATTTAGGACCTGGGGAAGACGTGGTCATAAATGATATATACTGTCAGCACCCTGTTAAGACACCAATATTCATTTACATTAAAGGACCAGAAACATCATAAAATGAAATTCTTTTAAAGTAATAAAAATATAATGCAGTGTTGCCCTGCACTGGTAAAATTGGTGTGTTTGCTTCAGAAACACTACTATTGTTTATATAAATAAGCTGCTGTTTAGCAATGGGGCAGCCATTCAAGGAGAAAAAGCTCAGGTTACACAGCAGATAAGCTCTGTAGAACATAATGGTGTTATCTGTTATGCACTATTTAACCTGTTCCATCTAGCCTTTTTTCAGTTTCCACCATTGCAGCTCAGCAGCAGTTTTAACAGTGCAGGGAAACACTACATGATATTTTCATTACTTTAAAACCTTTTTTGGTGTTACTGTTCCTTTAAGGTTGTCTATAGGGTAACATTTTAAAAAGAAAGAAAAATAACAAGATTGTTGTGTGGTGGATCAAATGAGATTAAAGTAATGATGGTCAGCCTAGGTCAATATTTGGATAAAATAGGGCCCAATGCTGCCCTGATTAAACCTGATTAGGTGTTGTCTAGAAAGGATAAGAAAGGGTATTGTTTTAGCCTCTATACAAACCATTGAGCTGTCAACTTGACCATGAACAGGAAAGTTAACAGCCAATATCTGCATGTATATGGGCATCTGTAGCTGAAATCTGTGCCATATGACTAAAATATAATAACAGTTTGCTAATATTAATTACTGAAATAAATGTTTTCAAAATTTCAAAAACCATGGAAACATCCCTAAAAACAATTTATATCATTAGAATGGACAGGGCAACTTATGTTCCAACAACTGTGTCTATTTCAGTAAATAGAAGTATTTCTGTGTTTCATGCAGATTATCATTAATGAAAACAAACCCAACTGAGTTTTTGGCTGAAATTCCGTTATAGGAGTTCTTTGTCCTTTCATCTAAGGACAAGTTTTCAGCAGAAAGTAATGTTGGGAAAATGTTGATCGCTCCTCTCCGTCTGCTCTCCCAGACTTTCCCACCAATTTTGAATGTCCTAGTCTAAGATACAGAGTGCGGACAGTGAGTCAGCTGTAAAAATAACTGCTGAGAATGGTGATTTGTCCCACTGTACTGAGCTACAGAAACATATATGATATAAAAATAGAGTTCACTGACGCAAGATAAAATTAAGAAACTACAAATGATCAGAGCTGAGATTGAAGAGGACTCTTGATGGTCTCCAATGAAAAATGAATTTTTTTCTTTGACTTTAACTTTATCTGTGGGACGCCTTAAGGGCTCATCCAGACGCTTATACTTTGGGGCGACAAATCTCCCTGAATGGCTTGCTCCTATCTCGCGCCCGCTAGCGCTAAAGTCGCCTGTGCCTATTCACACGCAACAACGCGTTTTTCAAAGTTGATCAAAATTGATCAAAATTTCCCCGTGTGAACCATGGACCTGGGGTTTCTAACTTACCATTGATCTATGTGAGCAGACAGCTCTTGTCCTGGTTCACTCCCATTGCTATAAAGTACTTGTTACTGTAAGTAAGGCAGGGCTTTGTTCAGCTGTTATCTATCTGGCCCATCTGGGCCCATGTGATCAATGTAAGCCATTAGGCTGCCTATAAAGACCCCTGCCCTGCACTGAATCATGGCCCAATATAGGTTCTGCTATTGTGAGTTCCTGAGTGTGATTCTACTGTGATTCTTGTGTTTTAATCTCTTTCCTGTTCCTGACTTTGATTATCGCTGCCTGTCCTGACCTCCTTGCCTGTGACCTCAATTATGCTTCTGTCCTGATTTGGTACCATATTGTCTGATCCTTGTTATTGACCCAGCCTGTCCCTTGACTATGCTTCTTGTCCTTCATTCCTGAAACAAACTCTATTGTGAATGCCTCTAAAGTTATGTCACAATATCATATACATTTGAAAAGTAAAGATCTTCCTGAAGAATTCCAAATGGTTATATATATAAGAATCAAAGCATATATCCCTAAAGTGTGGGTATGTGACAATACTACATACTGATAGGGTATGAAAGCGATGGGGCTTCTGGGCACCCCAAAACATAAAAACACAAATGTCATTGTTACAATAAAGTGCTTTGTCCATCAGCCCTTATTGGAGCGCATTAGTGCACTGCAGGGTTTTTTGACCAGGATAACCCAAACACCATTTCCACTTTGGTTTCTAATTAACCCCAATTATTCACATGTCCACATCATGCTCTAGTAATTCATGTACATACCACCCCAATGGAAAAGTAGTTGTTTATGATCTCGTAAGGAACTGGGTCTCCCTTCTCATTTGGGTTTTCAGGTATAACCTCAATGCTCCATCGGTCCATCTTAATAGGTATACTCTTTTCAATATCCTTCAAGAACTTAATTAGATTCTCTCCATCATAACCTAGGAATAACAATAGGTCAGACACAAAATGTAAACATGCTGCTGAGTGAAATGATTAAGGAAGTGCAATGCTGAACTACACTAAAAAGGTAATGGTAAAGGTAACAGAAGGTGCAACTAATCAGCAGGTAGACTTTCCTGGTCACCTGTTTTAAAGCAAGCATTCAATTGGTTTCTATAGGTTTCTAGGCTTGGTCAGAATTTGCACTTATTATTACATTCCCCTGAAACATGTAATGCTCACAGTGTTTAATTAGCAAGTAGCCACAGTTCTGGATTCAGATGAACCTCTAATTCAGGGGTGTCCAAAAGGTAGATCAGGGTCTATCAGTGGACCTATAGGAGGTGTTCAGTAGATCTCAAGACAGTGTATACAAATAGCTTTTATCAATCACCCTCCTATATTTCATGCTTTTCCTTCAGATGTTTATCATGTTAAAGGGGTTGTAAAGGAAAAAGGATAAAATCCTATTATTACTTTCTTTAGTGTTTTTATAATAAACCTAACTGTATGCAGTGAAATTCCCCCTTCTTTTTACTTGCTCTTACAGCTGCGGATAGGAAACTTCAGACGGCCCCTAACTGATCTACAGGCAAATGATCATACTTTCAAATGGCAGGGGGGAAGCTCCCACCTTACTTTCCAGAACACGAGCAGCTTTGTTTGTTTCCCTGTAGAGAGGCCGATGACTGTGTAGAGATTTGTATCCAAATACAAAGTTACAAGTTGACAGCCCCCAGCACCAACTTTGAAATCATAAATCATTTGTCTTATTAGGCTTGTGGTGCAGTAAGTTCATGTTCACATTTAGTATACAAAATGCAGCATTTCTAACATTATTCTATTTTACACTTTAGTTGCCCTTTAAGGTTACATAGAAATAGTTGTTTCTCATAAATCAATAGTTAAGAGAAATTTTCAATGGAACAGAATGCTAAAAATGTTGTAAAGGGTGTACTGTAGATCCTAATGGGACAACATCACTAAAAGTAGACCCTGCATTAGCAAAGTAATTGCACTCCCATGTTCTGCAGTCTTACTGCTGCAAGCCACACATTTGCAGAATGGATTCTTTTCTGTGCACTTCATACAAGTATGTACAGACACAGTAGCAAATCTCCTGTATTTAAAGGGATACTGTCATGGGAAAATATGTTTTTTTTCAAAATGCATCAGTTAATAGTGCTACTCCAGCAGACTTAGGCAGTGAAATCAAAACAGATTTTTTTTTTATATTCAATTTTTAAATCATACATGGGGCTAGACATTTTGTCATTTCCCAGCTGCCCCTGGTCATGTGACTCGTGCCAGCACTTTAGGAGGGAACTGCTTTCTGGCAGGCTGTTTTTTTCCTTCTCAATGTAACTGAATGGAACGCAGTGGGTCATGGGTTTTTACTATTGAGTGCTGTTCTTAGATCTACCAGGCAGCTGTTAACTTGTGTTAGGGAGCTGTTATGTGGTTACCTTCCCATTGTTCTGTTGTTAGGATGATGGGAGGGGGGTGATATTACCCCAACTTGCAGTACAGCAGTAAAGAGTGATTGAAGTTTATCAGAGCACAAGTCACATGACTTGGGGAAGCTGGGAAATTGACAATATGTGTAGCCCCATGTCAGATTTCAAAAGTAAATTAAAAAAACTATTTTTTCTCTATCCAGAAATGGATTTCAGTGCAGAATTCTGCTAGAGCAGCACTATTAACTGATGCATTTCAGAAAAAAGACATGTTTACCCATGACAGTATCCCTTTAAATATCGATATGATCTTTACAGAATAGCAGGCCAATACCATTTGGCTTGTAACACTGTAGTAACAAACCAACCAATAGTGGGGTGCACAGACTAACACCATGTAGCTTGTAACACTATTGCAACAAAGCAACCAACAGTGGGGTGCACCCATATGATGTCACTAAGATAGCTGCTCGTCTGGTGGGACTGGTTAATCAAGCCTCAGACTTTCAAATAAACATGTTATCAATACACTACCAATACTCTTTTGCTTCACCAGCAGAACAAATACTTACCACCCCCCCAGCTGAGACATCGTGCAAGGTCATTTCCTGTACCAAGTGGCAGAACAGCTACAGGTGGTCTATGTGGAAGATTTGCCTTGTCTTAATAAAAGGAGAATTAGTAGTTGATAAATTATGTAAAGACTAAAGCGAGAATTTAGGCTAATGCCAGAGGCAGTGGATCTCAGCCTCGGGAGAAACACAGGCCAAGAATCTGCTCCTACACTTCTTGACGTGCCTGCACCAGGGAACGTTACATGGGTTGATTTCTGTGCAGAAATGCAAGAGCGTTCAGCCTGCATTTCTCCACATGCGGAGATACGTTATGTCTGCCATTAGCCTTAGATTCCTGCCACACAGACTTGTGCTTGTGTGTTACTGCTTGTGCTCCCTGCAACTGACCTAAATGGCAAGCAACTGTCATTGGTATTATGTGTACCATCAGCCTTATAAATATGAAAGAGTCATCAGCCTAATAAATATGAAAGAGTCGTTACATTAGCTCATTATACAATATACTAGGTGTAAACGTGCACTACTTAAAGCATATACAATATATAGTTCCCAGGTCTATAGGACTCTTGTCTACCATTTTATAGAATGAACCTCTCCCACAATACTGCCCCTCCCTATATTTCCTGCATCAGTACCATGACAGTTACTCTTGCAGCAGAAAACAGTGTACAATCATCAGAGCCATGTAAATACAGGGCTATAAAGCACTTACCAATAGCATCCAGGATCCAACCGACTGTCCCATCACCACCGCATACTAAAATTCTATAGTCTGGGACATCCCGGAAAAAATTCAGCCTTAGAGATTGATGTAGTGAAAGAATGGAGATATTTTATTTTCCATCCTTAGCTACATCCCCTTAGTTACAGTATACTCTACATTTGCTTCATTAATCCTTACCCTGGGGAAGGGCCTCCCTTTTTCAAGTTATAGACTTGTCTGGGATTTAGCAGATACTGGAATTTCCTCAGAACTCTGTAACATATAGAAGTGTGAATTATTATCAATACAAGCACATAGTTACACCTGTCACCATTACACTATGAAAGGGAGGAGGTATAATATATGCTGGTGATGTATACAAAGTAGTGTGATATGAATAAAAATATATATATTACATGGAAGAAGATTGAATCAGACTGTAGCACATTATAAGATACAGTTGTATCGCTGAGGGGGCATTTGCACTCTTTGAACTCTGGAAAAGCAAGAGGAACTCACCTTTCCCCCTGTTTTCCTCCACTCTTTAGGTTAACAAAGACAAGTAAAGGGTGAGTACCTGGTAATGGGGCAATCTAAATACAAAAGGCAAAAAAATCAGTTCAATAATTATATATAAAGTCATACTTAATACATTCTTCAATTGCTGTATCATGTGTGGAATACCTAACCTAATGCAAACTGCTGCTTCTAAAGTCTGATTTAATGTGCCTTCCTGGCTCAACCTTATGGACAAAGAGGGCTAGAAAGCCATATTTTTTCCATCAAGGCGCAAAGATAAATTGGAATTAAAAAATAAAACATGTCCTATTTTACAGATGATAGCCATACTAAAGTAATTCTCTGATGTAAATATAAAACACAGTGAGTAGCTGTTTGACTAGAGTGAAGTCAAGCTGAACAATTATGTAACCTGACATATGCAACATATTTGAATCTGGAGTCTACAAGAACTGAAAATATCAGAAGCAATTTAGTTTCTAAGAATAGTTCATTTTGGATTGTTTTTACCAGCTATTGTACAGTTACTATATGCTGAGTTCAATTAATATACTGTATAAGTTAGTTTTCCAATTGTTTTGGTTTATGTAGTTTAACTCTAATTTTGTTTGTTTTTTTACTTTTTGAACTAGTAAAGTTGTTCCACATTTTATATGCTATTACCTACTTTATTGTTTTATGTAGTTTAGCTTTAATTTGGTTTTAGATGTGGTTTACTTTTTGAACTGGTACAGCTGTTCCACATTTTATATGCTATTACCTACTTTATAGCCTCTTGAGTAAAACAATAAAAATACATTTATTGTTTTAGTTTCTGTCTTTTGTTTAATCTTTAGGTTTATGTAATGTTAGTATTTATATGATAAACATAGGCTTAGTTATAGATTTATACTCAAACTTGAACCGTATCTGCATTAATGTTGGCAGTGACAGGTTTGGATGTCCAATAGGGTAGTGTGTCAACTTCCTTTCCAGTAGTTTTTTGGTTTGTTTCCAAAAGCAGACACAATGTTCATATAGTTTAAAATTGCGGAGCTTTGGCGGTGAAAACGATTCCTTGTATGTTGTGTACTTAACTTGGAAAATACATTAGTAAAACACCAAAAAAATTAAAGTGTTAATTAACATAGTATACTTTTAGCATGCACTGGTACAAACTGTGTGTTTGCTTCAAAAATACTACTATAGTTGATAATAACAAGCTGATGTTTAGCAGACATTCAAGATGAAAAAATGAGAAAAGGTTAGGGCTACACTACACTGAGTGAATGATAGTGAATGGGGGCAGGAAGAATAAAATATAAGAGACCTCAACTCTATTGTGTGGAAATGCTTAAAGGAGAATTCAACCCAAAATAGAAAAAAACCCTACCCCCCTCTCCCCCAGCCTAACTGCCCACTGGCAAATGCCCAAGGAGGGGTAAGTAAAAAAAAATAGGGGCATTTGCCTGGGGGGCAGTTAGGCTGGAGGGGAGAGGGGTTCTACCCAGATAGAGGGGTAGGGTTTTTTTTCTATTTCAGGTTGAATTCTTCTTTACGGGACAGGAAAGGACCAAGAAAGGGTGGGGGAGAGAGAGATTCCAATAGAGAGTTGGCAACAGTAGTGTGAAAAAAGGTCATAATGATGGTATAAGTGCAGTCAAACTGTTGATCATGCATTTAAAAATTAGTATCCCTGATTCTTAAAATCTAAAGTGTCTGGTGGATTGCAATTGCTCTCTCCTCCACCAAGACTATGGCCCAAATTCACTAAAGCGCGAAGCGTCTAACGCTAGCGCTAATTCGCAGCGTGAAGTCAATTCGTAACTTTGCAAATTCACTAACCGACTCTGGCGAATTTTCACTAGCGATGTAGATAGACTTGCGCAGGATCGTAATTAAGCAAATTCACTAACATCAAAATTTTACTGAACGTTACCACTTATGTTAGACTGGTCAGACCAGGCGAAGTTCAATACAATAGATAGGAGTTTGAAAAAAATTTTTTTTCCAAGTCGCAAAAAAACGCTGGCGTGTTTTACCATTGTAAGGTGATAGTCTAGAAAAGATCGATTTTTGGTGGGGGAGGGTTACCTTCCTTCCCCCCTACATTTCCTAACATATGGCAACACAACTATATAGGGGGCACATGTAGGGCAATAGGACAACTTTATTTTTATTAAAGGTTTCCTGGGCTTGTGTAGTGCAACGTAGTGGCTGTAACATACACTTCTATTATACTTTGAAATTCGCGCCTTATGCAAATTAGGCATCGCTAGCGTAACTGCAATTTGCCTGGTGAACGAATGGTAGCGCTACTTCGCTAACGTTCGCCGCCCTGAGCGCAAATTCGCATCTTAGTGAATTTGCATAATGCTGGCGAAAATTCGCCTGGAGAAGTGCAGCGAATGCTAGCGAAGCCAATGCTAGCGAATTTTCGGATCTTAGTGAATTTGCCCCCAAACCTCACCAAAGAAAAACTGTCAGGGATCCCCAACATTTAGGACCTGTGAGCAACATTCAGAAGTTGGGAAGCAACACTAACATGACAAATGTTCCTGGGGTGCCAAATAAGGACTGTGAGTGACCATTTTGTAGCCCTTATGTGGATTGTAAACCTGAATTGACGCTCTGGCAGTGCACCTAGTTTTAATGCAGTCAAAACTTGCCTGGAATTCAAAAATAAGCACCTGCTTTGAGGCCAGTGGGAGCAACATCCAAGGGGTTGGAGAGCCACATGTTGCTCACAAGCTACTGGTTGTGGATCACTGGTCTATCTAAATAAACATAGGCTGCACTGTAATTAGAGCAGTGTTCCTTGAAAGTAACCTGTTTTATGATCTTATATGCTGACTTTGACCTGCATATTAATGGTTAAACCAACATAAAGCCAGTCTATGAAGAAGGGCTGCATCGAACCCCAACTAAAAACAAATCAGCATCATTCAGTATGAGTATGCTTGTGTGTAAAAACAACATTTTATTAACATGATATAAAGTCACATGATTTTAAGGGTTTAGATTTGGTTTGACCAGGCACTTGAACGTGAACGAAAATATTCTTCACAGAACTTTACACAGAATACAAGCATATCTACACAATGAGATCAAATACAACAGCTAAATGGGATGTAAATCCAAAACTGTATTTTTCCTACTAAAATAAGCTGCAATTTTTCAAGCAACTTTCCCGTATATATGCATTACAAATTTCCACAATAATTATCCGTAAATGTAAATGCCCTGATGTGCAGATTTAGAATGAGATGGAAGGAATCTACCCCAGGTAGATAGGCCCCTCTGGCCTAAAAGGTGAAATAGTGTAAATATACTCACTGTCATGCGCTATACCCTTATAAAAGAATAAAGTACAGGAAAACACAGAGAGCCTGCTACAGAATGAGATGAATAGAAATGTCTCCAAAACCTTTACAGGAAAGTACATGCAGCATATAAACTCTCCTTGGGTACAGTCAATATGACATTGTCATTCTGGATTTATGAGCACTTGATGGAATTGTTGCAAGGAATAGGCCAAAAAGTTTATGCAGCACTGGCCAATTTACACGATAATCCCTAACTGAAAGTACTAATATATTTGCTAGCAAATTATTTAAGGCAATAGAAAAAGTGTATAGGTCAGAATTTAGCTTTTCTCACCCGCAGGGCTTGTCCTTCTGGGGTACTAAATGTCTGTGATGTTTCCTCTGAAGAAGCTAAAAGGTTTTTTTGGCTATTCTGTCGTTCCTGAAATGGCAAAAGATGGAAGACTAAAACAACAACAACGTTTAATTGAAAAAGCAGTGGGAGGAAAGTACTGAGAAGGAAAGGAAGGGTGGATTAGCTCCCAGTCAGTACATTAAATATTTAAATACATGACTTTAAAAGAGATAAAAAAATACTGGAATACCAAGAACTTTAATTTAATAGAAGACTATATGTGCAGTCTAATCTACATAATATGTAATGAAAATAGCTTTTAAGATGTTTAGACAAAGGGCTTACCAGGATTACTGGGTATATGCAAGCAGGAGGTAATATGTGGTCCTTTAAGATTCCCCTATCACACAGTGGGGATGAGGCACACTCATCATGAACCTCAAATAACAAAAACATTTTGTGAAAGGAAAATTTTCTGTTCAAGAAAGCAGGCAAGCAATTAATCTAACATGTAACCATATATATTCTGTAGGACTGGTAAATAATCCTATAAATAACCTGAGAACAGTCAGCAAAGTTTTGCATTTCTATATAATATAAAAAAAGTGTATCAATATCGTGTCAATTCTATTGCTGAATTGGCATTTCTGTTTCACTACTTCTCTCTGAAGACACTTTCAGTAGGAAGAAAGATTTCTCCTTACCTTTGTATGACACCACACACAACGCTGCCCAGTGAGGCTCTGGAAACTTTTTATTTTCTTTTGGCATTTGTCACATTTGCTGGCCTCACATCCTCCTTTTACCCAAACGTGGGCCTGTTCCTGTGACAGGAGAAAGGGGAAAATTTATGATAAGTAAGCAAACAAAATTAAAACAGAGAGGAAGCAGAAAAGACATTTGGAATTGAGCACAGAGGGAAGCAGCAAAACACATAAAGAAAGGAGTGAAAGTCAATTGAATACAGATATAGAATCTATCAGGGCCGGGCCAAGGTAGTTTGGCACCCTAGGCAAGGGGTTCAATCAGCGCCCCCCCGTTATGTATGATCATTTACCATCTATTCACTTTTTGTTAAATAAAGAAACCTTATAACAAATTAATTAATCAAACTGTATGTGTGCCAGCCAGCAGCACCCAAAAAATTTCTCCCAATCTGTACCTGTGCCAGCCCGTAGCACCCAAAATATTGCTCCCAATCTGTACCTGTGTCAGCCGCACCCAAAATATTGCTCCCAATCTGTACCTGTGCCACCGGAATTGCCCCCCAAGTCTGTACCTGTGCCATCAGCCATGACCCCCCAAGTCTGTGCCACCAGCCATTGCCCCCAAGTCTGTACCTGTGCCATCAGCCATTCCCCCCCAAGTCTGCACCTGTGCCACCAGCCTGTGCCAGAGCAGCAGCAAAAATATTGCCCCATATCTGTGCCAGGCAAAGGGCAAAGGGTGGGGACTGAAGTAGAGCAGAACGCTGCTGGAGACAGGGGCAAAGTTAAAACTTTAAAAAATAAAAAAAACATTTCTCTTTTAAAGTGCACCCCCCCAAGACTGCACCCTAGGCGGCCGCCTACTCTGCCTACCCCTAGTTCCGGCCCTGGAATCTATTATCCAAAATGCTTGGGACCTGGTATTTGCTGGATAAAGCATCTTTCTGTAATTTGGATCACCATACCTTAATTCTGCTAAAAATAAATTTGAGGCTTTCTGGATAATAGATTTCTGGATAAGGGACGGCTTACCTGTACTAGAAAAATGACAGAATATAATTTATGTAAATATAATGTGACACTGTTAAATCCAACAATACTTTAGTATCACCTGCCAGAGATTATTACTTACGCAGAAATCCTTGCGTGATTTGGCATAGGTGCTTATACAGGAATTAGGTGCTTTGCGGGCACAGCGTTCATGAACAGTGAACTTACAAACTGCAAAATATAAACCACCAATTTTGTTATATAACTTAGATATGTATATATACTGTACTTTTCAGTGCATAATTACATATGGTTGATGCATGCGAAAGTCTAACACACCACATGCACCACACCAAGTTCTATTTCAGTGTACTATGAATGTATAAAATGACTGTATCTCTGTTAAAGGAGAACTAAAGCCTAACAAAAAAAGTAGGCTAGAGATGTTGTATATCAGGGGTCCCCAACCTTTTTTGCTCGTGAGCCACATTTAAATTTAAAAAAGAGTTGGAGAGCAACACAAGCATGAAAAGGTCCATGTGGATGTCAAATAAGAGCTCTGATTGGCTTTTTGGTAGCCCCTATATGGACTGGCAGCCTACAGGAGAGAATGTTTGGCAAGAAATCTGTTTTTTATGCAACCAAAACTTGCCTCTAAGCCAGTAATTCACAAATAAGCACCTGCTTTGAGGCCACTGGGAGCAACATCCAAGTGGTTGGAGAGCAACGTGCTTGCGAGCTACTGGTTGGGGATCACCGTTGTACATTATGTTTTGGGCTTCTGTACCAGCCTAAGGCATCCACAGCCATTTAGCAGTAAAGATCTGTGTCTCCAAAGATGCCCCAGTAGCTCCCCATCTTCTTTTCTGCTGATTCACTGATTCACATGCTCTGTGCTGCTGTCACTTACTGAGCTTAGGGACAACTCACAATACACAGTACACATAGGGGCAGATTGGGCAAAGTGACTAATGCTATAGCCAAAATTTGCCAGTGTGATGTCATTTTGTTACTTCACCAATTTTCTAACAGGCGCGGGTGGCACATTGCTAGAAAAGGACATAGATGCTAGCATTGCTTCACACTCTAAAGCCAGGCGAATTTTTGCTCTGGTGAATGGACGGAACTCCGGAAATTCACTAAGATGCGGTTTTTACTGAACGTTACCTCTTTTGCCAGACTTGCCTTTGCCAGCTCTGAACTGGAGAAGTGCATCGGAGTGCACAGAACATCTTCAATCTTCAGTTACTTACATCATAATTTCTGAGTAGAATATATTCTAAATCCAAAAAACTAGCGTCTTTTCATTTTTTCAGGGTGCTAGGCTGCAAAACGCATAAAAATATTTTTAAAATACCTGGTTGCCCCCATACATTTTCTACCATATGGCACATTATTTTACAGTGGGCCTATGTGTAGGGCATTAAAACAACTCGTCGTCCCAGCTAATTTATGCCTGGCAAAGTGTCAGTGGGGAATTTGCACTCTTTAGTGAATTTGCCCCATAGAATATAAATATTACACTATAAGGCTGATTAGTCATTAATACAGATAATTACAACATGGCAGCACAGAAACCAGTGCAATTAACAACAGAATGTAATCATCAGTCTTATAAAATCAGCTTATATTACAGGCCAACCTAATTTTCTGCTTGATAATTTGTGACGACCCCTAAGCTTAGCTTCTCAACAGCTGCTCAGAGTCCACTGAGCATGTGAGTGTCACAGACACTTTCCAAGATGGTGACCCCCTGTGACAAGTTTGAAGTCCTGGATCATTGCTGATATTGACAAGCTGAAACTTTAGGCTGGTGAAATAAGTTAAGTATATAAAATATGGCATTTTTAGCCATATTCATTATTAGGGTTCAGTTCTCCTTTAAATGCATGGCAGGAAAAAATGTATAGTAAAAATGGTTTACCACTTTTTGTGTGCTTATTAATTTAGACAATAACAAATACACTTTACAGGATTATAAAATGGCAGAAAGCTAACAAATAACTGAAGCTTTAAATACACTACAATTTCAAGAGAGACTCTGCATCACAGTAATATTACATTCCACGACTTTGTAGCAAAGTGCACCTTTGGAACTTGCTATTGGTGTATCACTAAGGATGTTGTTGGGAACTTTCTATTGTTGAAACTCAGACTTACAGGTGCAACACAGGCCTTGCTTCCTGACCCCGAAAAGTAAAGCTTCACACACATTGCAATACACGGGGCGGTTAAAATGCTTCAGGCGCCACAGGTGCTGACCATCATCTTTTATATTCTGTCAGACACGAAAGAAAGAAAGAAAGAAAGAAAGAAAGAAAGAAAGAAAGAAAGGGGAAAATATGGAGCAGAAAAAAGAAACAAAATGCAGAATTTCATGAGAATAATTTTACTACATATCACAATATGTAACCATTTTAATTTCTTGTCCTCGTTAGATATAGGCAATGAATATAATGTAACACAGATAATAAGACATTTAGTTAAATGGTTTGTATAAAGCATGCTGATGTGCCCTGTCAAGACAGTATCTTTGCTTCAGAACTAATGAAATACATGTATTTTCCTTAGGGAGAGAATATGCGCAGTAGAAATAACTATTAAAACATGGAATTGCTCATTTACTTATTACTAAGTGACTGTTGTTACGGCAACTACCATTTTTTAAATTAAGTTTGCAAATCAGCCTGAGGGTGTTCAACTAGCACATATCTTTACTGAATTTCGTGTTAGCTCATACATACGACTTCCATTCCTAAAAGCACCAGCAGAGGCACTGTTGTGAGTCCTCCTTTAACCCATTCTTCATAGGAGACTATCCCATTGCCATCATAGTCCACTTGTCTCATCATCTCTTCTAACATCTGCAAGATCATAAGACTATTGGTCATAATATGAGACTACAGGAAAAATCCTTGTAAAAGAAGTAACATGTTTTAGAGAGAGAGAGAGAGAAACAGAGAGATTTTGTGATATAACCAGGATAATGGAATATACTGTATGTATACAGAAATAATTATGAATTGGACCTCAGAAAGTGAAACTAGTGATAAGGTGGGGAGAACTGGGGAGAGACGTATACTTAAAAGGCACAAAAAGATAATTGCCAGCATCACTTACAGGTTTGAGTTCTGTGATGTCCCAGTCCAGGTATTCAGCCACACGCATCATTTGTGTTATAATCCTGTCTACCTCCTGTGAAAATATCCAGTGCCACGGAAAGTGAGAGTGGAAGCTCACATTCAGAGCATCTATGTATAGGATGGAATATTCTCTACTCTAGTCTACTAAAGAACATCTCATAGCCGCAGAGTCCCACAGCTCTTTATACAGGAAGGAACAAAGGAGTAATCTCTTGTCTTCCCTATATAACAATCATCTTCTCTCAATATAATTTATCTCAGTCACACAAAGTATTCCATAAATGCCCTTACATAAATCTCCAATGCATTCCTTGTCCCACTCGTGCAACATTTTCTCTAAATTACAGTCAATGTTATCATCTGTCGTAAAATATGTTCTAGTAGGACCATGCTCCATATAGATCATGTAGATTCTCACTGCTAAAATGTTAGTATGCACAATATCCAACCTATACAAGTCAAGCAGCCTGCCTCAAGCAATGGAGTATAGAGCAACACATATAAATATAAAGAAAAATCCTGATTGACTCACAGAGCTGTCTAGAAGACCATTGCTGTCTTTGTCATACAATTTAAAGGTGACTGTGAATAGAGAGAAGAGAAATTATTAGGGTGTATTAAAAAAGGCACCTCGAATAGGGAAGGTATCTGAGGAAATTTAATTTTGTTTTAAACATCAAAACAGTGCAATATTAGGATTTTTCTTATTTAAAGAGCTATGTTAAAAATATTGCCCCATCTGATGTGCAAAGCAAATTTTTTGCAACTTCTGGCCATTTATTTCTATCACTATATACACTGGATGGTTGTGGGCAGGATTGAACCAGAGGGTCTCTGAGGAAGTACGTGGTTACGAAACGCGTTAGACCTTGTAAGCTGCATGCATTTTTTAATCAAATGTTGAAATAAAAAGACTTTTTTATCGGATGAAAACAAAGGCAATCCTGTGACCTTGTTTATGGAGTGCGCCGCAACACACAGAACTTGCAGGATTGAACCATAGCATTAAACTTTTTGCATTCCCCATATAATAATGTTATATTATTCATTCATTATCTTCTATTTCTGAAAACAAACTGCGTTGTCAGTTATAGAATCCACTCAACCTTAAATTAGCTTTATTAACTCGAGATAACCTTGAGAATTCTCAGTATAGTAGCATCAGTGGAGGTTCAATTTAAAGGGCAAGGAAAGGCAAAGAAATAAAATCCCATATTTACTTTCTTCAATGAAAAAGAAATCTATCTCTAATATACTTTAATTAAAAAATGTGTACCATTTTTATAAGAAACCTGATTGTATGCAGTGAAATTCTCCCTTCATTTAGTTCTGTGGACAGGAACCACACTGAGCATGTGTATGTAGTCTAGTCTTGCAAAGATGTATAACAAAGTTACAAGATGACAGCCTGCTGTGGCCAACTTTGAAAGCATAAATAATTTGTTTGATTAGGCTTGTGGTGCAGTAAGTTCATGTTTATGTTTAGTATATGTTATGTTTGGTAGCCGAGGATGATGAGAGTATAACAGTGCTTTATTAGCAGGTTCATGCAGCCATTACATAACAGCAGTAAGTCTTACTTTCACTTTCAAGCTGTACAGAAAGTATTATGTATGCACAGTGCCAACAGCAGGCCATATGTATAAACAACACATATCCCATTATAGTAGGAAAGCATTTGGACAAATATATAAACAATACCAATTAAACCATATGCATCTTAAATCAATATATACATTCTTCACATGACATAGTCCTTCGTCCATGCAGATAGTTTCCTGATTCTCTCAGTATGCCTTATAGGTTCACTTTCTTCTGCC
>CM044434.1:126781300-126806183 GCA_024363595.1 Xenopus borealis
TATACAAAATACAGCATTTCTAGCCTTATTCTATTTTACACTTTCCTTGCCATTTAAGGCACCATTCATTATATAAAGTAGGGCTATCCAACTGGAGGCTTGGGACTACATGTGGCCCTCAAAGTTATCTTATGCAATACTGCTTCAGATTTGTAGCATGTCGCTTTGTAAATAATTATCCCCTATATGATAGCACTGATACAAAGCATGGCCCATATGCAACCTTCCACAACAGTGATATAACAATAGAGCAGAGGGCCCAGAGGGAAACATATGGGAGGTCCCCAAATGTACCTGCTATGTTACAGTTCCCACCCAGAGGCTATTATTCCCACTGCTTCTATAGGCACCATCTCTCGCTACTATACTAGCTATCCCACAGCCACAGTCCCTTCACAGAGACTATTATCCCCACTACTATTATCGGCACAATCTCTCCCTACTTTACCTGCTATCTCACAGCTGCAGTCCGTTCCCAGAGGCTATTATCCCCACTGTTGCTATAGGCATCATCTCTCCCTACTATATCTGCCATCTCACAGTCACAGTCCATTCCCAGAGGCAATTATCCCACTGTTAATATAGGCACCATCTCTCTCTACTATAACTGCTATCCCACAGCCACAATTCCTTCCCAGAGGCTAGTATCCCACTGGTACTTTAGGCATCATCTCTCCCTACTATACCAGCCATCCCACAGCCACAGTCCTTTCCCAGACTATCATCCCCAATACTACTTCAGACATTGCACCCAAAATAAATTGGTGAATGTGTTGTGTATTATTTTCCACTCTCGACACAGAATTTTAGCTTAATTTACAAACTTAAAAAAACTATTTATGCTTTACTTGATAGGTGGGATGCAGTTAAAAAAAAAAAAAAGTCTCCATTATTAATCAAGTTAAGCCCAGGGCAATTTTGGGGCTGTTGTCGCCTGAGGCAGCAGCCCAGATGCTGCCCCCCCTTTAGCTCCTCACTTAAAAATCAGCGTCAGAGCAGGTCAAATGGGAGGAGAATCTATGGTGCATTGTAGGCGATTTCCGGGTTAAAGTTCCCCTTACATCAGTATTTTAGCAAGGT
This sequence comes from Xenopus borealis, assembly GCA_024363595.1. NCBI lineage: Eukaryota > Metazoa > Chordata > Amphibia > Anura > Pipidae > Xenopus > Xenopus borealis. Next base: position 126,782,381 of record CM044434.1, read on the forward strand.
TTATGACATGTAGCAAAACGCTATTTTAAAAAAACATATGTAGTTATACTGCCTGTGTGTGCTGATCCATTTTCCACCCAACAGCTGAAGATCAATACAAATCAATGCATCATTTGTTCACACATATGAAAACAATTTCACAAGAGTTTGGCCATTATATGGTTTACATTAATATAATTTACAACATAACAGAGTTTTGATGTTTTTTTTAATTAGAATTAATTATCAGAGTGTGCTTTTACTGTGGAAAAAGCACACCCAAAAAGTGCAATCAAATGTCATTTGATGCAACATTAAAAAATGGAAATGATTTTAATGTTATTTGAAAGTGTAAAAACAAAAAATATTTTCAGTGGAATTCCCACTTAATAGTAATTTCAGTAGTGCATGTGATATAGCTGTGTGTGTGTATGCATACTGAGCTGTCATATCTGTCAAGTTTCTTTAAATGATTCACATAAAAAAATTTCATTTCAAGTGGATGCTGGGCCCCAGTCCCATTCCCTTTTTTGACTGATATGCTCTTTTAATTGGAGAAATGGTTTTGATCCGGTGTGTGTACAGAAAGAGAGACATACGTTATATTTTAGACTTTTTCTTTTTTTTATAATTGCATAAAGTATTATGTGTGTAGTAATGAACAGCACTCCATATTACCTTTCCAAAATGATTTTATTTCATATGCACAGTGAAATTAAATACATTCACAATAGAAAATGAATATGAAATGATGATCCTATAAAAAATCTATATAGAATAAAAGCACATTAGAACTCACTGAATAGTTTTGTGGCCGTGAAATGCATACATTCTCTGTTATAAAAAACAAGTTTTAATAGATCATAAGCTCTTGTGGAAAGTGCCCTCTAACCTAATTTTCATTCTGCAACCCTTGTATGTTAAACTATGGTAATTTTACCAGCACATACTGGTGCTTTAAAAGTAAATTATGGTAATAAACTGTTGTGACCTCACTAAGCATGATGATATCGCTGGACACCAAAATATGAGGATATTTGAAGTCACTTAATGTCCACTATAACAATACTCTGCCTGTGGCCTCCTTAAATGGTCACCTAAATTCTCAGCGACTTCTAATTTACTTCTTTTTACACTATACTATGTTGCAATATACGGGCAAACAAGTCCTACTTTTTGATATTTGTCGTGTTTGTGCAAGATGTCTGTAGGTGTCACTGTGACTATGCACAAAAGTATACTGTGCACACACAATACTTTCTATACTGCTTAGTGTGTTAGAATTCAAGATCAAGGTCTCTGATTGGTTAATCTTTAGTTATTTTAGAGCTTCCAGACTGCAACATAAGCACCCACTTTGTGCATTCAAAGTGGTATAAAGGTGATTTATTTATTGGCTATCTAAGATAATCATAGCACGTTTTCAGAACATTTTAGTTCCTTTTTCAAGCTGATAACCAGCTTGCTATGATTAGTTAGCCAATAAAGGCATCACATCATTTTTACTGGCTAACACGGTACAACAACTTTACCTGTTTTATTTTGTAACATCTATGAACAGTAGAAATCGATGGTAAAAAGTAATTTTGCCTTCGTCTGTTACAATATGGCTGTTTAGTCATAACTGGTATTCACACCTATTATTGTAATAAGCAAATACTGTGATCTTGAGCAGAGAAGACTGAAAAGAAACATTTTACTCACATGCCAGTTTATCCTCAGCAGTGCCACTTTCCAGCAATGAGAAATAACAGGACACGTCATTTAGACTGATACGACCACTACCTAAATAATAACAAATGTTATTATGAGCACATGAATAACTGCAGAATCATGCAGCCACTTGGGAACATGCTAAAGCAAAAAGTAGTTAATCCTGGATATATATGCCAGAGAATTATTAGCAGCATATGAGCAAAGATTTCATAGTGATTACATACTATACATAAACAGAATAAATACAAAGAGGGTATAATAACCAGATCAGCCACAAACTGCTAATAAATAACACAAAAAGCATAAAGGTATAAAGCTAGCACTACTCATAAGGGCTCAAGTAATTATAGTTGCAGTGCCATGGTCAATCAGGAAAGCCAAGAATTGAGTTGAGTTAATTGAAAGAGTTGAATTTACATACATCTCTGTGTGTAATATACTGCTTTTACACACAGAGATGTATGTAAATTCAACTCTTTTAATTAACTCAACTCAATTTTTGGCTTTACTGATTGATCATGGCACTATGTGTGACACCTTTAGGGCTAGACCACAGGCGAAGATTCGCGGAGATTTGTCACATGGCGACTAATCACCTCTTCTTTGGGGCGACTAATCTTCCCCCTGCCTTTCAGCTGCTTAATGAAGAATTGGCTGGGCCTATTCACACGAGGCGCTGCGTTTTCTGAAATCACTCGAAATTGTCTACCAAAGTTTTTTTTTTTTTAAACGTATTGAATTTGATCGATTTTGCTTTTACTACGATTCAAATTTGATCGAATATGAACCTATTTGATCAAAAACAGACCTATTTGATAAAACAAAATTAGTAATTTTGGTTGGTCAATTTGAATTTCTAAGTTTTTGCTATTCCAAATTCGACCCTTGATAAATCTGCCCCTTAGTATGTATATTATGACATGCTTATATTTAATGTACCCAGTCTGTTTGTTGGAGATTCTGTTTAGTTACAGAACGTTGATTAACACTGTTTGCAGCTAAAATTATCACCTCTTCTTGCTTTGTGTTCTCTGTATTTTGTATTGATAGTCTAATTTCACTGACCCCATGTAGATTACACTGAGGGAGGCCACATAGCAGGGCTGTTGAATAGTTCATCGACCAATCAGAGTTTCATTCATCGGCAAATCAAGTTTAATTCCTTAACAACCAGCTAATAATTAAAATCACGCACAGCAGTCCTTTAAGGGCTTGTCCATACAGGAAGAGTCAGGGAGATTTGTCGCCTGGTCTCTTATTTAAATTGATTGGCTACCAGCCAGGTACCAAATTAGGTCCCAGCTGGTGGCCAATCAGAGCAGGGACAAACAAAGGAAGGCCACAAGCATGTCAACAATTTACCTCACAGTCTGTTACAGACTTCCAGCTAGCAGACAATCAGACCATAATAAAAAAGGAGTACCAGTTATCAAGCAGAAATGGTACGGTAAACAAGCACCTATTTATTGTTGTTGGTGCTAGAACAAGAGATTCTGTGAACAGATTGGTTTTTATTTAGCAAAATTTGCCCTGTCAAGCTGTCTACTGGGGAAGAAATACCATATGATACTGATTATCACTCCCAATAAGTATAAAAAAAGGGCTCAAATGCCAGATGAATCTCTGACAGGCTGCCTAATGGGCATCAAATCAGTTTCCCCAGTTGACTAAACAGGGCAGTTACTACAGGGTACAACATAGTGGAGGTTATTTATTAATGTCCAAATGCCAAAAACTCAAAAAAATTGTGTTTATTTTACTATAGAATCCAAATTTTTTGTGGAAAAAAACCCTAAAATTTTTCAAGATTTATTATACACAGAGGAAGCAAAAAGTCAGAATATGAAAATACGCCATCTCAAACCTGCCGAGGTTGTATATAAGTCAGTGGGACAGGTCTCTATCCTATTTGGAAATTTCTGTGGTCTGCACTGGAATTAGCCTGAAAATCTTTCTATTTAAATAATACGATTTGGATTTGTACAATTCATATTTAAAATGGAAAAATTCCCCGATCTGATAAAATCCAGCTTTTTTTAAATAAAAAGGTCAAATCGTGGATTCTGGTTTGTCTTTTTAAAGTTTTATAGTGAAGTCCATGTTGACCCAAAACATTAATTTCCATATTTCCTGGTGTATTCTGTGCTGCTCCTGGTAAACATAATATATTTTATACTATGACCTAACTGGTTGAAACCAGTTTTTTTAAAGGCAGCATCACTAAATGGATTTTCTAAACATGGGTAATATACAGTAAACCTATGGTTAATATGAGCCCAATAAGTGGGGTGTGAGCTGAATGTGTGTCTATTGTTTTAAAGAAAAGAAATTATATATAGGTATAGGATCTATTATCCACATGCTTGAGAGCTGAGGTTTTCCTGTATAAGGATGTTTCCATAATTTGTATCACTATGCTTTAAAGGGCAACTAAAGTCTTAAATAGAATAATGTTAGAAATGTTGTATTTTGTATACTAAGGGGCAGATTTATCAAATTCACATGAAGGATTAGAAATTCAATTGGATTTTCAAAAAGATTCGAATTTGAATTTCAAATATGCAAATGAGGCAACTTCGACCATCAAATTTTCAGTATTCGACTGATTCGAATAATTTGAATATTCAAATTTAATTCTATTCGAATATGCAAATATTCTATGGTCGAAGTACTTCCCTTTAAAAAAAATATTTGATAGGCCAGTTTGCCAGATTGAACCTACTGAATTGCTTTAAAACCAGTTGTTTGTAATCGAATAGGAAAAATTTGATGGAAGGGTTAAAATCGTTCCAATTGTTCGATTAGAACGTTTTAATTGATCGATTCAAATTTTAATCGAACTATCAAATTTTTCCTATTCAATGGTTCGAATATTCGAATAGGGGTAAAATCCTTCGAATTCGAAGATCGAATTTACCACTATTCGAATTTTTTTTTTTTTTCAATTAGAAATTCGACCAATAGTAAATCTGCCCCTTAATGAAAACATGAACTTACTTCACCAGAAGCCTAATAAGATTTATGCTTTCACAGTTGGCGCAGGGGGCTGTCAACTTGTAACTTTGTTAAACATCTTTGCAAGACCAAGAATATGCTCAGTGTGGTCTGGGCTTCAGTTTGGAGGTTAAGCTTAGGCATCGTCATAAATGATAAAAACAGCACAAGTCAAACAATATCTGCCAGAGAAGCCAATACAACACAGTCACTGGCTGTTTTACAAGATAATACTTTTTTCACTTAGGATAGGACTGACGCATGGACACTGCCTTGACGGGGCGCGTCAGCTTATGCATATTTTGTACAAACTTTGTAACTAAAAGTGTCTTTTTTGTTAGTTGCAGTTCAGTTGTGCAAATTCTCACTTAGGGGTTAAAGGTTGGAGTGCTGGGGAATTTTCTTGTTTTTTGTATATCAAGCCAGCCCACGTGCACCCAATTGCTAAGGGATTGAGCAGCATTACCTTGTTTAAGTTTGGCTGTTTTACAGGGAAACAGACAAAGCTGCTTGAGTTTTGGGAAGTAAGGTGGGGGCTCCCCCCTGCTGTTTGAAAATATGTCTGTTTCCCTGCAGAGCAGTTAGGGACCCTCTGACAATTCCTATCCCCAGCAGTAAATGAAGGGGGGAATTTCACTGCATACAGTCAGGTTTCTTATAAAAATGGTAGACATTTTTTAAGTGAAGTATATTGGAGATATTCATTAAAGAAAGTAAAAATGGGATTAAAATTTTTTTTTTTGCCTTTACATTCCCTTTAAGTCCCTTTAAAAAAAATATACACATTAAATAAGTAAATAGGATTGTTTTGTAAATTATATGGATATATGGATATTATTTTTTTAAATGATAATATGGACTAGGAGGTAACCGTTTTGGATAAGGGATCTCCTATATCTCTGAGTTAGTTGTTCTTGCAACCTGAATCAGTGAAATTAAACTCAGATCCAACTTGCACTAGTAAAGTTGCAGAGTTGGGCCAACATTGACATTGACTAACATAATTTAGCATTAGGTATAGCTAATCTGGATATGAGTTTAATCTGACTGATTTGATTCTTCTGCTTATCTATGTATGTAATTATGCCTTATACGGTTTGTACATTAACGGTGCAATTCATTTGTTCTGCTTTATGCTCTGGACTTCACAGTCATATTAACTGCCTGATTTCAATCCATGGTGAAACCCTCCTTATTATAATTATTTACTTGGCCTGAGAACAAAGCAACACTTTTGGGAGGAGACAGTTTTACAAAGTACAATCTAATTCAATAATAATTAATCTCATTAAAGGAGATATTTACATGTAGAAAGTATCAGTATTCATTGGTTCAAAGTGTTCACAGGTATAGACTTCAGAACTATTGTGAAAAATTTAAATGTAATACAGGCTTCATTTCATGAAAATAAAAAAGAAGCTGACAGTATGTGGCATTGTAGAAGCTGATATCGCTATTTGTAATTTTTTTTACTTACCTTTCTGTCTTCAATAGTTTCTATTACCTCCCCCTATTCTCAAAAAATATGGAGCATTGTTTCATAACCTTAAGCTGTCAATTTCATGCATCTCATTGGAACGACCTAAACTTGCTATGTTTTATACTTTACAAAAAAAATGACAATACAAAAAATAAGAAACAATTTCAAATACAAATGCTGCTGTAGGATTTTAAATAACATGTAACTTGTCTGTCATTCTGCTCCTTTTACATCTTATTTTTTCACACGGTGCGAAACATTAAAATGATAACTGAACATCAACTTTATCTTTATTTTCATTTACAGTTTTTTTGATGGAATATAATTTTTATTCTGCTTGTACAGTGAGCCATAGACCTTACTAGTCGCATGTTATTAAACCCACCTTTTATGCCTTCTGTCTCATCCTCCCCATTTTCTTTGCTCTCAGATGGGGTTGCTTGAAAAGACATGAAGAGACGCTGACATAGATTGTTGGGAATGTCATCTACTTCCAGGTATGTTTTCAAGAAAGACTTGAATTCTTCAAAATTTATTGTCTAAAGAAAATGAAACAGTGATTTTAAGCCACAAGAAGCATTCCGAGGCATGATTAATCCACCTATGTCACCTGAATTCCTATGTGGTGTTAGACAAGTGCATCGAAACTCTCTTATTTGGTTTGAAAATATAATCTTCTGTTGTAAGAGCTCTGCACCTATTACTTTGGGATGGAATTAATATAATTGCATGTTGATGATTGTTCGGCACTACTAATCATCTTCCCTGATGAAAACAACTTCTGTTTACTTTCCAAATAAAAGGACTCTCTCATCAGTGAATTAAAGTGGACTTGTATTAGGCTGGGGATAGACAGGGAGATTCGGGGAGATTCTGTCGCCTGGCGTTTTTAGCAGGCGACAATCTCCCCGAATTTCCTTCTCCCTGTCTGCCGCTAGTATTAATGACAAAGCGCCAGCGCCTGTGCACACACAGCGCGGTGATTTCCGGAATCGCCCGAAGATACTTCGTGAGGAAACTTCGTTCGATTCCGGAAATCGCCGCACCGCGTGTGCACAGGCGCTGGCGCTTTGTCAGTTATAAGGGACTTTGCTAGGACCTTTGCATCTATATTTACTACATCCACCGTATGCTATGAAAGAAGAAAAAATGGCTTGTGTTTACACATCATGTGGATCGTTTCCACTGGAGGTAAACTCCTGATGTCAGGTCTACCTCACTTGTCCTCAGTTGCTCTCAAATCTTCTTTGTAAGCTTGCACCTAAAACAGTTACAGTATGTGCATGACGTCTTATTGATTTGCACTACAGGTACAGCATCAATGATCCATGGTTATCCAAAACCATTTTTATTAAATGTTCTTTAGATGCGGAACGGAGAGCCAAATTACAGGAAGACATCTTATCAGGAAAACTGCAGGTCCCAAGCATGCTAATTAACCCCTCTGTTGCAACTACAACTTCAGGTATATTATCATGGTAGCTACTTTGAACCACCAGAAGAGCTCCTGTATGTGTCTTAACACAACTAACTGCCCATGACAGCTATGAACTATGGATGATAATTCAAAGGCTAAGAAAATGTTTTAAGCTGTTACAACGTTGACGTTCCATCTTCAGGCTGAGCACTTAACCTGAAAACATGAAGCATCTTCCTGTTAAGTTAGCCCCATGTGGCAGATTCATGACAAAGGAATTGGTCTCCCATTAAATATGCACGCCCTATTAATTACTATTGTCTACTGTAGGAAGGAATTTTACTACATTAAAGGAGACACTGGAGAACCAACCTAAGTATCACATAGACCCATTTTTTAATAACACATGGTACATAAATCCCTGCATTAAAGGTATCATGTAAAGTTCCTTATGATTATGCAAGTACTTTATTCTGATGAGTGACTAAGAAGTCAGAGTAAGATGTTTATTTCTGCTGTCTGTTTAATATCAGTCACTCTTATTAGCTCTCTCAACAAGTTAGTAAGTTAAACATTTAGAAACTTCACTTTATATGGCCATAGATGACTAGTAATAAAATTAGTAATAAAATATTAAATACATAATGTGTTTTTCATTTGCATCAGCTAAATAATGCACTGGCTTAAACGGAAAACTGTTTAAATTAAATGATGCTTTAAATCAAATCCTAAACTGAATCAAACCACTTATATTATCCCAAATGCTTTTCAGCAGCCCTGCAGTATAAATGGAAAATTATAATAAATAGGGCATCTCAATGCAGCTGTGCTTCATACCTCTAAAGCTGGCCATAGACATAAAGATTTTTGAAAGATCCAATGGTTATCGTGAGACCACGATCGTCTCAAAACGATTGTTTAAATCTCTGATGTGTCAACTAAAAACTAATTTCAGGAGATATTGCCAGCAAAACTGAAGGGTCGCTGCCTGCTTGGCCCTGCAAACATATGTAGATTGCATAGGGACCAATAAAGATTTTCTAACCTGGCCGATCAATTTTCAGACCCCCTGAGGGCCTCCCGGCAGCTCTTGCTCTGCTGATTCCGGCCAGATTATCGTGGATTCCGTCCGGAAAATTGTGTATGGAGGGGGGGGGCCCTGCTGCTCGTCCCGTGCCATATTTTTTTTTTTAAAAACAATGCTAAATGTACCTGGTATGTTTACCATTATAAAAAGAGATATGTGTCAGAACAGTGATGTCAGTTTTTTTGCTGCCAAAGGTTGAATCAATATTTTTCTTTATTGTTTAAGAATTGTGGCAGGCTGCAAAGTGGCTTGCTTCTTATATAGTATAGATGAAACCTTTATTACTTCAGGTATCGAATCTATCATCAAGAAGGTTCGGGACCTGGGGATTTCCTGTTAAGGGATATTTCTTTACCATAAGTTTGCTAAAATTATTTAAACATTAAATAAACCCAATAGGATTGTTTTTCAACCCAATATGGATTCATACAGCCTAGTTATCATCAAGTACAAAGTACTTCGAATTGTAAATCGAATTGTATGATTTTTTCAGATTATCGCACAAAAACTATGAATATTTCAGATTATTGAATTAAACCCAGTGCAGATCATCCAATTGTAGACGGGACATCTGCCATTGACTTCTTCATGACCTCGGCAGGTTTGAGATGATGTATTTTTTATTTGGACTTTTAGCAACCACCAGATTAAAAAATAACTCCCCTAGTTTAAAAGAGGCAGAAAGGAGGTTCTCTCCTGTGACTGCAAAGTGGATTCATTGATTCTGGTGCTACTCCTGCTTGTTCTAGATGACAGCCTGCTTTGATTTCCTATTATCAAGACACTGGAGATGCAGGTCCGGCAGTAGGGCTGCTGAACTTCTCTCATGTAGGCGGCACAGCATAGTAGCAATCTCCTGTTAAATTCTACTTTAGAATATTGCAATATTGCATCGGGTTAGGCTGGCAAGGTACTATTTATATGATAAAATGTGAATAAATGCTGTGGTAATTTTACACCCATCTATGTCTTTTGGATTCATTAGGGTATGTAATAATGAAGTTCAGTGGGATAGCTCAAGGCGAAGGTTCAAACTGAGGAGTCCCCTTGTCATGTAGATTCTAGGAGACTGTGTATTCAAAAAATCTTATCTTGTGCCTACTGAAGAGATGTAAATAATCTAAAAATATAAATGATCTATATATACTATCTACTCAGTGAGAAAATGAGAGCTACTAGTAATTTAGCTATTACTTAAGTAACTTAAGTAATAATTTCCTTAAGGCAAATGAGGTACAACCATCTGCTACTACGCATTTATACATAAAAGTGGCAACTTTGTATACGGTTTGTCTTGGTAGGATAAACCTGAAAATTCTCCGGAATGTTACGTGAACACATACTTTTGTACTTTTCTGACCTACCACAAATGATCTTTTACAGTGACCCTAGATGCAAACGTTTGTTGCTTATTATAAGGGAACTTGCATTTAAGGTCTAGCTGCACTCTACATCTAGGAGTTTCCTAATTTATGCATCTGAATGAAGTGCATGGGGGACACCTACAATCCTCCCCCACCTGCCCCATATGATGACAGCCATACTATTTGGCAGTGCAGAGACCTGCTGCAATTTTTGAATGTGTAGGGCTAGTGTAAAAAAACATGATGGATTGAACCAGTTATTTGCACTTTGCCCTGAACTTAAAAATGGCCCCTACAGTTTTTAAAAGTGAACATGAAAGATAACTTTTGCACACACAGACAATAAAAAATTTGAGGGAACACTGGTTCTGTCTTATCTGCATTCTTGTGCCATCGATTCATGTAGGTCTGATGCAAGGATATATACTGATTGGAACAGAAGCAATTTGCTCCACTATTACCACGTAGCAGCAGATACTGCTGCTTTTAGTGTTCCTTTAAGTTGCTGCTGTCTCTTTAAATCAAGATATTCCCTTAAATATGGAAAAAGATGAAAAACAAATCATGGCAGTCTACAAAGACAGCAGTGGTTTGTGAGGTTAGATAACAATTTAAGCCCACAGAGAAACAAAGCCCAAGTGCAAACTTTAAATTAATTGTGTAGGAGAAGTAGTTGCCTTACTCTAGCTATACACAGTGGCTTGAAACACACTATATTTTATGAATAATACAGTTCATGCTGTATTGGGCTGTACAAACATCCGTCAAAGAAACAGCATGTGAATTGAAAAGAAAAAAAAAAGAAATGCTACTTACCTCTTCAACCAAGTGAGGGCACGATGTAACATTCCCATAGAACTCTTGTTGAACATCTTTCACCTTCTTGGTGCTGTCTACAGACAAGAGAGGATCTGGTTTCAGTGTGAATCCCTCTGGCACAATCTCAGGGACACCCAAAGCCTGCCAAACTCCCCCCGCTTCAGGCTCATCAGCATCACTGCAATAAGCACTGAACCTGAAGGTCTGAAAAGCAGGGTGAGTTGGGGAGGGCTACATGCAGGGGGAAGATGTGGAAAGACAGGTGTATACTCACAATCAATGTACTTCTGCAGTTGGGTGAAGTCCTCCGGGCTCAGGATTGCCCACTCCTTGCTCTCGTCGCTCATTGTGGCTCTGCGACAGTCCTGCGGCAACACAGCAAGAAGAGGTGAGGCAGTTGATCCAAAGCAAGGCAGAGAGGCAGAGATAATGAGAAGGGGAGCTGGAATGGATGGGGTGTGTGATTCTGGCTCAAACCATGGATTACATATTAGCTGAACTAACACATTCTCCCAGAGTTTCCCTGAATCACTGTGCTGCTGCAATAATGAGCCAAATGAAGTGGAAGTGTGGCTGAAAGGAGAGGAGGAGGCATAGGAGAGAGCAGAAAAGGCAAATATAGAGCCTGGGGAGACTGAGAGACACACTAGTCACATACTGGCTTGTGGGAGTTTTTTAGCAGAAATCAAAAGTGATGGAGGTGCCTAATACACACTAATACAAAGAAATATATCAGGATGTTATAGAATTGTATGTAAAATACACACAGTATGTATACATACAAACAGCAAATACAGAACACCAACATTTCTATATAGATTTATCTCAGTATTTGCTGCTACAAACACCAAGTATATCCTCTTGGGTTTTTTAAGTCTTATTTATTGTAACATTTTGCAAAAAAATTTTTTGCAGGAAAAACTCTTTTTCCACGATTTTTTCAGATTTCTTTTCCGAAAAATAACATTTTTTTGGATTTTTTTCCCACCAAAAAGGGGGAGCACTCACATAAAAAGATATCATCTGCCTGGATGCTGGTAACAAATGATATAATAGATCCACAAAATACAGCACTCAACAGGTCTTATGCAAGGGGTTTTATTCATTTAAATTAGAAACCCAACATTATAAATAAAAAATTTGTAAATTTAATTAAAAAATATATCTTTTTGCTTGCATAAGACCTGTTGAATTCTGCATGTTGTACGTTATGCTAGACATGTAAGCATGTCTCCCACTTCATCCCACTGAAGAGAAGCAAAGAAGAAAATCTTCTGCAGAAGTTCCCGCATATGTTACAATCACAGAGTGTTATAGAGTGAGCACATCCTTAAGTCAAGTCTAGTATTTCTTCAGTCTGATAAAAGACCCAAGTGTAATGTTTGAGTTTACCCCGACTATAGCATGTGTCCTGTACACTAAGCAGTTTTTTTGTTGCTGTGAGCACATTCTTCAGCCCCTCCTGATATATATGATCTTCTTATACTATGATGGAATTAAATTATACTATGATCACTACTGATGGAATGAGTACATGGTCTTTTCTAGGGACCAATATGCACTTTGAAATTAAAGACATATGGCAATCAGAGGGTTAACTGACAATTTTCTTTCTTGGCCTTCCTTTTTTAAATATTTAATGACATTTTTCTAGAGAGTAAAAAAAATGCTTTTAGAAATATTTTATAACATTTATCAGTCTCCCGAGAGCACATGACTACAAGAAAAATTTTCAGTTTACAGAAGGCTGCTAGGGAATGGGCTTTCTGCAAGCTTAGCCTAATGGCTGGCTAATATCCTGCATAACAGAACCACTGACTAAATACTGTGGTGAGAAGCACTGCAGGGATAATTGAATGGATTGGATATGACAGGCATTCGTCAAAGAAAAGCACAAAAATGTGCACTCGGGCACAGGTATAAATCAGGTATATAATCCAACCTTCAGCCCTTCATCTAGTTACATAGTTAAATTGGTTTGAAAAAGACAAAGTCAATCAAGTTCAACCAGGGCCAGAACAAGGGGTAGGCAGAAGAGGCACCTGCCTAGGGCGCAAAGATGTGGGGGCGCTGGGTAGGTACCTTTTCAAATGTTTTCTGCCTGCCTCTAGTCCAGGTCACTCTCGCCCCTGCTGCTCTTGCCTCCTCCTCGCCCCTCCTTTCTTCTCCCCTTAGCACTCTTCCTTCCCGCTGGCCCAGTCCCTATTGAAAGACCCAGGTGCAGAGAGCGTCCTGTGGGGGCACTGACAGATGTATTGATTATAGCAGCCTCAGGCCCTGATTTGTGGAAAGGCCACCTTGGCCCGGGCCTAGGGCGGCAATATTTTAGGGGGGCGGCATGCTGCCCAACCACACCCACATTGGCCAAAAAACACTGGGGATGCGCAGGAGATACAATTGTTTTTTTAAATATCCCATGCACCAATCCCCATTGCTCTGGTCCCGATAATGAAAATTTGCATGAAAAAAGTGGAGAGGACAGGGGCGACAAATGGCAGTGGGCCTAGGGGTGCCCACTATATAAATCTGGCCCTGAGTAGCCCTTGCACACCCTAGTCTTCTCCAGGTATGATAAGCCTGGTTCTCAATGATAGAGGGTTGACAAACTCAATTTATGCAACAAATAGAAATTCACTGATACAGAAGCTACTGGCCCTATAATATTGAGCTTCCATATTAAAGTGCAAAGATATCAACATTTCTTGCAGTAGCTTTGTGTGCCAATGAATTTCTTTTTGGAACTGACAGATGTAGCAGTTTTGGTATTTTCATGTGACCAGTCACTTTGGCTTTTGCTAATGAGCCCAATAACGTATAATAGCATGCCAGTGCAGTCTCTGTTATCTAAACCTGATAACCTGAGTTTGAATGATGCTGGAAGTTCTGTTTTCATAACATAATGCATTTGCTTCCTTTTGCTGAAATAAAAAATAACATCTAGATTACTTTCAGATAAAGCAACAGATTCACTCTAACAAATGTGCTTTATCTTGCTGCCATTCCTCAAGCCATTAATTATATCATGTTGTTTTTATATCTCCAAAATGACCAGAGAGAGCAGTGAAAAAAACTATAAAATAAAACAGATTTGTATTATAAATTCACTGTGACATCATATAATCAGCTATCCAGCATATATTCTGCCAAAATAAATCAAGACAAAAGAAAATATAGAAGATATAATGAACAAGGCATAAAAAATATTCAGTACTCAAAAGTGCTTTTTATGCTCAGATATAGCTGAGAATTGTCATTTATCAAACAAGCCATAAATATAATATATAATAGCATTATAAACAGTTCCTAATTATGTAACTATAATTGGTATTTTGTGATGTCACAAGTGTTACATAACTCATTGTGTACAATGATTATCCTGATATAATGCTGTAGTATATCAAGATAAATGTATACAAGCACAAAGGCTTGTGGCCTTATCTTAATACATGTTAAAGGGGTTGTTCACCTTCAAACAACTAGTTGTTTTCAGATAGATCACCAGAAATACCGACTTTTTCCAATTACTGTCTATTTTCTATTTGTAGCCGTTTTTCTAACATTACATAGTTACATAGTTAAATTGGTTTGAAAAAAGACAGAGTCCATCAAGTTCAACCCCTCCAAATTAAAAACCCAGCATACACACACACACACATCTCCACTCTTTCACACAAACCATATATGCCCACAGCTATACTAACTGTAGAGTTTAATATCAAAATAGCCTTTGATATTATGTCTGTCCAAGAAATCATCCAAGCCCCTCTTAAAAGCATCAAAAGAATGAGCCATCACAACATGACCCGGCAGTGCATTCCACAACCTCACTGTCCTCACTGTGAAGAACCACCTACGCTGCTTCAAATGAAAGTCCTTTTCTTCTAGTCTGAAGGGGTGGCCTCTGGTGCGGTGATCCTCTTTATGGGTAAAAAGCTCCCCTTATATTTGTCTATAATGTCCTCAAATATATTTGTAAAGTGTAATCATGTCCCCTCGCAAGCGCGAGAAAACAACCCCAACCTGGACAGTCTCCCCTCATAATTTAAGTCTTCCATCCCTCTAACCAGTTTAGTTGCACGTCTCTGTACTCTCTCCAGCTCATTTACATCCCCCCTAAGGACTGGAGTCCAACACTGCACTGTATACTCCAGATGAGGCCTTACTAGGGATCTATAAAGAGGTATAATTATGTTTTCATCCCTTGAGTTTATGCCCTTTTTTATGCAAGACAGAACTTTATTTGCTTTAGTAGCTACAGAATGACACTGCCCAGAATTAGCAACTTGTTAGCTATAAAAACCCCAAGATCTTTCTCACTTAAGGAAACTCCCAACACACTGCCATTTAGTGTATAACTTGCATTTATATTATTTTTGCCAAAGTGCATAACCTTGCATTTATCAACATTGAACCTCATTTTCCAGATTGCTGCCCAGTTTCCCAACTTAGACAAATCACTCTGCAAAGTGGCAGCATCCTGCAAGGAACCTATAGCTCTGCACAATTTAGTATCATCTGCAAAAATAGAAACCGTACTTTCAATGCCCACATCCAGGTCATTAATAAACAAGTTGAAAAGCAAGGGACCCAGTACAGAGCCCTGCGGTACCCCACTAACAACACTGGTCCAATTAGAAAGTGTTCCATTTACCACCACTCTTTATAGTCTATCTTTTAGCCAGTTCTCTATCCAGGTGCAAATACTATGTTCCAGGCCAAAATTCCTTAATTTAACCAGTAACCTTCTGTGTAGCACTGTATCAAATGCTTTAGCAAAGTCTAAGTAAATCACATCCACTGCCATCCCAGAATCGAGGTCCCTGCTTACCTTCTCATACTCATAGTATTGTTATTTGCTATGAAGTCCAGTATCCTATCCTTTATTAATCTTTCAAAAAGCTTTCCTACCACCAACGTCAGACTAACTGGCCTATAGTTTTGAGGCTGAGAATGGGATCCCTTTTTGAATAGCGGCACCACATTAGCAATTTGCCAGCCTCTCCGTTATGATCCGATAATTGGGCCCTAGGACCCACGATCGGATCAGCCCGATATCGCCCACCTCAATGTGGGCATATCGGGGAGAGATCTGCTTTTTTGGTGATATTGCCAAAGGAGCGGATCTCTCAGTGTATGGCCACCTTAAAGCAGCTCTGGGAGGGGGGGTCGCCGACCCCCCCAACCAGGACCGGACTGAGAATTAAAATAGGCCCTGGCATTTCAGGTACACAGAGGCCCAATCAGCCAACATAGAGGACCAAAAACACACCCACCAGCCCACTAAATAATGATTTTCTATGGGACCTTATAGCAGCCCATCTGGAACCCATAGATAGCACCCAACTGTTATAAACTGATACATTTAATGGATACATTTCTTATCTTTGTCCCTACTGAGCAGAATCTCTGAGTTTCATTACAGGCAGCTGTTAGAATTGATACAATAGTTGTTTATACTCCAGAGATGTTGCTGTGAAATGTATAAATTAAATGTTGCAAAATTATAACAGTTTAGAGTCTGCACCTGAATTACTGAGCTGCCAGACTCAAACATTCCACTTTAAACTTTTGGAAAAACAGTAAAAGATAAATAATGGAAAGTAATTGGAAAAAAAAGTCTTTATTTCTGGGGAACAATTTGAAAACAACTGAACAGAAAAAAGTGTTTGGAAGGTCAACAACCCCTTTAAGGATAGTTAGAATTGAACTAACTATTACTTGAATCTTAGTCAGTACCTACTATCCCCTAACTCCTCTGGGAGTTACTTCCACTGTCATGTAGACTTCCTTCTCTGTATCGGAATGACATTCCTAACATTCTCGTTACAATTAAATACCTTTCTACAATACAACCTTATTGGAGGGAGCTCCAATAAGACTTAAAGTCCTACAGGTTAGGGCCCTCCAGCCTTGTGACTCCTTGCCATTGAGCACTTAATCTGTATTGTAATTATATTTTATATTTATGTGAATTGTTTTTCCAATAAGCACTTATTGTTATTGTTACATCTATTTATTTCAATGACCCCTTGTTACCACTAATTTATTGTTTTGATGTACAGTGCCCTCAAGGAGCACTATACAATTAAAAATAATAGGGATGCACTGAATCCAGGATTTAGTTCGGGATTCAACCTTTTTCAGCAGGATTTTTCCGAATCCTTCTGCCTGGCTGAACCGAATCCGAATCTTAATTTGCATATGCACATAAGGGGCGGGAAGGGAAATCGAGTGACTTTTTGTCACAAAACAAGGCATTAAAAAACATTTTCCCTTTCTCACTCCTAATTTGCAAATCAGGATTCAGATTCGGCTCTGTATTTGGTCGATTGTACTGAAAAGGATTCAGAGTTTGGCCAATCCAAAATAGTGGATTTGTTGCATCCCTAAAAAATATACATACATATATGTGTGCTGGAACAGTGGAATGGTGTGTGAGGCTTACCCCTTGCTTCCAAAAAAACTCCAGCTTTCGAGACTCAACAGCAAGATTATCTGAAAAGATATTCCCTGTTTAGCAACACCTCTCCACTACTATGGAGAAATTAAAGGCAAAACTACCCTTCTGACATAGTTACTCACTGAAAGAGATACTGTAATAGGTCCAAAACGGATCAGTTAATAGTGCTGCTCCAGCAGAAGTCTGCACTGAAATCAACACCAATATTACAGCTAAAAAATCCACTTGCTGGTTCAGGAATGACATTTTATATTTGCAGTGTAAACAGTGTAATTTAGAAATAAAAAGACATAATAAAAATCATGACGGAATCCCTTTAAAAAAGGGTACTAGAAGTCAATGAGGTGTGCCATGACTGTATAAAGGCACATTGTAACATGTTAATGGTTTTGTATGTAACTCAATATAGCCTTATATTTTAATTGATGAGGGTATATTTTTTCTCATAATATGGTTCAATAAGCCAAATGACATACTGTAGGTGATAGCCCTGAGGATACATTTTACAGTAACATTCAAGGAACTTAAGTATTCTAAGGATTTAGACTGTAAGCCCTACGGGTTATGGTCCTCCAGCCTTTTTTTCCTTGGCACTGAGCACTTAATCTGTATTGTAATTATATATTATATTTATGTGAATTGTATTTCTAATAATGCACTTGTTTTTCTCTTTTATTTCAACGACCCCTTGGTCGTTCCTACTAATTTATTGTTTTGCTGTACAGTGCTTTGCCCTCAAGGAGCGCTATGCAAATAAAAATATACATAATTCTCTCTTTTCAAACAGAAAATGCAATTACCAATGGTAATATTCGATGTTTAAAATGATTCTGTTGTATTATAAATATACAGAGAAACAACAAGAGAGCGGGAGAAACTGCAGGAGCATTTAAAAAAAAAAAAAGAAAGTCAGTGCTGTGTGGGTGCTGGAGAGCTAAACAAAATAATGTTTCCATGCCCCATAGCCTTGAAAACATGTTTGTTTATAAAAAATGCAATATCTTGATGATGGTGATGCAGCGTGGAATAAATACACACACCCACACCTACATACATCGGCAGACTGTGCTTTAGTGATTATCAGATTGTATTGAGGAGTGAGCAAGGCGTAATTTTTCCCTTAAAACAACCAGAGCAATAATCCATCAGGTCTCTGGCGGGACCCAGGAGTCCTATCTGGAATGCAGTCGTTCCATTCCTCATTCACCCATGCAGCTATTTTTTCCATTGATCTTATACATGAAATATTTTCTTTAAATTGGTTGGCCATCATCATTTCCAGTCCTTGGCAGATGAACATACTGTATATCTGTACAGCAGACGTCATCTCAAGTTGGTGGATATTTTTAGACTTGTTATGGAGACATAGGGCCCTAACAGAAGAAGAGGCTTGAATACAAAGCAACACTAAAATACAAATTACTTGTCCATGAATTAGACAGTGAGAATGTTTGAATGTGTAATCAGTGCTGGTATTTGAGGTTAGAGGCCTGAGCACTGCTGAAACCAGGGAAAAATACTGTACAGAGCAATGCCCCCACCTGTGACCCCAGCTGTTTGCCTGGCAGTGGCAACACATAATATACACACAATAGCATCTGTCCATGGTGATTTCTTAAATGGGATCTATCGCGAAAATGAAAATTTAATATAAGCTTCATCATCCTGAAGAAACTTTGAAAGAAACTTTCTAAATATAATACATTAAAAATGATGTGCTATTACTGACACATATGAGAAATTCAAGAAAATATGGGAACCATGGTATGTGTACGCCTTCCCAACAAGGAATGATACTTTAATTTTCTCATTCTAACAACTACAAGCTGAATCTAAAGATAACTGTATAAAAGTTAGTTATATAATGCATTATTGGAAACATCCTTCGGACGCTATCTCCTGGAGCTGCAGACCCCCTAACAATACCTATTAACCGTTCAGATAAATAAGAGACCTCAAAAGACACATCTGGAAAATATAAATAACTTTATTTTATTGTAAAAGAAATAACGATGTCAAAATGTCAATTTAAATATTTCTTTTGTTTTCCTTCCTTAGTCGACCTTACTATCCATCCAAAGGTCGACTCTTCTTCTTCTTCTCTTTTCTTTCGATCGAGATTACATATAACATCAACATGTGAAATTGACGATCAACTGTTTCTGATTATGTTAAAATGCAAATAAAAACCATTGAAAAGAAAGTGCGCTCGCGGGCGGGCGACTTGTGGCTAGCATTAAAAGTTTCTCTTCTTATCATCATTGAGGTACATCCCATCCCTGGCAAAGCAGCGGGATTTTATCCGTGGAACAGAAGGAGGTTCTCCCCATGTGCATTAAGCGCGGGCCGCAAGTTGTTTGTTTGTGAGTGTATTTATTAAACCGATTTTTTTAGCCTTTCTAAAAAAAAAAAAAAAAAAAAATGATGTGCTGTTTGTGAAATAATCAAGTTAATCTTCACTATTCCTCTCTCAGCATCTGTTTCTCTTCATTCTGTCTTCTTGCAAAGCAGGGTGTCAGACGAATGATCCAATATATCTTTTTCCTAGAAGATGTATTTGAGCTCACTCTATTAAAATCACCAGTAATCCTGTCTCTCTACATGCAGAATTTGTGCAAAAGGCAGTTATTGTGTTATATTTTGTTTGTACTGGAATTAGTTATTTGAATGAGCTCTAATGTATCTGCTAGAAAAGCAAGCCCCCCTATAAGATAAATTGGATCTAACTGTTAATGACAGTTGACAATCTGACAACCACGTTTTATGGAAAATGTTATGTGGGGCTCATTTACTGTAAGTACAGTTTCCCCATAATAACCAATTAGCAATTAGTTTTAAGGCTAGCCCACAAGGCAAGATTCAGGGAGACTTTTCACCCTTTTTAAAAAAACAAGTGTTACTAATATGTTACTTCTACAGCCCACGGTCCCTGCCCTTTGTTTTATTTGTAGCACTTTGTTATATAACTAGTGTCTCTCCACTAAGAAGGCACTCCCTTTGTACAATGCTCAGCTATAAACAGTCCTAATCTGTACATATGAGGAAATGTCACAAAACATTTTTATAGGCTTTACCTAAATGCTGCACATGTGAGGTACCTGAAATATTAGAGCCAACACCCAGCTGTTAACGTAAATGCTATTAAGTGATGTAAATCACCCGCGACATCAGGACCAGATCATTTCCCTCTTGTTTACAGAATGTTAAAATGAAATATATTTATAGTAAGAGCACTAAACTAATGCTTTCAGATTTCAGCTATGTGCCATTATAGAATACCATAGATGTGCATTTTGCTTTGGCCCCATGACCAGAGAGAGTGAGATTAGCAAGGCATTACTGCTGTGTCTGGAACTTCATCTCACTTCTGGAATATGTTGGGTAATGAATAAATCAATTATGCAGCTTGTACTGCACTAACACTTATGGTAACTTTTAGTGCCTTCTGCTTATTTCATGTTCAATTATTCAAAAATACTGATAACACGGAAACCTCTTCAAATTGTATTGTGGTATGAGCATTTTGGTATTCCTGCTCCAACACAGAGAATAATTTTCCCCTTATAGTAAATTATAAGGATATTAGAAGTCACTGAGGCGTTCTATGGCCATATAAAGACCTTTACACATTTTACAGGCTATTTATAGCTCCCTGGCCTTGCTACCCAGATCCATTTTCTGTACAGAGAGCACAATGTCTAAATGTCAAAGCCAATGACTCTCCTTGTCAGCAACAAGTCCATCACCGAGGTTTATTATCTTTTGCTCCACTCTTAAGATGGGCATCAGGGCCGCCATTAGAAATCACAGGGGCCCCGGGGGGGAAAACTTTTTTTACGTCCTTGTTTTGTGACAAAAAGTCATGCAATTTCTCTCCCTGCCCCTAATTTGCATTTGCAAATTAGGATTCAGATACAGTTCGACTGGGCAGAAGGATTTTGCCAAATCCGAATCCTGCTGAAAAAGGCTGAATCCAAAACCGAATCCTAGATTCGATGCTTCCCTACACAGAATGAACCTTTTTATGAGTCTGCACCCGACTGGATCTCCTATTACACCCACCAGGGCCCCCCTATAAGTTAAAAACCAGGGTCCCCTTTCAAGTTAAAAAAAATTGGGGCTGCAGAAAATATTTTTTCAAAAACTTTGTCGACAAAGCCCCCCTTACAAGTTAGAAAAAAAAATTGGGGCCCTATAAAAAAATTTTTTTTTTAAATTGGTGTCAGGGGCTTATAGAGTATTAAAATAAAAAATTGGTGGCCAGAGGATTAAAAAAAAATCCACATTGGTGTCAGTAGAATTGAACTCGGCTTCAGGAAGGACTTCAATTATAGCTGTTTTAGTGACTTCATTTATTTTCGCCGATTCAGGACTTCAGTGCCGGCTCCTTTCGTGACCTCGGGTATTTCCACCTCTTCACGACTTCAGTGTCGGCTCCTTTCAGAACTTTGGGTATTTTCGTCGCTTCAGGACTTCAGTGTCGGCTCCTTACGTGACTTCGGGTCTTTCCGCCTCTTCAGGACTTCAGTATCAGCTCCTTTCAGGACTTCGGGTCTTTCCGCCTCTTCAGGACTTCGAATATGTTCTGCACTTCCGCATTCTGCTGCAGGACTTCGGAGCGCACGCTTCTGCACTCATAAGCCCCGGGACACTTGTCCCCCCCTGCTGGCGGGCCTGCTGGCCATACACTATCAGATCCACTCGTTTGTTGACATCGCCAAATGAGCAGATTTTTCCCCGATATGCCAACTAACGGCAGGGCTATATTAGCGTAATCTGAGCATTAGGCCCTAGGGCCAAAAGATCGTCTTACAATGAGAAGCATTGGGCTCCAACGGGATGGTCAGGGGGAAAAAAAACCTTTCCCGATCAATGTCGTGGCCAGATATCGATCAGGAAGACCTATCAGAAGCCCCCATATACGGGCAGATAAGCTGCTGAATTGGACTAAAGGACCGATATCTGAAGCTTTATCTGCCAGTGTATGGCCACCTTTAGGGGTTCTTTAGTGGGTTCTCAAATAACCACTGCAGGACTGCAATACAGATATCCAACAAGGAAGCAAAACACTCACACCTAAGAGAAGATAAATTCCTGTACTTTTGCTCAGAATGTATTAGTGCCTTCGTTGTGGCATTAAATAAACAAGTGTCCAGTTACTCTTTCCAAATTCTGAAAGGTCTGTGCCAACTTTTATTTGTTTCCAGCTTATGCAAAAAAACACCAAAAAATAATAGTTTTTTTTAAAGTAATTAAATAAAATAATGCACTGTTGCCCTGCACTGGTAAAACCGATCTGTTTACTTCAGAAACACTACTATAGTTCATATGAACAAGCTGTTGTGTAGCAATGGCGGAAATTGAAAAAAGGCTATATGGCTAAATAGTGGATAACAGATAACACCATTATGTTCTACAGAACATAACATACACAGGAGCTTATTTATATAAATAAACAATATTAGTGTTTATATTTGTTTTACTTAAAAACACTATTATTATTATGTTCCTTTAAGCTGGAAATCCAGTAAATGTACGGAGGCTGTCACATCTAGAAAATGCATTGGCCTTGATACACAAAACAGTAGTTTAAAACTGTAATATATTAAAACTGATGGATTTTTATTTTTCTGGCAGCACTGACTTCAATAGGTATTTTCAGCTGAATGGCCAATTTGTTCTACATAGCATACTAATCCCATGAAGAAAAAAGGCAAGAGAGACCTTAGAAGTGACAAATGACAGAAACTGGTTTCCACTGAAGCAGACATAATCCGACTTATGTCAGAACTGTAATGGACATGCATTATTAATGGCAATGCACACAATGGAACTTCAGCAATCTCACTTTATAGAATGTATATTGGAATGCTAATAATTAACAAGATAAGTGAAACCTATAGACGCCATGTCATTTGAGAGACAGCACACTTTGCACCAGACAGCAGCACTTCCACTTGTGCCTTATACAAGTATGGGACCTGTTATCCAGAATGTTTGGGACCGAGGGTTTTCTGGATAACGGATCTTTCCATAATTTGGTTCTTTATCCCTTAAGTCTACTAGAAAATCATGTAAACATTAAATAAACCCAATTGGCTGATTTTGATTCCAATAAGGTTTAATTATATTTCAATTGTGATCAAGTACAAGATACTGTTTTATTACAGAGAAAAAGGGAATCACTTTTAAAAATATGGATTATTTGGATAAAATTAAATCTATGGAAGATGGTCATTCTGTCATTCCGAGCTTTCTGGATAACAGGTTTCTGGATAACTAATCCCATATCTGTATACTGACTGAAATGATTAAAAAAACATTGTCCATGATGATGGTAAACTCATTTATCAATGATGCATAATCCTCGCAATAAAGTTCAGAATATTATAGCATCTTATCAACCACGAGCCTTCAATATGTTACTGATGCAGTCACTTTGGATTGTGTGTTAAATGCGTCGTGACTTAACTCATCTATCCCATTT
>CM044434.1:126822283-126833653 GCA_024363595.1 Xenopus borealis
AGAACTCCTAACTCGTGTCTCCACCTGCCTGTCTGCTATCTCTACTTGGATGTCACAACGTTACCTTAAATTAAACCTCCAAAACGGAAATGGTTCTTTTTCCTCCAACTAAAACCAGTAACATCCCGGAAGTATCTATCGTAGTTAACAATTCCACTATCACCCCGTCTCCCCAGGCCCGGTGCCTTGGGGTTATCCTAGATTCTGCCCTGACATTCACTCCTCATATCCAGTCACTTGTTAAGTCATGTCACTTCCACCTAAGGAACATATCCAAAATACGATCATTTATCACCCAAGACGCTGCCAAAATTCTTATTCACTCTCTATACACCTCAGCAACCGCTCTTCCTCTGCCATACCATTCTGCAAATCCCTGCACTGGCTTCCACTCCCCTTCAGAATTAAATTCAAATGAATGACCCTGACATTCAAAGCACTTCATAACTCTGCCCCTCCCTACATCTCTGAACCAATATCCATTTACTCACCGAACCGCCTATTACGCTCCTCTACTGACCTGCTACTCAACTCTTCCCTCATTACCTCCACACATGCTCGCATTCAAGACTTTGCAAGAGCTGCACCCCTCCTCTGGAATTCTCTCCCACGGTCTGTCAGACTTTCTCCCAATCTTTCAGCTTTCAAGAAATCTCTAAAAACCCACTTTTTTAGAGAAGCCTACCCTCACTGTTAACCACTCAATGCAATACCGCTTACATTACTACATCTCTCACCCACTTTACTGTGATCTTGCCCACTCCCACACCTTGTGTATCATTCCCTTTAGCTTTCTCTGTACAGGGCCTTCCTCACCTCCTGTACCAGTATTTATTGTGATGTATGTAATTCCATATTTATTGTGACGTATGTAACTCCTCATGTTCTATGTAATTCATGTGATTTAGTTGTATAATCACATTCAATTTACAGCGCTACGAAACAAGTTGGCGCTATAGAAATACATGTTAATAAAATAATAATAATCCCTAGATAGGTCACATAATATAAACTGGCTTACAAGTCATGTCAAGTGAAGTAATTATTTAATGCCATTTGTACCAGGAGTACATAGGAATTTCTTTTGCAGAATAATGCAGTAAGCACATGTTTAGTTTACAGTGTATGTTGATATTTACATATATGGTCATAGAGAAGGGGTAAACGTGAGTAAGTTGTTACAAATTAGACCATTTAACTGCGTGATTTGTTGGATAGGTGATTCTATTTACTTATCGATGAAACTCATTTGCAGTTAACCTAACAGCCTGTGGAAAGAAGCTATTGAATAGTCTTTTGCTTCTGGTTTTTACAGCGTCTTCCTGTGACACCACGGTACTGTATCTTTCCATGTCCATCTGTCAATTATCTATATAGTCATTTAAAAGAGTAATTAGTGCAGGCAAGCTGTAGACTGCTGTAGCAATGAGTGTGAAATTGCACTTTTCCATTTATTGATAAAGATCAATAAACACAGAGTGCAATAGAGCTGGAGACAATTTATACCACTTGGTGGCTCCAAAACTGTGAACCTACGTCCAGCCTGAAGACTAGCTGTTGTTCAAATGGGTAGAGTTTGCTGTCTTAAATACACTTGGAGCCCCAAGTATTTAAAATACTTTAAGTGAAGACTGCTCATAAGTAATTTCAGTTAGCATATAAGACAAAAGTACTAGGGTGCACTATTTAATTCTCTACTGGCAAGAGTTATAAAACATACATCTGTTCTATACCTTTGCCAGCAGAATGTTCATCAGGGTTGGGGCAGACGAGCAGATTCGGGGAAATGTAGTCGCCTGGCGACTAATTGCCTCTTCTGCGCGGCAACAATATCCCCAAACTGCCTTCTTCATGCCTTCCATCTGCTTGAATGAAGAATCGCCTACACTAATGCACTCTCGGCATTTAGATTTCCAAAGTTTTCTTGTGAGGCAACTACGGACGACTTCGGAAATCAAAGCATCGCAACGGCATTAGTGCAGGCGATTCTTTATTCAAGCAGATGGAAGGCAGACGGAAGGCAGTTTGGGGAGATTGTCGCCGTGCAGAAGAGGCGATTACTCACCAGGCGACTAAATCTCCCCGCATCTGCCTGTCTGCCCAAAACCTTACATGCACAGGATGTTAAAGTGATCAGTCACCATTTCCTTTTAAACTGAACACTTACTGTATCTTTCATTTCCAGCTTAGCCTTCATTTAACGTCTGCTCTTTGCTTATATAGAATGAACAGTTGGAAGGACAAGAATTTTGCAGTAATGCATTAAAGCACATTTCTTTAAAACTGTTACATTTATGATATTAAAAGCTATTACTTTGTGTGAAATGAATTGCTTGTAATACATTTGCTTTGTGCATGTTGGCTGTATTTGTATTTTTCTATGTGACTGTTACATTATTTATCCTCTGAGATTGGATCATGGTTCATATCATGAAAGTTTTTTTTATTTAAAAAACTCATAATTGCCTCAGTACAACAAATATGTATTCAAGATGTATCGTACACAATATGCTTTGCTGCTAAGCTGTAATATCTACTTAAGGGGAAAAGAAAGGGAAGTTCAACCAAACTGATAAATAGGTTATAAAATTTGTTTAATGCACTTGCAACTTGGAATATTGGTCCATATGCCTAGCTAATCCTATAACCAAAACAGACATGTCTCTGGAAATCATGGAAGCTTCTTACCAGCAGATATACATGCAGCATTTATTGGCAGCATCTGTAGTAGTGTTAACTTGGTTAGTAATGTGACTTTCCACTTCCCTTTGCTATGTACAGACATTATGTTGTCTTTAATTTGGCTTGCATTTAGTGCAAGACCTTCAATCGGATTCATTCAGTCTTTACCTTGGTACACTACAGAAGGCCTCTCAGATGAAGGCATGCCTATTCACATGAAATGGATTATGTCTACATCTGTTGGTTAAGTATTCATTCCGGGAGGTATAGTTTTGCTTTAAGGGCCTTGAATGTAAGTGTCAGTATTTTGAATTGGCTTCATGTATTTAAATGTAAGTACTTTAGCTGTATGCGTATGGGGCCTGTTATCCAAAATGCTCGGGACCAGGGATTTTCCTGATAATGAATCTTTATCTCACTGCAAGTCTGCTAGAAAATCATTTAACCAGTAAATAAAACCAAAAGGATTGTTTTGCCTCCAATAAAGATTCATTATATCGTAGTACTGTTAAATGAAATCATTTTAAAAACATTATTAAAATTATTCTGTTAAAATGGAGACTAGGGAAGATGGCATTGCCATAATTTGAAGCTTTCTAGATAACAGATCACATACCTGTATATGGTACAGGTACTGTATAAGCTCATTTGAATTATTTGCTCATTTGGAGCACCATACTTTAAATGGACTAAAAATTATTATCCCCACTGGAGGTAGCAGCTAACAGATCCTGCAGGAAGAAGTCTCCATTATCATTCTTTAACAATTTGTTATGCTTTTCTACCATACAAAATAAAATCAAGGTGCTTAACTTGTTTTAAACCAGATTTCTGCCCAAAGAGTTAAAACCATAGCTTAATTTGGATCCCATGAGAAAAAAGGTTATAAATCCCTGAAATACAAGTTGCAGCCTTAATATTACAGAGAAAAAGCAAACCAGTCAGTAATTAAGAATGCAATTTTGCTTGGTGTAAAATGTTCTCTGGTTTTTGGGTCAGTAAAGGATAATCAGGGGTTGTTTTATGCATTAGCTTAATGTCAGGATTCACCACGTATAAGATATTTATATGCAGTTTTTGTGCATTAGAGCTTGTCAGTATTGTTGATTATATTCATTTATTTCAGTAAAAAGGTTATAGTTTTTATCTGTAAGGGTGACAGCATGTTTCCAGGTAGCAGGCTCCTGCACCATAGTGTGTGGGTGTAAATATTTATATCTCTTTACAGGTGACAGATTTTCTGTGTGGGTGCTTGGTTTTATGTGTTTGCAGGTTCTGTGCACACACAGTAGTAATAAACTGTACATCACAGCAGGGAACCTCAGTAAGATCCATCAGGTTTTAGCTGCATGCATCTATGTTCATACAAAGAGTAATCTCTACAGCTATACACTGTGCAGCTGAGTTTTCCTGGTTTCAGCATGAATTTAGTTTGGCTTTTGATGATTTTATTCCTGGGCAAAAATTATTATTGTGTGAGCAGAGAGGGTATTGGCCCACAATAAGTACTAATCTACAGGGCTCATTTATATCTGATAACGCAGGTGCATATTTCAACAGAATCAGTTGCATATAAAACCCCCTTTACTAAAAGTACTTGCTTCAAAGTGTGTCTTTGCACTTCCATATACTTGGGCACTGCTCAGTCCTTCATGCCTCCCCTTCCGAATTTAGTGCAGTTGCACCTATTGACGCAGAGGAATCCAGGAGCTACCACCACTCTGGACCAAGCAGTAGCACCAAAATTCTTTCAGCACAACTTTGTTTCCATATAGTTGAGCACTGCTCAGTCCTTCATGCCTCCCCTTCTGAATTTAGTGCAGTTGCAACTATTGACGAAAAGGAATCCAAGAGCTACCCCTGAATTGGGCACATGCGTCTAATTTACAGCGATGTTTGAGTACAACTTTATTAAGGGTGGTGCAGCACTCCCAACTACATCAGACAGAACTCCCCTTGCTACCTCAACAACACTGGAAAAAAACTGCTGCATTATGGGGGAAAACAGGGAGATTGCACTTGAAATTGGACTTTACACACGCCATAATATCTTGTGTTTAATGGCTTCAAAAATTGTGTGTATATTCCTTTTATAATATGATTGTTGTCTCTGGGTCCATAAGATCAGATCAGCCCAATGCCACCCAGCATGTGAGTGACCAGATTGGGTAAAGAGGTCACCAAAGTTAGATGCTGCCAAAAATTGTCAGCAGATATCTGCAGATTTGAAGATCCCATTGGACATGACCATCCATAGGTCCCTTTTATGAGCTAATCAAGTACAAAGGATCAGATGAGCCAGATTTCACCAAAAACTTGGATCCTTGGATAGAAGGGTCACCGAATGTGAAGGCTACCAAATAGATGATCTTGGACATAGTTGTAGATGTGTGCTTGACAAAAGTCCGCATGGCCTGAAACGTTGCGGTGATGCCCAAAGCTGAAATAAAGGCTTTTTAAACACTAAAGTTTCACAGTTTGGTGCTGTTCTACATGCAAAGACCATAGTTGTAGATGTGTGCATCTACAGAAAAATTATTTTCCCCAACGGAGGTGCAGGATAGTAGAACCTGTGCTCTGGCTGGGATAAACAGTACTGTTTTGGGCAAAACATGCTCCGGGAGGTAGCTCACATTGGCAGTGGATTAAAAATTAAGATCAAATTGATCAACTTTATCCCAAAAAATGTTTTGGCTACTTCTTGTCATCTCCTTCAGATAGATTTAATTGAGAAAGATTAGCTAGAAAAATTAATTTAAGTGAGATAAAAATACAGCTGATGCAGATATAAGATGATAAGGAGTGAAGGAGAGGAATAGTGCCCTTTACCTGGTGTTGGTGCAGAAACCTAACCATAAAGGGGAACTCAATTATTTCTTAGAGGTGAAATTAGTCCCTTCACTGAATAGTACTGAAACCAGGTGATTCCTGACTGGGTTGTTAGCTCATGGGGTCAAACCAGTCATGTTAAAAATCTTGTTTGGCAAGGACCGCATGATGCAGTCGTACAAAAAAGTTTCTTATGATTTTCAGATTGTGAGTGGAGTATCCCAACATTTTTCATACCATGGCAATTGGTCATTCAGTCGATCAGACAGGTTAAAAGATTAATATCCGCTAATGATATCTCTGCATGTATTACCTGACAATATCAATGGTGACTTGACTGTCACTACTAATTGTCAAGCATGACTTTTTTGATTGCTCTGTGTTAGTTAATAGCCAGAACATCATATGATTTGTTATTTCTATCTGAATAGTTAACAAGAGAAACTAACAAGCATTAGTCGCACAAGGTATCAAATCTGCTTGTCTATGTTGACACATTTCTTCTTTACATATTTAACCAGTGCAGTCCATATCATATATATATATACTTTATTTTGAGCATAGCTGTTTCGTGGAACACACTTTTCATAGGGAAGGTTTGGAGACAACAACAAAAAAGATGCCATATAAAAGTAGAACCATCTTGAAACAGCTACATGTACTACTGTTACTTTGTATTAGAAGCCAGCTGTCCTCAGCTTGCATCCTCCAAACCCCAAACTCCAAACACAATTCCCTGCACACATGATTTCAATAAGGAAAGGATCATCACAATGCAATGCATTCTGGGCTGTAGTTCCTGTTTGCTGTCTGTAAGCTGTGGAGAAGTTGTTGCAATTTGTAACATCAGTGTTTTAGTTCCTCCTTCCCTGACAGGATTTCAAATGATGCAGAGAGAGAAGAACTGTTAAATAGCTGGATTTCAGCATAGAAAATGGCATTTATTCATACTTTTTGAAGAAACAGATAAATGTGATGGGTATATTAGTTATGTGGACCTCTTTATCAAATATTGGTTTGGAAGCCAGAGTTCCCCTTTAATGTAAAAATAATATTGTATGGCTATAGTGAAGCTAATGCAGATTGCAGTATGGATTTAAATAACCAGCTAATGTAACACATAAACATTTAATATGCGTCTACCCTTGAAGGCCTGGCGGTTAACACCACTAACATCTTTTTAAATTGCCCCCCAATACATTTTCATGGAGTGACCTATACCAAACAAGACCTCTATATAATATTTTACAGACTAATTGTAAAGATAACTATATATTGCCACATCAAAGCCTGTTTAGGTATGAATTACCTTTCTGCTGCCCTTTGCATTAGATATGCTGTGGAAGCACATGGGTTAACAGCATCCAACTTGGATTACTCTCTTTGATTGGGCTAAATTGCCAGAAAGAACAGCACATTCTACTGGGAGTTATTATTCTGTTGGAACTGTAAAGCTTGAGAGGGAAGCTGTGCATTTTCTTTTGAGGGAACAGAATTAATGATAAAAAAAACTGTGCTCTTCCTCAAGCCCTATAAAAAGATCTCAACAACTCAACTTCTTTCCTTATTTAGGAAGAAAAAACCTACTGAATTCAATGGAGGGACAATCTATAATTTATGATGCAGTGGAACAATTGTTGATGATTCCGCAGCATGTTGCTTCTGAATCTGCGTTCAGTGCTTACACGCGTCTCGTGGGTACAACGCCATTGAAACTAATAAGGTGCATCTAGACCTGCGCTCCCCTGCGGCTGAACGCAGCCCAGCGCAGGTCCAAAACGCCCGTGTGTAAGGGCCCTAAAGCTAGTTTCTCAACTTGTCTCATGGCAGCTGCAGCATCCCTGAACCCTAGCAAAGTAGACTTGATTGTATTAATACGTAACGGGCCTTGGATTGTATACATGCAGGTGTGTGTAATACTAATATCATGAAATCTATGCATGAATTAGGGATGCACAGAATTCAGTCCGGGACTCAGAATCCAAGTGCCTGGTGAACCGAATCCAAAAACAATTTACACAACTATTTATCATACAAACACGGAAGTTAAAAATGTTTTAGCCATACACTGCAAACGCCGTTCTTTTCCCGCTTCATTTCCCTAATTTATATATTCAAATCAGAGTTCGGATTCAGTATTCAGCCAAACCTTTCACAAAGGATTCGGACGAATCCTAAAATAGTAGATTTGCTGCAACGCTAGCATGTATTCTGTATGATGCCTAATGTGTGAATGGGTAAATGATGAAATTCATATATTTAATTTCATACACAATACAGACTTCAAAAAACAGACACAAACTTGGTGGGAGATTTGTCTAGTGAAATCTGATATTCCAAATTCAATAAAGTGGCGTTTCAGTTCAGTATGACAGTTTAACTTCACAGTGTAGAAAACCACGTATTCTAGTAATGGATTAAGGCTTTTGTGAATCTGAAGGTTATTTCAACTCCAGTGTAATGGCAATAATATTTCTTACTCCAATTTCCATTTACACTTTTGTGAATTCAATTATTTGAATTATTTAACAGTTATTGTAGTTTATTTATAATACAGAAGAACATATTCTCCATCCCTTATACTGTACACTCATTGGCTCTCTGACGTTGACTGGTTGCTGTGAATTACAAGGCAATTAGCCATTATAAATCATACCCATATCCATAAAAGTTAGATAAATCTGGAATTAAGTTTAAGATACAGCTGAATTCCAGCACTTGTGCTCAGCCAAATCAAATCTGAGCCCCAAAAGTCATGTGGCTTCACAGCTCTTGAAAGCTGAATGGAACATTTTTAGTTTATGATCACGCAAATCTTTATTTTTCCCAAATTTTAGCAAGCATATTGGGGTTGGGATTCATTTCAGGATTCAGACAGCAGAGGATTCTGTATTCATCCAAATGCAGAAATTATGAATGTGGTTCATCCGTAATAAACTTACTTTGTAAGAAATTGGATCTATTGCCAGAATGTATAAAAATCTAAATTCTGACAGTAGGTGCTTAAAATAAGACGCACTTTGCATGATCATTTTTAGATGCTAATCATCATTAAAAATGTATTTCTTCATATCAGAGCAAGTAACTTCCAAATGGACCCTGCATACTGTATTGCTATATCCTTTTGTCATTGTGCATTTGTGAATAAGGCCCATTTCTTCCCAGATATTTATAATAGACTTCACTACATTTATGGTAGGGTTTCTTTACCTTAAAGTATCATGTACTGCTTTGAATTGAATGAGTTCTTGTAATGTGGCCCTATTCAAAATCTTCCACCAAAGAAAAAGGCCTGGTTGTATAAATGTGATTAGCGTTGCATCTAACTTAAATGCAAACTAATTAATTCTAAGCATTAATATTCAATCTTCCCAGTTTGATGAAATATAGATGGAGTCTTATTCTGTCTAAACAGTTGGCCAGGAATCAATGTAAGGTGGCCACACGTGGGTAGACATCATGCCATTTACTTTGGCTGTTGGCTTATGAGCCTACTCAGTTCTTCTCAGCTGAGATTATTAAACACACCCTCCAGTCTAACAGCCAATGAAAAGATAGCTTTACTGGTTCCCATAGAAACTCTAGCTGTCTTGTCCAATTTTTTACTCCTAACCGCCTCAGCTCAGCTTAACCCTTACAGTGTTTAACCTCAGCAGAACTTTTTACCAAAGTATGTTGTGCCTGTGTAAACCAGCATTCTGCATTGCATGTCCTGTTTGCATATATCAATGTTACAGAGAGAAAATGGCCACCAGGCGAAAACTGCTATTTGTTTTAGGAAAATGTGATGGCGCTGGCAAATGGAGGATATTTATGCAGTACAAATGATTTGGCTTGGGTGGTGAAGATATGTCCAACTTATATACATGGTAGGAAAATGTAGGCTTTACATGTCCTTCAAGGGTGCATTCACTCTACATTGACAATTTGAGGACACAAATAGGGAAATGTAATATGTTTTGTTTTAATGGCAAATATAGTGTTTCCTCAGGCGTGTCCTAAAGGTATGATCAGAATAAGTCACAGCTAAATCACCCTCCAGTTTTGTGCTTTTCATTCAGATTTTTTTTATATTAAGGTTACATAAGTAATATACGTTTTCTCATAAATCAATATTTAAGTAATATTTTCCATGGAACAAAATGATAACAATGCTTTTATGGATGTAGATCATAATGGACCAACATTACTTAAAGTAGACCTCACATTAGTAAAGTATGGACACTCCTGCTCTATACTGACCCTTTTATAAACATGTACTGTATCAGTGTGTTACTGAATGGCCCCAACAAATTGCAGAGAAGCAATTAGCAAAATGTAGCTGAGTTAAGGGAACCAGGACTTGTGGCAGGTGCTGTAAACCATGTTGCAAGCCTCATTACTCCTTAAACTTCCCTTTTCTGTGCAGCATTATGTACATTACAGATTTCTAATATGCTGGTGCACCCCTGATAAAAGTTTACATTCTAAAAATGAGTCAAGGGGGAGATCTAGTTTCACTAATAATAAACCACATTTGTTTGCCACACAAGTGAAGAGCTAAGAATAAACTTCCTGCTGATAGCAAAATATAAGTGCCACAATGCACAGCAACAGGATGGTTCTGCAAACAGCTCACAGCAGTCAGTCAAATTAGCTAAGAGGAACGCAGAAGTAGGCTTAAAAACCAAAATAGCTTTGGGGAATCCATAATGACGTTACCATGGTAAAAGGGCAAAAGTTGTTTGTGCAATATTAATACACTGGTTTTGAGAGAAATAAAAGAGCACTGAGGAACAGCAGCGCCAGCCTAGGGTGCCATTACTACAGGTGTGTGATACTCAGAAAAGGAGAACAAGAACAGTCTATATTTGATTATTAAAGGGTGGTTACCATAGAACTAACTTTTAGCATGGTGTAGACAGCAGAACTATAAAATAATCTGCAATTGGTCTTTACTTTAATTCTTTATGAGTGTTGAATTATTTACATTATTTGTTCTGAAGCTGTCAGGCTTGCAATTTAAATGGTTTTCCGCAGTGGTGTACCTAGATGTTACTTGGCCCCACAGCAAATTGATTTTAGGGACCCCAGCATATTGAGAAGTTGTTCTTTTCTACCAATATATGTTGAAATTGCTCATTAATTAGGGCCTTATGGGGCTCCCTATACCTACTGGGCCCCCCTGCAGCCACAGGGTCTGCTTCCTCTGTAGTTACGCCCCTGGTTATCTGGGTACCCTAGCAACAAAGAAACTATTTTAAACTCAAAACAGAAATTGAACATTAGAGGACCTGGAAAAAAATAAAAAATAAAGAAAAATATATCAGATCCTTACTATTAAAGATACAGTATATTATTTTGAAGAATCACCATACGTAATACGTTCCGACTGTATAGTTTGCATTTTCTGTAAAAATAATTGTGTGTGAATGTTGTACCTTGCTTTGTATCCTAGACCTTATTAGCAGATCTGGCTCAGGTTGAATTTCTGTATTATTAACGGTTAAACTAGACTATACAGTCTTTCATTCTGCGGACAGAACCATTTGCAAAAAAAAAATGACAATAAATGCATCACTAGTGTTGCACAATTGTGCTCTCTGCACTAGAAGAACCAACATTTTGGCTCATGCAGCTCATGCAGCTGATCTGTGTAAATCAGGCTCTTTGTTCAGGTCTTTGTAACTGCAGTTTGGCGTTGGAAGGTTTAAAGGGGTCCCCAAGCACCGGGCTGCGGACAGTCCTGAACTGGGCTGCCGAGCCTAGCAACCAATTAACGCAGTGTGACGAATTCTCACTTAAGGAAACTCCCAACACACTTGCATTTATATTATTTTTGCCAAAGTGTATAACCTTGCATTTATCAACATTGAACCT
>CM044434.1:126860541-126877910 GCA_024363595.1 Xenopus borealis
TATAAATGTTTGACTACATATGTTCTAGCGCCCGTTAATTTAACGGGCTTATTGTCTAGTGTAACAATCAAAGATGACCTATCACTGTAATCCATCAAAACTAAAAACAATGAAAACAGAAGGGGTTTATGCAAAATTGGGATTATAGTCATTTAATTAAACTTATTCTTGGTAATTCCACAGTAACATTAGTGAAACTCTTAGCTATGATTCTGCTTTCTATTTCAGTGAAAGAAATTCAGTATGAACTTGTAAAACTTAGAACCAGAACACCTGTCTGCCAGACCAATAAATGTCAACACAAAAGGACAGACTCAAAGCTTTTACATATTGTAGAACGTTCAGATGGGGGCCCAGGATACACTTAAAATCTAGGGGGGGAATCATTCCCTTGGCCCTACATGCAGTGGTATGGGGTAGTAAAGTGTTATAAATATTGATTGTGTCAATAGGGGATGGAGACAAAGACTTGAGTGGTGGTACATACTGGAACAAATTTATTGTCTCTACCGCACACCTTCCTTCCACTGACCTGCAGTAATGGTGCTGGTTCACCGTCGACCCGGCCGGGTCCCTTAGCAACCGTACAACTGTAAAGATGGTCCGCACACACAGTTTTTAGCAGTGTACCCCTTTTATTCATGCCACCATAATATCAACGTTTCGGGGGGTAATACCTCCCTTCATCAGGATACAATCAAAAGTGCACAGTGTTGCTTTATACCCCTCAGCCCCTCCGAGCTCACCAAGACCCCTCCTCATTAGTGAAATCATTAATTCAATTAGTCCAATATAGTCCAATATACATCTGTGTGAATGATAATTACATATTCATATTTTACTCACTGCCCAAGGTTGTGGCTATTATATCTCAAAATAGGAGTACCATAGTGATTCTTATCTGTGAAGGAAAAAAGGTTAAATCAAATGATCATTAAAAAGTATTTAAAACACACACATTATAAAAAACAAGTCAGATTAAAATTTTCATTAAGACCTTTTGGGGAAAGTGTTTTTAACCGCCAAATCCAAAAGGCTTCCCTCCTTAATAGAGATCTTTTAAAATCATTACCTGCATCTTTATTTATCACCTCCAGATACTGGACCCATGCCTTCCCTCTCCCATAGAATTCCCATTGTTCCCATTTCGGTTAGCAAGGAGCTAGACAACTAAACAAAGGGGGAAGTCTGCAGGATATGGCATGCAACTGGACCAGATATAGAGCGAAATTAGTGCAGTATTAGTTAAGACCAGACAGAATGAGTAGTTGGATATGTTACATGAAGGAACAGACTAAACAATTACACACAACATGCTATACAGTAAGGTTAAGGGCACACTGCAAGATTCAGGGAGATTTAGTCACCTGGAGACTAATCACCGCTAGGCGACTAAATCTCCCCGAATCTTGCCGTGTGCCCTTACCCTAAAAGGTACAGACATTGGATTTGGGTAAAGCAAAAAGCATGGCTTCAAACTAGGCATTCCTGAAGGATATACCTACTGTACTTCTGCTTTTTAGCCAGGCCAAACTGATGTTTGACAGTTATGATCAGTATTCTATATTGGTAGAATGTATATGGTATGGTTATACGGAAAGTGATATCATGTCGCTGAGGCTGATCTGTACTTTCTTACATTGTGCAGGGCAAACTCTGCTTCAGAAGTGGTAAATGTGTCTTCACAGCTATGTTCTTTGTTGTAAATCAACTTAGAGATTTTATTTCTGGCTCACACTGGGCTAAGAGTCAGCCAAACAATACAACCTAATGCAATGGTAGGCAGACAAGCAGAACTTTGGCATATTGTACATATATCACAGAGCTCTGGAGACTTTTACCCTTTCTGCACCTGCTGCTGCTGCTGAATCCACTCCTACATCATAGCAATTGTTTTTATTTGCATATTTTTCAGGTTTGCTAAATTTTTGGGTGTTTTGAATAAGCTTCCCAGAATCTACATAAAAATAAATATATACAAATATTGTATATATAAATGTTTAAAATGATATGTAAATGGCATAGTAAAATGAATTCACTCCATCTGAAGCTTGTAGCCTATATGTGGCTGCTGGAAACTTCAACTGAGCAACCAAACAGATGAAATGATGACTTGGAGAGCTTTGTTTCAAAATCGAGGCGGCGCGCGGCAAAAACAAGACGCGCAACGTTTCACAAATTTTTCACCAATTCGCAAATTTCCTTGGAACTTCGCAAATTTTTCGGTGAAGCGAAACGGCATAGATTCGCCCATCACTACTGAGAATTAAAATAGGCCCTGGCATTTCAGGTACACAGAGGGCCAATCAGCCCACACAGGGGCCCAAACAGTCCCCACCAGCCCACTAAATACTGACTTTCTATGGCACCTTATAGCAGCCCATCTTTGCATTCCTGTGAAATCCTTTTTTGTTTGTTGTGTTCAAAAAGATTTGGTATACTATCATTATTATTATTATTATTAATAATAATAATAATAATAATAATAGTATCATTTAAAATATTTACGTTTTTATATTTAAAGGGGTTGTTCACCTTTGACAAAACTTTTAGTATGCGGTAGAGAGTGATATTCTGAGACAATTTGCGATTTGTTTATCATTTTTTATTATTGAAGGTTTTTGAGTTATTTAGCTTTTTATTTAGGCAGCTCTTCAATTCTATAACATACTAAAAGTTACCTTAAAGCTGAACCTCCCCTTTAAACTTGCACTATAAAATGCAATGCACACCAGCCATCGTCTGCTAACATGCAGCATAAACTGATCAGCCAATCTGCTTTTGTCAAGGTAAGGTGCTCACGCCACCTCATGGTAGAAACTCGCCTGTAATTCTCTGACCTCTTCTTGCTCTGTAAAGGGATAGTGATCTAGGAATGCGTGCACATTGCATGCCAACTCTTTGGAGGCTGTTCTGCTTTATGGGACTATTATGCTTTTATATATATAATGTTTAGCTTATTAGAGCAGTGGTAATGCTTTTAATTGATCAAGGAGATTTACATGACAATCTGTAAAGTGCACATTTTGCCGCTGTATGTTTTTGATGCGGTATAAGAAATATATTGATAGTGATACCTTATGTCTATTTGTGAGGTCAAAGTAATCTTGGAAGATGTTGTTCATGTGCCCTTTCCTGGTATTCCATGGGGGCATTTTGTTTAAACTGGGGCCCCCAACCTCTGAACCACATTCAAATGTAAAAAGACTTCAGGAGCAACACAAGCATGAAAAAAGTTCCTGGGTGGCACCAAGTGCTGTTATTGACTCTCAGCTTTGTGGGAATATTAACCTGGAAGTTTACTGAGCATGCCAGCAGCACTGTATTTAAGTGGCACCAGTGGAACCACGCCTATTTTTGTGGCCACACCCCCTAATTTACAAAATTTGATGAACTGGACTCATCAGGGCCACTTGCCAAAGCAGGCCCACATAGAAAGTGTGTGGCACAACAATCATTTTAACTACAATTATTATTATTATTATTGTTACAAATGTATCTTGGTGCCCTGGTGACTGTTTTGGCCTTTCAAAATTCGTTTGTACCTAACGAAAAAAAAAACAAGACACATTCAAGTTTAAATTCGCAAAGTCTTTATCGTGTGGCATTCAGTTTCTCCTCCCTGGCTATCAAGATGAATCGTCAACCTGAAGCCTTTTCTGAAAAGGAGCAGAGTATCGGTAAGTTATTTCTTAATAAAGACTTTAGACTTAAATGTGTCTTGGTGTTTTTTTTTAGCAAAGTACAAACAAATTAAAAAAAAAATTTTTAAGTTACTGGTCCATTAAGTTAGAAACTTTGCATTTGTTTTTGTTTTTCTGGCTGTTCACTGCAGAGAAAGCCAGGATGTTTCAGTACAAACGCTTGACTGCAGGTTGGGCTGTCAAAAGTGGGACTGTCCCACTGAAAACGAGACAGTTGGGAGGTATGACATTGTAATACATTAATTCCAGCAATGAGTGCCAAAAAATGTGCTCCTAACTCCTCACCACCCAACCTTAGCTGCTTGATTTAATCACAAGTTATATATGCACCATAGTGCAGCCCCTTTAAGGCTAGGGACAGACAGGGAGATTCGGGGAGATTCAGTTGCCTGGCGTTTAATAGCAGGCGACAATCTCCCCGAACGTCCTTCTCCCTGTCCGTCGCTAGTTGAAATGTAAAAGCGCCGGCTCTGTGCACACGCGGTGCAGCGATTTCCGGAATCATTAGTATAAAAATTTCAGTGTACCATAGTAACATACAACTTAACTTATAACATTTTTCAACTCATAGCCATTAAAGTTTACATCTTGTTCTTCTTCTTCATAGATGTGATTTAGCCAATAAGATATTTATATGCTGTCTCCTGGAGGGCGTACTTATTGGTAAGTTATTTTCTTGGTTTATGTTTTGGAAGTATTGTTGTGCCTCTACAAATAATGGATTTTTACGTATGATCTCAGTATCATACCAGGTCATATATTGGAAGGTATGTACTGTAAGATGTTTAAGGGGTGTTGGGAGTGACTATATGTATGTCCTCCAAGTTTCAAAGAATTTTTGGGAGATTTGTTCTTTATGTACTGTTGTTTCTATCCAGTCCATATTGAATATTTGGTGTAATTTTTGTTTTACTAGTGTGATGTCTGGGATATCAGGTGAGAACCATTTATGTAGTATTGTTTTCCTAGCTGCTGCTGCCAGTCTTTTTGCTAGTTGTTTTTCAGATTTTGTTAAATGTTTATAGGAGCTGGTGTCACTGAATAGTGCCCATAGTATTTGCGGCTGAATCAACCAACACGACCAAAGTGTGTGTATAAGGTTTGCTTTTGGGGTGACGCATGGTGGCACTTATCAGAAGGGATTTTGCCCATTTTAAATCTATGTTCTCATGTTAGGTATGAGTTTCAGAGTGGTGTTTTAGGATGGTGGGTAATTTTAAATCAGGTATATCTGATGCCCTTGGGAATATAGTTTGTTCATCTGTCTCTGTGTTGATTAACAGGCTGAGAGTTTGATAGATATAAGATGTCTTGTGCATTTTTCTTTTTCCATATGTTTGTTAATGGGTTTTGTTTATCAGCTTCTGTGTTGCATAGTGATATATTTGTAACATTAAAAATATGTGTTTAGATGTAAATGAATTACTTTTGGGGTTAGTAAAGTTGTGTCATCCTATATAATAAAGTTCAAGTGTCTCTGCGTCCAGCCCTGTGTCCGTGGAATTGCGCTACTGCACATGTGCCCCACGGACAGCCAGCGCGAATCGTCTAATGCTAGCGCAAATTCGCCAACACTGACTCTGGCGAATTTACGCTAGCGAAATAGATAGATTACAATAGGAGGTTGAAAAAAAAATTTGAAAATTTTTCTAAGTCCCAAAAACGCTGTGGGGTGTTTTACCATTGTGGGTGATAGTCTGAAAAAGAAAAAAAAAATTTGAAAATTTTTCTAAGTCCCAAAAAACGCTGTGGCATGTTTTACCATTGTGGGTGATAGTCTGAAAAAGTCCCAAAAAACGCTGTCAACCTCCTATCTATTGAACATACACTTCTTTTTCAGACTATCACCCACAATGGTAAAACACGCCACAGCGTTTTTTGGGACTTAGAAAAATTTTCAATTTTTTTCAACATCCTATCTATTGTATTGCTCTAGCGTAAGTGCTAACGAACAGCAAAAAGTTTATCTTAGTGAATTTGCGTAATTACGATCATTCGCCAGTGCGCAACACCTGGCGTAAGGGTGCGAAGTTGCACAAGTCTATCTACTTCGCTAGCGTAAATTCGCCAGAGTCGGTGTTCGTGAATTTGCGATTACGATTTGACGTCACACTGGCAAATTTGCGCTAGCGTTAGACGCTTCACGCTGGCTGTCCGTGGGACACATGCGCAGTAGCGCAATCCCACGGACACAGTGAATTTGCGTAGCGATTTTTCGGATCTTAGTGAATGTCCCACTTGGAGCGCAGAGACTTCCGTTAGTGGTTTATAATCTGCTGCCTTCAATCTATGGAAAGACCGGCGCTACATAACGGTGTGCTGCTCCTCTGCTCACCGCTACACCGCCAGCTGTACACATGCCCAAGCACCATGTGACAGAGGAGCAGCTCGAGCTGTGGGATGTGTGACCCGGGGAGTCCGTGGCGCAGTCAGTAAAGGTAAATGGGGGGTCGGGGTAAAGAAAGACTTCCACCAGCTCCTCACAGAGTGTCTTGCCTCTTTATTTATTGCCTAAAAGCCCTGCCCTCACGGGAGAGCCGCAGCCAATTCCAGTGCGCTGCCCCGCCCCTCTTTGTTGTGCTGCCCAATGGCAGAGGGATAGAGCATTGCTGGCTGGCGGGTGACAGAGGAGCAGCTACTGTCTGGCCTCCCATAGCTGTGAAAGTACCTCCCGCTCTCTGACTCACTCAACTCCGCCTACAGGACTTGCGCGAATGATCAAGAGGCGGGGGTGGTGCCAACTGTTCCTATTTTTAATCTCGCGTTGTTAGAAGCGAGACCCGCTCACTCAGCGCATGTCCCCGACGTTGCTACGGCAACAGGGATGCTGAGCTGACAAAGTCAGGCGGCTCTTTTTCTAAAAGTAACATTGAGGCAGAGTCGCATCTGAAATTCTGTAGGACAAACATTTTTTTTTGTGGAAAAAAAACACTGGTGTGATCTATACCATAAACAAACATTGACCAAACTCTTTAGGAAGCAGTAGTATTTTTAAAACTACTGAGAAGCAACTAGGTGTCCACCATGGCTGTCCACTTTTTTTTCGACTGGAACAAGTCTGTTTTTATAAATGTTTGACTACATATGTTCTAGCGCCCGTTAACGGGCTTAATGTCTAGTTTCTTAATAAGTCTCATAATTTGTAGTTAAATTTCCATTGTTTTAAGGTGGGGTTTTAAAGTCTTGTTGAAAAATCTTTATTTCCCATCCATTTGGTATATAATGAGATGTTTGAAGATAGTTTCAGTCTATGTCTAATTGAGTGCCATGTTTGGTATATGTCTATGAATAAAGGATTTGTTTCCATAGCTGAGTGGATGTTGGTTGGTGTAGTGTGTGTAGGAGATAATTAAGTGTTAAGTTAAGCTGGCCATAGACCTTAAGATTTTTGAAAGATCCAATGGTTATCGTGAGACCAAGATCGTCTCAAAACGATCGTTTAAATGTCCGATGTGTCCATCAAATAAAAAGACCATTTCAGGTGATATTGCCAGCAAAACTGAAGGATCGCAGCCTGCTTGTCCCTGCAAACATAGGTAGATTGCATGGGGGCCGATAAAGATTTTCTAACCTGGCCGATCAATCTTCAGACCAATGTCGGACGAAAAATCG
The DNA here is from genome assembly GCA_024363595.1 of Xenopus borealis. Classification (NCBI taxonomy): domain Eukaryota; kingdom Metazoa; phylum Chordata; class Amphibia; order Anura; family Pipidae; genus Xenopus; species Xenopus borealis. Next base: position 126,867,858 of record CM044434.1, read on the forward strand.
TAAGATGTATGATCGTTGGTATCCTACTAACTGCACCATAATTTGACAGATTGGTTGGACTTCCCTAAGATCGGTCGTTCGGCAGAGAAAGATCTTTGCGTCTATGGGGACCTTGATAATTGTTGATCCAATTTAATTGTAGTGTATAGGTCTCTGGAAAAAATCCAGTCTCCTGCGTATCTAAGGAGTGCTGCTTCATTGTATTCTTTTATGTTTGGCAGGTTAACGCCTCCTAGTTTTTTTGGTTGCTGAAGTTTGAAGCATTTTATTCTTGGTCTTTTATGGTGGTGTAAGCATTTGAGATCTTTAGGTTTTATGAGTTATGGTAACATTTGTAGTGGATATAATAATTTAGAAAATAATATAATTTTTATGAGGTGTATTCTACCTAGAAAGGTAATATTTAGTTTTTTTCCATTTTGATATGTCATGTTGTAAGTTATCTATTATTTTCCTTATATTTAATTTATATAGGTCTGTATGGTGTTTTGGGATTTTGATACCTAGATATGTGACGAAATGTCTTGCTTTATTGAATGGGAAGTTTGTAGACCATGTATTACATGAAGTGTGTTTGAATTGTACAGCTACGGTTTAATGAAAAAGGTTTAACGTATGTATACCAAAATGCTGGAATTTTAGGAGAAGTCGTATGTGTGCATAGGTAATTTTGTACTGGTTTTAATAGTTTGTACTGAATTTCTGTTCTTCAAAAAGCCTACTTGGTGTTTAGTAAGTATACGGGTAAAATTTGTTGTAGTTGATTGGCCATGCATTTAGTCAATATTTGTATATCTTGATTTAATAGGGATATGGGTCTGTATGAGCTTGGGTCTATAGGGTCTCTTCCTTGTTTAGCAAGAAGAATTATTTGTGCTACATTGGCTTCCTTCCATAGGGGGTTCCCATTAAGTTTTTTGTTGTATAAAGAGGTTAAGATTGGCACTAATTCTTGTTTTAACCGTTTATAGAATTTGGCTGAAAAACCGTCTGGATCTGGTGTTTTCCCATTTTTTTTTATTGTTTTTTTTTTTTAAAGCAAAAAGGAAATGTATTATGTTCAATCCTTCAAAGACACTCAAAATAAAAAGGGTTTAAGAAAAGTATGAAAAACATAATTTGAATTGCAAAGATACTCATCAGAATTTAAAGGGGCTCTTCACCTTTAAGTAAACTTCTAGGGGCATATTTATCAAATTCATGTGAAGGATTCGAAATTCGGTCAAATTGAAAAATTTCGTTTGGTCGAATTTTTGAATATGCAAATTAGCTCAATTTGACCATCGAATTTGACAAATTCAATCAAATAGATCGAATAAAAATCTATGCGACTATTCGATCAATCGAAGAACTTGCCCTCTAAAATTAAATTTGACTGACTACTTCGCCAGATTAAAGCTACCGAATTGTAATAGAAGCCTATGGGAATCCCCCATAAGCTTTTTTTTATGTTACCTGTTCGAATAGAAATCCTACAATCGAACACTTCGATCGTTCGAATTGTACGATTTTTTCAAACGATTTTTTCGTAAAATCTTCGATCGAACGATGTTTTGAAAAATCGAATAGCGATCAAAACTAGTGCATATTTCCTATTATTTTATCGAATTTTTATTCTAAAATCGAATTTTTGCCGAAGGAATGATAAATCTGCCCCTTAGTATTTTAACTTTAAGTATGATGTAGAGAGTGATGTTCTAAGATCATTTTCATTTGGTTGAAATTTTTTATTATTTCTGATATTTAGCTTTTTTATTTAGCAGCTCTCCAGTTTGTATTTTCATCAGTCTGGTTGCTAGGATCCAAATTACCATAGCAACCATACATTAATTTGAATAAGTGACTGGAATATGAATAGAATAGGGCCAAAATAGAAAGATTAAGAATACAAAGTTGCAATAACAATGCATTTGTAAGCTTACAGAGCATTTGTTTTTTAGATGTGGTCAGTGTCCCCCATTTTAAAGCTGGAAAGAGTGTGAAAAAGGCAAATAATTAAAAAAATATAAAAAAAGAAGACCTATTGAAATGTTGCTTAGAATTAGCTATTCTACAACATACATAAGAGTAAATTTAGAGGTAAACCACCAGATGTCTCATATTCCTTTGCTTTTCTGCATTCATTTGGTGATAAAGTACCACACTTTGAGTAACTGCAGTAGATAAGGGATATGTTTAAGTAAAATCATGATAGACTGTGCTATTTTCCATTAATTGGTTATTATAATTTAGGGCAATGCCACAAAGGATGTTTTAGTCACTAGTGCTTACACGGGCAACCAAAATGCAGACTACCAACAGAAGATCACTGCTCATTGACTTGAATAGTAGGTGCCCCGGGTCACGCTAAGTACTGCTAAGAAAATGTATTGCAGACTTCTTTAAATCTTTTGCTATTCAAGGGCTCTAGAACAACAGGCAAAGAGCTGCAGGCTGAGCCTTTTGATGTTTAAAATGAAATCTGAACCTGAGAATTATAGATGGCCTAAGGTAAGCTTCAATAGTAGGAACACTGTACCAACAACTAGTAAGTGACATTCATTAAAAATATTTTCGATAATAAACATAAAAGGTCAGCACAATAATGGAAATAACATAGGAAATAGCATTTTCCTAAGGCATTTTGTTCAAAGAGTGTGATTACCAAAGCAAAAATTGTTCTTAACATATGCAGCCAATTACATTCTTACATAGCAGATTATGTTCTATTCTTCTTTATTCTTTTCGGTGTGTTAACACTGCTAATTATATTTCCCCAAAGGTTTCTGTCATACGTTGCAATCTTACATCACCTAGCAAAGTCTCTTGTTTGTGTTTTGTTTTTTTTGTTGGTGCCGAGTTATAGAGCCTATAGGCCAAAAAACTAAATTCAGCAATGACATTTCCCATAAAACAAATCTAAGCAATTTTTTTTATATGATGACTTTTGTCTTATTAATAACACAATATATACATTCATGTTAGTGCAAAACAATCCTGTTGGTCTTTTTAATATTTAAATGATGTTTAGTTATCCAAATCTGTCTTACCTCTACACACACTTAAATATTAATATATATTAATACATTATGCATTTTCCCACTAGGTAGAATTTACAGTGAAAATTAATAATCTGCGAAATCCAGGGATAATGGAGGATCCAGATAGCAGCCCACTCAGTAACCTTGTCACTTCCCTCTTGGTGAAATCCAATACCCTAGAATAGATTGCCTCAACAGGCTGATGTCTAGATACAAAGGGAACAAACTTTCTGCTTTATAATGCAAGAAGAAAATTCCCTCTGAAAGAGGAGAGCGTATACAGGACAGAACTATAATATACAGAGCTCTTAGAGATAGAATAATCCAACACTTTTTAAGAGCAGTTTGTGTGGTACTGAGTGAAGTGAAAAGGTTTTTGCAGTGAAAGTTGGTGGGTATATACACACTTAAATGGAGTATAGACTTAAAGTGTGTCAAAAGGATACTTTTATGGACTCATTCGCTATTGGCTCACAAGCTGGGAAGCCATATTAAGCATGTCACAGAAGAACAAAAAACAGTAATTATAGCCCTGTTTATTCACTGTAAACAATTAAAACCAGCAGCCCACAATTACCTGATCACATGCTTTCAGAAAATAGATGGAAATGTCCAGATTGTAATTGCATCCGCTGAAAGAAAGTTTTGGTGATGCTGGAGTGCTGCAACTGGAGCTGAAGCCACACTATCCCTACTCATTTCACAGGCTCTCAGGTCCGCTTCCTCAGGTGTCCACAAAAATTTTGTTAGTTTTTTTTTTTTTGGTTGGAAAACAATAAGCATCAGGAATTACAAATAAAGCAACAGGAAACTGAAGAGATTTATATATTACACAGTAAAGCAGAAAATACATTAGTAGTTGTTGGTGGTTTTCTATGATACTAACTGCCCTGCTTCTCTTTACCTCCAGATTCAGGGCTGTCCTCCATGCTTAGGGGTCGTTTTCTTGGCTCTTCTTTCTTCAGTTCTACCTTCTCTTCTTCCTCAATGTTGACTGAGCACTGAACTTTTGCTTTTTCCCTCTCATTTCCTTGCTCAGTGCTGTCCCCTCTGTCGCTCCTTTTCTTCTTGATGGTGTCCACTTGATTCTTTTTTTCTGAACTAATGTCCACCTTAAAGTGGACCTGTCACCCTGACACAAAAATCTGTATAATAAAAGTCCTTTTCAAATTAAACATGAAATCCAATTTCTATTTTTTATGAAAGCATTCATAGCTGGTGTAAGCTCAATTAAAAATATCAGCTGTCAATCAAATATTGTTTGCCCCTCCTCTATGCCCGTGGCATAGAGGCGGGGCAGACAATTACTTTCACTTTCCATTCAGCACTTCCTAGATTTCACTGCTCTCCACACTTTCCCCCATTCTCTACACTGTTTAATTGTGTAGTTAGGGCATGGGGATGGACATTGGTTCCCCGATTCTGGTGCACAAACAAGAGTTTGAGATGATGCAAGGCTTGGCTTAATAACAAAATGGCTCCTGCCTGCTTGTTATAATTTTGAATCCCCAGACTGAAGGAAACAAGAATCAAATAATTTATATAGTGTAAATAAAGTTACTTTTGCTTGACTAATGTGATAAAATAGCATTTTGAATATTCTTTTGGGTGACGGGTCTCCTTTAAGGGGCTGAAGTGGAGTCTCCTTGATGCTGGTGGAGAGAGGAATTTAATCCAGTCGAAGAATGTTATCCATGAATGATAAAAATGGATTTTCCTCTTGGAAAAAAAACACTCATAGGCTCACAGATGCGCTCTGCTCTGAGAACCTAGAGGGTTTTTATATCATAATTGCTACCATATTGATGCATGGGTCAGATTTGCCCTAAGGGCAAGGCCAGACATGGCGTTTTTACATTGCGTTTTTAAAAAAGCTGGGCGTAAATGCTACACTGAAACCACACGCAACTGTCAGCATGCGTTTTCTAAGCATTTTTCAGCACGTAGGTTTCTTTTTCCCAACATGCACTTCTCATTGTTCTCGTTCCCCATAATTCCACTGGCTAGAAATAAAAAATAGAAAAGCTAGTTACAAGCAAGAGCAGGAATGGAGCAGGAATGAACACCAATACACAACGTAATTACGTCACCGGCCTAATACACTATAAAAACATATATGTGTCATTTATCTCATGAGAATTTGGACACTGTATATGTACTGCGTATTTAAGTACAGTGTAGTTTCAAACGTGCAGATTCCATAGAGTCTATTGATTTGGTAGTTTCTTAAGATATTGGCATTTCTGCTAAAAAATACCAATACTGGTGTCCTGTGGCGGATTTCGGCTTGCAAGCGCCATGTGAGAATTGCCATAGTGCGTTTTCCATTGGTTTCAGTGGTAGTGCAGTTTTTGTGTAATTATGCCCGGCGGAGCTTTTTTAAAAACATAGCATAAAAACGCCACATCTGGCCTTGCCCTTATGTTACCTGTCAAGAATGGGAATATGAAATGATCGAGCTGCTAGTGAGTGACTGGTTATTCAGTGACATGAAGTGGCAAATTCCACTATGCAGATTAAGCATGCCTGTCAGCCTGTTGGTTTGTAACCGATTTGTGTGTAATTTCTGATCAATAAATCTCATGTTTTCCACTGTCAACCATCTCCATGTCTTTTTTTATATAGGCTGAAACAGTGGTGTCAGCTGAGCCCCATGCAAAACAATCTTCAGAGGGACCCAGCGCACTCTGATCCCCACCCACTTCCTACCTCTGCTCACTCTTCACCCCACCCACTCACCACCACCCACTCACCACACTGACTCCACCCACATCCCTGCTCCATGTCGACTTGTGGTCCGATACCACCACCGAAGGCAAGAGAGCTGCTGAGGAAGGGGGGGTTCTTGTTAGCTAAGAGGAAACAGTCCCTGCAGTTCAGGCCCCCCCTGTGACTGTGGAGTCTGCTTCTTCTATAGTTAAGCCACTGGCCTGAAATATTTTCATATTGCAGGAATGCTATGAATACTTGTGTGTGTTTTTGATTTTAAGGCCAACAGCTAGACAAATAATCATACAGTATGGTATTAAATAACATTATTATGAAGAGATCTAGTATGCTAGTCACAATGATAGCTCAGAAATTATTTGGCTTCTGCCAACTGAGAGCTTCTCAGCCTTGGTCTTTATCAGGCACAGTATTGTATATCAGATACTCATGATGCTAAAACTTTTTTGGAAAGTTTTTCACAGTTGCCACCTTTTCTATAAAAAAATACCAGCCTTCCTATATATTTATCTTTTTGCCCTATTAATAACATTGGGATCAACCATAATTTTTACTGGCCAGGCCAGGAAAATACCGGCCATGTGGCAACCCTATTCCCCCTTTAGGATAAAGGAGAGCACTACAACTGCAGATTATGTTTTTTATTACAAAACTGCTGTACACTTTATCCTAAAGAAGAAATTCCAATATTGGATGATCAGTGCATCCGAAAAAAAGATTGACGCACTCTCTGAATGATATAATTGGCAGAGCGCAGTCTCAACAAACTTTTATAGGCAACCCTATTCTCAGCACTAATCCAATCCAGCCATTCACTTCCAGCATTACATTGCTTTTCTTTAAATCAAGAGACCAGAATGCATAATAATAGCACTCGTACATGCTGGGCAGATGAGCAGTGTTATCCTATGCTATTAGGAAGCTGTTTACTGACTGGTTTATTATTTTCTGAATATGTTATTAAACTGTGAAAGGCAGATAGCACATGGTTTCTGGCATTCTGGCACATTTCTGTGCTTCCAGAAGCAACAAAAACTATAGTATAGTACTTGATCCTAAATAAGTTCCATGAATCTATATTGGTGGCAAACCCATTCCATTGGAGTTATTTGTTTGTTAAAATGATTTATAGCAGACTGGTAGTCCAAGTATAGAAAGATCCCTTATATGGAAAACCCCAAGTTTGGTGCACTGTCAGGTGGGTGCTCAATTATTAAAAAATATGCACCAGTCCGGGGAATTTTCTAAAACAGAAGTGCAATTTTCATGTTGTATCTTCTTGAGCTCCCTCTTTAGACTTATGCATGTAAAGTACAAGTTAACAATACTGTGCAATTTTTAGCAAGGGACATCTGGGGAGAGGCAGCAGAGATCACAGTGGAACACTGCTTCGGGAAATTCCATTGGCAGGTTTATTTCTTCCAAAAAACTACACTGGTGTTGGGAAAAGAACGTAATTTATTTAACTTGGGGAATGACTTTTTTCTCATCTTTTGGCACCTTCTTATGCTTATCAGCCATATGGAATTCAGGAATAACAATTCAGTTTAAGTTCTAAGGGTCAGATCACACACAAAGAGATTCGGGAGATTAGTCGCCCCAGCGACAAATCGTTTCTTCCTTGGGGCGACTAATCTCTCCAACTGTTTCCTCCTGTCCGGCTAAAATGAAAATCACCTGCGGTACGTCACACTCAGCGCTTCATTTTCTGAAATTGGCCGAAATTGCCTCACGAGGAAACTTCAGGCGATTTTGGAACACGAAGCACGGCATGTTAATTGCTGCAGGGGATTTTCATTTTAGTTGCTGCAAGACGGGGGAAGTGGTCCTGGGAGTTTAGTCGCTGGGGCGATTAATTTCCCTGAATCTCCTCGTGTAGCCTGACCCTAGCAGCTGCCTGTAATCATGCTCAAGGGACAAAGATAAGAAAATGATAAGAAATGTATCCATTAAATGTAGAACAGTTTTGGGGGGTCGATGACCCCTTCCTATAGCTGCTTTAGAAGGTGAAAAATTACACTTTACGCTTCACTATTAGAAAACCAAATAGAAAGTAATTTTAAAAGCCGTTATTTCTGGTAATCTATCTGAAAACAACTAGTTGTTTGAAGGTGAACAACCCTTTTAAGAAACAGCTGACATCTGACGCACTGCTGCATAATAGCTGCTTCCAGTTGAGTTACACAGTCACACATACCTCCCAACAGTTTGGAAATGGAGAGAGGGACAAAAAGGATTGGCATGCGGTGCACGGAAATTTTTTTTGACCATGCACCTCTTTTGTGGCCACACCCCCTAATGAAAAGTGAACCCCCTTATGAAAGTTTGAACACATTTCTTTAGTATTTATGTTTTATTACAGTTTTACTAATGAAGGTGAATTTCCCTTTAAACTGTGAGTCTAACTTCTCCCAAGGGACAAAACTGTTACAAATTGATCTATTCTGGACTCTCTGCCAAAAACCAATTAAGTTAGATACATTTTTTTGGCTGTTCAGTGTAGAAAAATAGGGACTTTCCTGTTCCTGTGCAGATAATTTGGGACTTTCCAATACTAACGCAGGACTGCGGTTTGCGCTGTCAAAAGTGGGACTGTCCCAACACGGGACAGTTGGGCTGTATGGTCACGTCTGCCCCTCTTATGACCCAAATCCATAGGCCCGGGCAGGGGCGTAACTATAGAGGAAGCAGACCCTGCGTCTGCAGGGGGGCCCAGGAGCTATAGGGGCCCCATGAGGCCCTAATTTATATACAATTACAATAAATATTGGTAAAACAGGTCAACCACTGGACATTTTGGGGGCCTAAAAAATAATTTGCTGTGGGTCCCAGTAAGATCTAGTTATGCCACTGGGCCCGGGGGCCACTCTCCCCCGCAGGCCCGGACTAGCCATCTGTGAGTGCAGACTAGGGTTGCCGCCTTTAAAAAAAAAAAATACCGGCTGGTGCTGGGGGGGGGGGGGGGGGGGGGGGGGGGGTGGTAGTTCGGGGAGCGATGTAAAGGGGGCGGAGTCATGGAAATGACACGCAAAAGGGACTGTGATGCTTAAGGGGGCGGAGCCACCACAGCATCAGGTAACAAATAAGTTTAAAGTGAGGGGCCGAGGGCTTTTTGTAAGGGTATTACAAATTACCAGCAACTACATTGCAGGTAAATTTGTAATACCAGCCCTTGCAGGCATTTTACCGGCTGGGTGGCAAACCTAGTGCTGGCAAATGCCAGAGGGGCTGCCATAGAAAGTCACTATTTAGTGTAATGGTGTGGAGCTGATTGGGCCTCTGTGTACCTGAAACGCTGGGGCCTATTTTGACTCTCAGTCCAGCCCTGCCCCCTTCCCTGAATGGCAGCTCTGGATAATACAAGAACCTGTGCAAGTGCTGCATCCTCTGCCCTAAACAAACACATAATGCGCTTCTAGGGCAAACAGGAAGCTGCAAACCAAAACTAACTAGGGAAGCTGTCATTGTCTGGTGAAAATGGTATGTGAAGTTAGGGGTTATCTGCAAAGTCCAAGAATTTCGTTACTATCAGCAAACTCAATTTATACTTTTAAAAAAGTAATTCCTTCTCAATTTACATTAACTATATATTTGTATCAGTGAGTAAGCCTGTCGTTTCTCCCTTTAAAAGCGGGCACAAATACATTTTCAAGCTGAGACACAATTCACGAGTCACGACTGAAGTTTTCAGGAACAGTACGAAATTGGTAGACCATCCCTAACTCTGCACTCCTGCCCTGCCTCATTGCTTTTCAGCCAATGACAGCGTCTGCCTTCCTGACGTCACTCTTCGGCCTCCGTTCCGCCCCCTGTAAGCACACTGTTCCTGTTTGGGTCCCTTTCTCTATGGCAGAAAGAGAGCTGAATGGCAGCACCCTGGAGCTTGCAGAGAAGCAGAGCATGAGAGAGACAAAGCTGTGCTGTGTGCCATAGTCAGAAAGCGAGGTGTGTATGCTTGTGCTTTATATTTGTCTACCTAGTGTGATATTATATGCAGGTGCCACAGAGCCTATGTAGAGAGTTTGTCTAGTGCTGGTCTCAGTAGAAACCCAGATCCTGTTATATACAGAGTGTGCAATGCCCACTTATACACGGGAAACCTCATATACTCATATACTCATATATACAGCGATATACCAGTACACAGTGCACAAATGATGACAATATGATTTGTTACTGATGTTATCTGGAACGAATGAGGCAGATATAATGATAGTATGCTCTGAACTCTGAATATAGGGGTGTATATTTTATTTATTTATTTATATATATATATATATATATATATATATATATATATATATAT
>CM044434.1:126879856-126969276 GCA_024363595.1 Xenopus borealis
GGGGGGGCCCTGGCGCTAATTTTTTTTCACTTCTAAGGGAGCCCTGGGGAGGTTACCTTTTTAGCGCTGATGTCTTTGTGGTCTTTTAACTTGATGTGGAGTGGGCAGGGATCAGGGTCGGGGCTTGGGTGCCTGGGTGGGCGGGCACCCTGACAATCTTGTTGTGCTGGGCCCCGTGATTTCTAATGGCGGCCGTGGCTGGGGTCCAAATTACCTTAGCAACTATGCATTGATTTGAATAAGATGATATACGAAGTGGAGTGCTCAAACCCTTGCTTAAACAACCAAATTGAAGGTATCACGTGCTCAAACTGGACGACCTTCGCCTGCCCTTCAGGTCCAAATGTTCCATACAAAGCAAAAACCAGTAGCACACTGATAAAGGTGACAAAAAATAATAAATTTATTTAGCCCATGTGCATACAAAAAAAGGGCAACATTTCGGACTCCTTCGGAGTCCTTTAACAAGCCTTGGCTGGGAGTCCGAAACGTTGCCCTTTTTTTGTATGCACATGGGCTAAATAAATTTATTATTTTTTTTCACCTTTATCAGTGTGCTACTGGTTTTTGCTTTGATTTGAATAAGAGACTGGAATATGAATAGGAGAGTGTCGGAATAGAAATATGAGCAATATAAAGCAATAACAATAAATGTGTGGTTTTACCGAGCTTTTGATTTTAATGGAGTCCGTATGTATGTATATTTTTATTTCTATAGTGCTCCTTGAGGGCAAAGCACTGTACAGCAAGTGACCCCCCCATTTTAAAACTGGAAAGAGACAGAAAAAGAAGGCAATTAAACAAATCAAATAATTAATGAAGACCAATTGAAAAGTTACTTAAAATTTGCCATTTTATAACATACTAAAGGTTACCTGAAAGGTGAACCTCCCCATTTTATAAGTATTGTGTATTGCAGATGGTTTTATATGCAGTTTGTGTAGAATATAGAACTTTCAATGTGTCTGTATTTTCAAGTAAATTCCAAGAGATTACTGCTTTTTTTTACTGCTTTTTTCGGAAAGTGATACTGCTTTCTTTTCATTAGCCCACAAACCATACCTAGCCATCATCATGAATTTTGACGGCTTAGATCCTGCTTTGGCGGAGTATGCCCCAAGCCTGCATCCTCCTCTGGACCCAATCCTTGATGCCCATTTGAACCCCAGCCTCTTGCAGACAGTGGAACTGGATCATGACACACTGGAGGGGCTCCCTGTAGCTGATCCTGTGAGCATGATGGAAGGAATGTACTCTGAGTTGCAGACTGCTGTGTCTGAGGTCGGGGTACCTGTTTCTGCTGTACACTTTGATCTAAATGAAGAGATGTTATGGGTTGGCAATCATGGGGTAAGTATTTTTTTCAGCAGATTTATATTTTTTCCCTTGTTTTGCCTTTATAAAAAGAGCTTTAAAGGAGAAGGAAAGTCATATCCCACTAGGGGATGCAGGCCCGGACTGGTAATCTGTGGGTTAGGGCAAATGCCAGATGGGCTGCTATATGGTGCCATAGAAAGTCAGTATTTAGTGGGCTGGTGGGGACTGTTTGGGCCTCTTTTTGGGCTGATTGGGCCTCTGTGTACCTGAAATGCCAGGGCCTATTTTGATTCTCAGTCCAGTCCTGAGGGGATGCCAAATATTGGGCATCCCCAAGTGAATGTATTTAATTGCTTTAAACCCTGGGCCGGTGCTCATGTCAGCAGAAAACAGCAACAGCCTGGGGTTATTACAGCGAGCACCACTGAGCGATCCTGCTTCGGTTTCTCTTGCGGCTGCACATGCACAGTAGAGAGAAAAGCCAAACGTTAACAAAAAAGTTGGTTATTTAGTTCTGTTGCGCATGTCAGTTTATTCGGGGAGGGGTCAGTGGACAATTTTATTTTTAATTCATTGGAGTTCAGTGGAGTGTGCCCTAATTTTTAACTCTACACACCTGTCTGCCCATGTCCAGCTGGTCTGTGTTCTAATTGCTTGATCCTTATGTAACCTACCCAGAAACGTATGTAGTTTAAGTTACTTCAGTTTCGGCAGAGGTTTCTAAGATACTTGAACACTAGGGAATTTGCTTGAGGAAGGAAAGATCCTTCCCAGGAATGATATAAAACATACCCAAACTCAACAGGTCCTCTTATGGTTCTCCTACTATCAACTGAGGCAAGTGCTTCAAACACAATTCAAGGGAAATAATATTACCCTCTTTACAAAAATAGAATCAGCCCTACGGGTCAATTCCACCAAGAAACTAGTCACCACACTATACACACGTCTCCAATCTATTGTCAAAACCCCATTCAATGCAGCAGAGGCTACCTGGACTAGGGACATCCCAGATTGGGAGGAAGATGACTAGGTAGAGGCAACCGATAGGGCCTATGATTACTTGGTCTCTACCAAAGATAGGCTAATCAAGTTTAAAAGTTTACATCGACTTCATCTAACCCCAATCCAGCTGTTCCATATGAACAGACATGAATCATCCCAATGCCCTAAGTGTAGTACAATAAAGGCATATTACTTGCACCTGATTTGGTCATGCCCTAGAATTCAAGTCGCAAGTCCTTACTTGTATTCAGGAAAAAACAGCACTTCCTTAACTACTGACCCCCAAGGTGTGTCTCTTAGGTGTAGTAGATGAGGTCACACCAGGGGCAGCAGCAAGAACTCTGTTCAGTACTTAACCATTCTACGTGAGGAAATGGATGTCCCCCCAGTCCCCCACACTTAAAGGCTGACTAAACCTAATAAAGACAACATTCCCCCTAATACAACTTACCTATGCAGCAAGAGGATGTCCCCAAAAATATGAAAAGGTTTGGTGAGGCTGGCTGGACGCCACAGGGTAGATTACCTACAGATATACCAGGCCATCAATACATGACCATATCTAAGTCTACAATAACAGGGAAATGAGCGGTCTGGGAGTCAATCTCTGAATCTACGGGAAGACAAAATACATTTACATAATACTGTAACTGAAATGATTGACAAAGGAGCCATGAGTGTCTGTAGTGTTTATTGTTGTATTGTTTAAAATGCAAAATAAAAACCTTTAAAAAAAAAAAAAGATACTTACACATGTTTTAGTGGCTTGACCCATCAGGTCAAACTTGTCTGTGCTCCTGACAACAGTTCACCCTGTATCCCCTGATGATTAAAAGTATACCTCTTGCCCCAAAATATATAGAATTAAGTGATTATTTAATTATGTCAAATCTACAACATGAAGTATACTATCCCTTAAATACTTGTTAGCCAGTATCATCTCTAAATTAAATAAGTGAAAATATTTAGTACAAGTCCGATCACCAACAGGACCCAATAATTAGGAGTTAGAAAACTTTGCAAGGTTAGAGACAAATTCTCTTCCTACAGCTCTTTGTACAGATCTAAAGTCCTCAGGAACTGATATAGAGAGGTGTATCATTTGAGCCACTAACTGCATATGTGAATAACCTCTTTCAAAGTGTCCAGAGTGTTTTCTGTGCCAAAAGCACATTTAGCAGCATTACAATATTAAATATTTTTGCTTCACAAGTCATGTTTGTGGCTGAAAAAATTAAATCTTCTTTTGTTAATGCTGCTGTATGCCACTTGGAAATAATAGTTTGGTTATATTCATGTGATGCCTTACCACAATACTATGTTTTGTATCTCTTTTTTTGTAGGGACATGCCACTTCCTTCTTCGGCCATGACCTTGAACGATATTCCTCTTTCCAAGTACACAGTACTAATGGTATCCGGCAGATCCAGAGTTTGGAGAATGGGGTGATGTTCCTCACAAAGAATAATCTGAAATGCATGACCCGTGGGGGGCTTATTATCTTTGATTATCTGTAAGTTTTGTTGTAAATGGACACATTACATTACATAGTGTTACCTTTTATTGTTTTATACAACTTTAACCCAACCTTCTATCCATGTTGTCAAAGATGCCTCCCGTTGCCCCCCATCTTTCTTTCCTGTTTAGGCATAGCACATGCTCAGTCTTCTCTGGTTGCATTTAATGAGTTCATGGTGAAACCCACAATACACTTTATAAGGAATCATGTCTTAAGTGCACTGCTGGTGGACTGCAGCTATGCAATTATGATCTGAACTGATTACTGGAGGGAAGCATGTGTATTTTATTTATCTACGGTTTTCAATTATTTCTAATGCATGACCCATAAGTAAGTCTTTTTCACTGCATCGGTAAATAGAAGCCAAAGCTTGTTTACTAGTCTCACTTGATTACTAACAATGCATGATTTATAGCTGGGTCACATTCCTTTAATTCCACAAAAAAAGTATAATTATCATTGTCAGGAGCATGGAAACAAGGTTTTAAATCAGTCATGCACCAAACATTTTAGAGGTGACCCTTACTGAAGTGGTTGTAGGTAATCTTGGGAATGTATGATTATATTTGGGATTATACCCATACAGAGAGTATGAGAGACTATTCAGAGACTATGTAAGAACAGCTGTAGTATGGCTGCAGATATCGCCACACCCCAAGTAATTGTTATAGGGTTTGAATAAACTAGTTAATCCCTCCCATTCTATTTCTGCAGCTTCAACTTTTCAGTTTCACTGCTGTCACTAACCAGGTTTTTGGTGCAGAAATACTAATCGTGTTAGCCACCAAAATTATATTTGCAGGTGGTAATGTGGTTTGCATTTCAGCATGTGTTTTTAAACTGTGCTCAAGTAAATTCAGGTAGAAATTAATTGCACAAGGAACTACACCCTTTGCCTTTAAATCTAAAACATGTCAAGCCTACTCATGCAAGAATACAAGGATGCCGCGCATATAGTACTCATCCCTTCACCTATTATATATAGTAGTTTGGTGCATTAGGACTGTTGGGGATTTCTGGAAGCAGATTAAAGGGGTGGTTCACTTTTAGTATATTGTAGAAGGGCAAATTCTAAGAAACTTTTCAATTGGTCTTCATTATTTATTTTTCATAGTTTTTTAATGATTTGCAATTTTCTTCAGTTTCTTTGCAGCTTTCAAATGGGGGTCACTGACACCATCTACAAACAAATGCTCTGTAAGGCTACAAATGTATTGTTATTGCCACTTTTTATTATTTATCGTTCTATTCAATCCATTTCCTATTCATATTACAGTCTCTTATTCAAATCAATGCCGGGTTGCTAGGGTAATTTGTTCCCTAGAAACCAAATTGCTGACAGTGCAAACTAGAGAGCTGCTGAATAAAAAGCTAAATAACTATAAAATCACAAATAATAAAAAATGAAAACCAATTGCAAATTGTCTCAGAATATCCTTCTCTACATTATACTTACCCCTATATGT
Organism: Xenopus borealis; assembly: GCA_024363595.1. Lineage (NCBI taxonomy): Eukaryota > Metazoa > Chordata > Amphibia > Anura > Pipidae > Xenopus > Xenopus borealis. The sequence continues at coordinate 126,885,164 of CM044434.1, forward strand.
AATATAAAGCACTCAGTTTGCCCAGGGGCAGTAACACATGGCAACCAATAAACGTGATTAGTGAATGCTACCTGCTGATTGGTTGCTATAGGTTACTGCCCTTGGGCAAACTTAGTGCCTTTTATTACATAACCCCATTAAAGTTAACTCAAAGGTGAACAACCCCTTTAAGGAAAGTAAACAAATGCTGTACTTTGCAGCTGTAACAGTTACTCCAAACCTTTTCTTCACATTTTCAAAGACAGGTGTGAGGGAGCACCCACATGTACTAGGAGGCTATGAAAGGTTGTATAAATTCTACAGTTTCAGATATTGAAAGTATGTATGTATTTTGGTTCTTTGAGCAACACTTTTACCATCACTAAATCATTGTGTTCCAGCGCAGAAGCATTGCACTTTGCTCTCTGCTCATGGCATAGAACAGAAACATACAGATAGTAGCACTAAAATACGTTTGTTTGTTTTTAATCCCTAAGGATACCAATGACTACATGTATTTTTTGTTTTAAATAACTGCATCAGATTATTTAGTTCCTATTTGTGAACTGGTCTTCGGTTTGGCTAACTGTGAGGGCATATATTTACAGTCATGCAGACAAACCACAGCATGCTCTTCCTAAAAGGCACTTGTTCTACGTTGTTCTCCTTCTGAACATCAGTCTCTGATAACATTTATTTCACAAGCATTTTAAGAGAGGGTTCCGTTATTACTTGCAGGATGGATGAAAACATCGACAATCACAGCCTCTTGCTTACAGACAACAGCACTCTGCTTTTGGGAGGGATGCAGAATCATGTCATTCAGATGGACCTAAATACTGTGCAAGAGACACAAAAGGTAATATCACTGTACTGTGCTAAGCACTGCATTTTGTTATTCAAATAGCAAATTTACAGAAATATTAAGTAAAGAAATAATTATGTTAATAACTTTTTTCTTTGTAGAATGATTTTTGTAAGGCTTTTTTCCCTTAATTGTAACATGATGTAATATATATAATATCCTTTATCTGTTTGTTGTAACTGTCTTCCTTTCTGTTTCTCAAGTATACAGTTGAGGTCCCTGGGGTCACTATCATGAGACAGTCCAATCGTTTCTTTTTCTGTGGGCATACATCAGGAAAGGTATCTAATTTCTTCTACTATTTGTACTTCTCTGGTCACTGACGTTTTACATGTCAACTCCCCTGGTTTCCCTGAGAAAAACACAGCGTGAATATATCTCATAAAGTTTTTTTTCTTTTATTTGTGATCCACCCACTCTTCTCTGTATATTAACTTTGGCCACATATTAATGTGCTACAACCCTAATATAAGCTATTTTCTCCTTAGTTTTTATAGAAGGATCACATTATAACTTTTAATCCTTTTTGTGGTTCCCCCACTGCTGGATGGCGCCATCATTCATAGTAATATATGGAAAAATGTATTGTGATTTCTCCTCTTTCTTCCAGTTATCCCTTCGAGATCTTCGTACATTTAAAACTGAGCATGAATTTGATGCTTACTCGGGCAGCTTATCTGATTTTGATGTTCATGGAAACCTTGTAGTGACATGTGGCTTTTCTAGTCGCATGAATGTCCTAGCTTGTGACCGTTTCCTAAAAGTGTATGACCTGCGTATGATGCGTGCCATCACGCCTCTACAAGTACATGTGGATCCCCTTTTCCTGCGTTTTATCCCAACCTATACCTCACGCCTAGCTATCATCTCTCAACGTGGTGAGTCCTGTGTGTGCTTTTTCTTTTTTGTCAGTAGCCATACATAACATTTGTTTTGCACCTTGAACAGCTTTATTTATTTATATTTGCCACTATATACATCCTTACTGTCTATTTCAGGTATTATCTCTGTTGCCTGCATTTTAAGCTCTTTGCCGTGACCCTCAGTAGCTTAGTGTTTTGAAGTCTTAGAAATAAGTAGGATATACAGTGGTGTGAAAAACTATTTGCCCCCTTCCTGATTTCTTATTCTTTTTCTTAAATGTTTCTGCTCATCAAAAACCGTTAACTATTAGTCAAAGATAACATAATTGAACACAAAATGCAGTTTTTAAATGAAGGTTTACGTTATTAAGGGAGAAAAAAAACTCCAAATCTACATGGGCCTGTGTGAAAAAGTGATTGCCCCCCTTGTTAAAAATAACTAAGAACAAAAGTAATTGAGATCTATCAGTCTGGTAAAGGTTATAAAGCCATTTCTAAAGCTTTGGGACTCCAGCGAACCACAGTGAGAGGCATTATCCACAAATGGCAAAAACATGGAACAGTGGTGAACCTTCCCAGGAGTGGCCGACCGACCAAAATTACCCCAAGAGCGCAGAGACAACTCATCCGAGAGGCAACAAAAGACCCCAGGACAACATCTAAAGAACTGCAGGCCTCACTTGCCTCAATTAAGGTCAGTGTTCACGACTCCACCATAAGAAAGAGACTGGGCAAAAACGGCCTGCATGGCAGATTTCCCAGGTGCAAACCACTTTTAAGCAAAATGAACATTAAGGCTCGTCTCAATTTTGCTAAAAAACATCTCAATGATTGCCAAGACTTTTGGGAAAATACCTTGTGGACCAACGAGACAAAAGTTGAACTTTTTGGAAGGTGCACGTCCCGTTACATCTGGCGTAAAAGTAACACAGCATTTCAGAAAAAGAACATCATACCAACAGTAAAATATGGGGGTGGTAGTGTGATGGTCTGGGGTTGTTTTGCTGCTTCAGGACCTGGAAGGCTTGCTGTGATAGATGGAACCATGAATTCTACTGTCTACCAAAAAATCCTGAAGGAGAATGTCCGGCCATCTGTTGGTCAACTCAAGCTGAAGCGATCTTGGGTGCTGCAGCAGGACAATGACCCAAAACACACCAGCAAATCCACCTCTGAATGGCTGAAGAAAAACAAAATGAAGACTTTGGAGTGGCCTAGTCAAAGTCCTGACCTGAATCCTATTGAGATGTTGTGGCATGACCTTAAAAAGGCGGTTCATGCTAGAAAACCCTCAAATAAAGCTGAATTACAACAATTCTGCAAAGATGAGTGGGCCAAAATTCCTCTAGAGCGCTGTAAAAGACTCGTTGCAAGTTATCGCAAACGCTTTATTGCTGCAAAGGGTGGCCCAACAAGTTATTAGGTTCTTTTAGGTACTTTTTCACACAGGTTTGGATTTTGTTTCTCCCTAAATAATAAAAACCCTCATTTAAAAATTGCATTTTGTGTTTACTTGTGTTATCTTTGACTAATAGTTAAATGTTTGATGATCAGAAACATTTTGTGTGACAAACATGCAAAAGAATAAGAAATCAGGAAGGGGGCAAATAGTTTTTCACACCACTGTAAGTATACTTGCATTATAAATCCTGCATATTTGAATTGAATAAACTTTTATTTGTCTACGTAAAAATAATTAGGTTTTCTCTATATTTAAAAGGACAGCTATAATCCAAGTAACAATCTTCTCTTTCCTCACTATAATGATTGCCTAGCATAATTATATTTTTGCATATGGCTTCTTTAAGAAACCATATATCATAGGGGTATAATTTAACCACTGGTTTAGCCTTTCAACCATTACAGGAGTACCAACTTGAGAAATGTAGTTCATTTGTCTTTTCCCATTGTCCACAGGACAGTGCCAGTTCTGCGAACCCTCTGGCCTTGCCAGCCCTGCAGACATATTCCATGTTAGCACAGTGAGCCAAGCTATTATGTCCTTTGATGTGTCATCAAGCAAGCAAGTGCTGGCTTTTGGGGACTCGGGTGGTTGCACCCACCTTTGGGCAGAAGCTCCTGATGCAACGTTTAACACCTACTCTCGTGGCACAGAATTTGCACTGCCGTGCATAGTGGACAACCTGCCGCACCTGGATTGGATTCAGGATCTTATGCCACTCTCGCTTATTCCTATGCCTCTGACCAATGAGACACTGTTATCAGATTGGCCAGCCATTAACTCCACACCTGCCCCTCGGTAGCTTACAGATAACAAATTTCTATGCTAATGATGTGATTTTTTTCTTTTAATCTGTTTCACGTCAAAAATGTCTCTGCCATATAGCACTCTTTGTTAAAGGGAAACTATCTAAAAAATGAACATGTAAAATATGCTTTACCATACCGAAATAAGACATTTTCTCAATATAAATAATTCATAATTCTGTAATTTCTGAAATAACCAAGTATATTCTCTCTTCATGCAGGTGTCAGGAGTCTAATTTTGATTGACATAGCTAATACTGTATGTCTTTGAGGGGTGTCTGTTTCCTTGGTGATGTATTCAAGCTCACTCAATGTATTCTAGAAAAAGCACAATCTAACAAAATAACTTACATTGGCACACATTCGGCATGCAGAGTGAGTTGATTTTTGTGATTCTGAAAAAGTAAGCCCTAATACATCTAAAGTAGGCAAAGGAGCAGCTCAAAGGCTGTATTCAATCTAACTGTCAATCTAAATCAAATTCTTGACACCTTCATGAAGACAGAAGGAGAAGAGACAGATACAGGAGAGACTGCTGCTGAGAGGGGGCTAGTGAGGAGTAATGTGATTATTACATAATATTTAATTTATTATATTTAGAGAATGTCTTTCAGTATGATAAAGTTTATATAAATTGTTCATAAATCTTAATTTTTGTGCTAGTGTTTTACTTAAGATTTAGCCTTGCAATAAATGCACAATACTGTGAAATCTCTCTATAAAACATACAATATTGTGCTGTACAAAGCATTTTTCAACAGATTCCTTCACTTGATTTTTTATGTGTATTACATTAATACCTGCCATCCACTTCAGCCTTTTATTTATGCATTTACATATTTATTTTTCTTGATAGGTGGGCTCCTCCTGTGGATCCTGAAATACTGCGCAACATGAAGCAAGTTGGATTCATTGGATACTCTCCCAACCCTAGGACAAAACTTCGGAACCAGGTTAGCCTTATTTTTGTGTTATCCAGGGGCAGAATGAGAGCTGTAGCTAATTAAGTAGAACAGTTACAGTATTGCAATAAACTAGGAGTTCCCATACTTTACTAATATGAGGTCTGCTTTTAGTGATGTTGTACCATTATGATTTACATCCATAAAAGCATTAAGTATTAATTAAATAGTGATTTATGACAAAATGTATATTGCTACATTTAACAAAACTATTTTTTATGTAACCTTAACATAATAAATATCTCCGTGAAAAGCATGAAACAGGAGGGTGATTTAGACAAGCTTATTGACAGCGTCTTGATCTACTGATCACCAACTAAAGGTCTACTGGTAGATCCCAATCTACCTTTTGTACACCCCTGCAATATTGCAAAACAACCCTCTTTCTTTGAAACAATGAATCGATTGGAGTAATAACCATAAAATCTTTGTTGCTGTGGTACTGGAACAGTTACTCCTGTCCGTTGTAGAGTCATAGGCAGTCTAGAACTGCCTGAGCCTTTGTAGGATCAGTGGGAACTGAGGACATGAAGAACCTCCGAGGTGGATTTGATGTAAAAACAAGATGATAACCTTCTGTTACAATTTCTTTCACCCACACGTCGGAAGAGTGTTGGAGCCATTTCTCCCGGAATGGGCCTATTACGAAAGAATGATCTCTGAGGTGAATTCGAGCATCTCGTGGGTCTGCTTCCCTGGTCTTGAAAAAAATCTTCTACGCAAAAAATATATTTGCTTAGTGGGACTTGGACTGGGGGAGGAAGGTACCCCCTGTTGCTTGGGGTATGATTTTTTCTAATTCTTCACTGAAGAGGCGTGAACCCTTAAATGGTAATGCTTGAGTGCCCTTTTTGAGCTATGGTCCGCCAACCAATTTTTAAGCCATAGTGTGCACCGTGCGGCCACCACCAGTGCTGATGTGCGAGCTGCCAGCTGTGCTGTATCTAGGACCGCCTTAAATAGATAGGCATTAGCTTCTGCAATGTAGTGGGCTGTATGAATCCGGTCCGCTTCGGGAGTGTCATCTTGGATTCCAGTAATGAGAGATTCTGGCTAAGCCTCTATAGCCCTACTGACCCATGCTGATGCTAAGGATGGACGTAGCGCTGCACCTGCTGCTGCAAATATGGACTTCAGAAGGGTTTCTGAACATTTGTCTGTCGGGTCTTTGAACACGGCTGCGTTTGTGACAGGCAAAGTTGTATTCTTGGACAACCTGGAGACTGGAGCATCTACGAGTGGGGGAACACTCCATTTTTCAGCTAATTCCTTTGTGAATGGATATGATTTAGAAAATTTTCATGAGGCATGGAACTTCCTTTTAGGTGTGTTCCACTCATTCTCGAATAACTGCTAGTAACTGATCATGGGCTGGAAAGCAAGTTGCTGACTTGCGTTGCCATTTAAAAAGACCTTTAGCCTTGGTTGATCATTGGCTGAATCTAACTTTAGGACCTCTGTAATTGCCCTAATGATACCCTCCACATCATGGTGAGTGTCTTTGTGGCAAATTCACTAAGATCCGAAAAATCGCCAGCGCAGGCTTCGCTACCGTTCGCCGCACTGCGCCAGACGAATTTTCGCCAGTGCTACGCAAATTCACTGAAGTGCGAATTTACGCGAATGGTAGCGTAGTTGCGCTAGTGTTACTTCGCTAGACATAGCGCAATTACGCTAGCGAAGCCTTATTTGCATACGGCGCGAATTTCAATATATAATAGAAGTATATGTTAAAGCCACTACGTTGCACTACACAAGCCCAGGAAACCTTTAATAAAAAAAAAATAAAGTTGTCCCATTCCCCTACATGTGCCCCCTATATAGTTGTGTTGCCAAATGTAGGGGTGAAGGAGGGTAACCCAAAAAAAAAATGATCTTTTTCAGACTATCACCCACAATGGTAAAACATGCCACAGTGTTTTTTTGGGACTTAGAAAAATTTTATAATTTTTTTTTTTTCCAACTCCTATCTTATCTATTGAACTTCGCCTGGTCTGAGCAGGCGAAGTGAAGTCTAGCGTAAATGGTAACGTTCAGCAAAAAGTTGATCTTAGTACTTACGATCCTTCGTCAGTGCGCAAATTTGCCTGGCGTAAGGGTGCGAAGTTGCGCAAGTCTATCTATTTCGCTAACGTAAATTCACCAGAGCTGGTGTTAGTGAATTTGCGAAGTTCCGATTGAAGTCACGCTGGCGAATTAGCGCTAGCGTTAGACGCTTTGCGCTTTAGTGAATTTGCCCCTTTGTGTCTCTCCTCTTCTGAATTTGGAGGGGAGGAAATAACTCCTCCTTTGGATTCTGAAGCTTCTGACACCTCAGATGGTGTAAGCGTTGGTGACACTGCCCTTTTAGTGGCTGTGCGTCTACACTTTTCTGTTGATGCTTTGCCCATCTTGGACATAGCCATCCCAATCGACTCAGCAATGGTACATACCTGCAATGGTATCCACTATTGACAGTATGTGTTGAAGAGATGCCAGTGACTGGGATAACTGAACAGCCCACAGTGGTGCTGGGGGGTTCTCCCTACCTTTCGCCATGGTGACAGGGAAGTATTTGGGGTGAAGTGCAAGTATCCTGCCTTCACTGTCCCATTCTGCTGTGGTCAGCGCTTCTCCTGTTTGTCATTTGAACTGCGCAGTGAGTGCAAGAAAATGGCCTCCAGTGGCAATTTCCCCTCTTGCGACAGTCTGTGACATCACTCAACTACTCGCTATAGGAGATGTGCCAGCCTGGCTTCACCCGCATAGTTTCTCGGTGAAGCGCAGAGAAACTACTTCTCACTCCGAGACAGTGTGTAGCTGCTGTGGCCCTAGCTGCCCCTACCCCCCTTACGAGTAATGGTTGCGGATGGACAGCCGGACAGGTGGTGTGCAGGGGGGGTGGCTGTCGGTCGGATATAAGTTTGAGCACACCGGCTCCCTTGCCTGCTTTGCCTCTCCTCGGCCAGAATCCCTGGTCTCCAGGCTGAGACAGGATCAGATCTGGATGGCTTTTTTTCCCCCTATGGAGATGTATTTTGCCCCAGGATTCCTCTCTCCCACGTTGGGGGTTAACTCTTTGGGTACAGATAGCACTGTCCCAAGTCTTGCCCCGGGTGTCATTGCTATTCACTGACCTTGACCTTCCTTTCGTTGGGACCATATTAGTCCAACCTCCTGAGTCAGGACACTTGAAAAACTGAAGTGCATAGAGGAAGTACTGGAGGTAAAGCTGAGGTAATACTGGCACGCCACATTTTCATCTGTCAATCAAGTGTCCTGCCTCCTGGACAGATGAAACTTTACCCCACTGGTTCCTGTGTCCCCGGAAGACTGCAGAGAAATGATCATTCAGTAAGTTTACTTAGGACAATAGTTATAGATCAGGTGTGTAATTCCAGTACAGGGGGCAATAGGACAAAAAAATTGCTTTGCAGGGAAGCATATTGGTTTCAAACACTTGATGTAGGGGTCTTAATACTTACTAGGTAGGAAGTATATATTATGTGTATATACATGCAGTGAAGTGCCTGCTGTCCTGCTGGGTCATTTTGCAATATATTAAAAGGTTCAACTGTTTCTTTGGAAAAACTGTGGGAATAGGCTTCATACCTGTAACATTTATATAATTTAGGTGCTTTTTTAAAAAAATGTTGTATGGCTTTTTTAACATGTGTTGTTTATCTTTTTTTATTCTACATTCTTAAAGGTACCATATCAGCTAGAAAGCGAGTCTGACATATTCAGCCAAGTTCCAGAATCTCCTATCGGGCGAGAGGAAGAACCACATCTCTATATGGTGGCCAAAAAGTATCGCAAGGTTCAGTAATCTGTAATTTGCTTGGAGCAAATAGTAATGGTTTTTGCCTGCACCACTGCCAATTGTCCTAATATTTAGTGTGTGTCCTAATACTAAGTGAGTGCAGAAAGATAGTCAATGTATTATACATAGTGCAAATTCTCAAATAAGCTACTGGCGAGCATGTTGATAGGTCAAGTGCTCCATATCTTGCTACTATTTCAACAGTATTGAGAAAGTAAGTAACTCATTGCCATATCCCAGAACTCCAGAACAAAGGTCAGGACAGGTGTCAACTAGAGGGTTCTGACCAGCCTGCTGATGCAATAGTTTGAAAACACTAATGGCAGTGGACCCCCCCTAATAAATGAATAGTCCTGCCTGCCTGCTTACTAAAAGCTGAAATTGTTCTGCCTGAGGCTTCTTTCACTTGGATTGCTTAATCCTTCCTTAAGGCAATAAGAGAGAATAGTGTGGAGATGTATTTGTAACTACAGATTCTAGATCTGTCTGGCTAACTACTCATGAAGGTGGTGCATTTACTATGGATTACTTTAATTCTCTATTTTTGCCTCTAGATACTCTTTAAACAAAACACTGCCAACTGGATTTGGGCTTCCCGGGCCTTAACGAGGATCAGAAAACTTGTCTAGAAGCTAATATAACAGCAGAGGAAGTCCAATTAGCAATTAAAATTATCAAAGACCCAAGGTCCAGATGGGCTATTTGCTAGTTATTATAAAAATCTTTCCCATATATTGATCCTACACATGATCCCATATATTGATCCTACATATGGTGGAAATGTTTAATAACCTATTTATGGGAGACCAGTTTACTATTGAAACATTAGCTGCAAACATTTTCCCAATCCCTAAGGCAGATACAGACAATACGGAATGCAGACATTTTTAGACCTATTTAAGTCCTAAACTTGGATATTAAAATATTAAGATTCTAGAACAACGTAAGACTTCTATGTTACCCTCACTGATTCATAGGCAGGATTTGTGCATAGTATACAAGCATCCAATGCAACTAGGCGGTTGATCCTACTTAACATGAAAGCAAAAATCAAAATCAACTCGCCATGATTATTAAGCTTGACTTTCAGAAAGCAGTTGATTCTATACTTCGGCAATACCTGTAATATTTAGCGAAAATGGGGCTTTGGGAAAAATTTTATCACATGGATATCTGCCTTGTATACAAATCCTAGAGCTACAGTCAATATTGATCCTTGCTCTTCAGCTTCTTTTCAGATCTCCAGAGCGCTGAGCTGATGTTTTGCATTTCAGGTCACAATAAAGTATTCAAAACTGGGACTGGAAGACTTTGACTTCAAACACTACAACAAAACCTTGTTTGCTGGCTTGGAACCTCATATTCCCAATGCCTACTGCAACTGCATGATCCAGGTAAGAGGAGGAACAGGTTGACACTAGGTGGAACTTGTTTTAAATGTCTGTAATTATGTGTGATTTGTATTCACTGATTGTGGACAGTCAACTAATGTAAGTGAAATCCATGGGGCCTGCTAAATGGCAAAAGTGATATTACGGGGCAGATTTATCTATGGTCGAATTTAGAAGTGAAAATACTGAGAAATTCGACCAGTTGAAGTGTGTTTTTCGATCGAAACAGACCATTTTCAATCAGACAGGTACGTTTTCGATAGAATTAGAATTGTTCAAATCATAGGATTTAATCATTTGATTCGGACAATTGCCTCCGAAAAAACTTTGACTGCTCAAAGTTAGTGAAAAGGATAGTCGATAGTCGAAGTACCCAAAAATTGCTTCGAAATTCGAATTTTCACTTCGACCTTTGATAAATCTGCCCATAGATAAGTAATATCTGATGGGCATCATTTTAAATTGAACTCCCTTCAGTGATAAGGCAAACAAGGAGGATTTTTCATTTGCGAAATGAGTGTGAAACTTAGTGTGTTATTTTTCATCCTAATTATTGCCTTGTCTTGTCAATCTCCTTATTCCACCAGGTGATGTATTTGCTGGAAGCAGTGCGATGCCTTGTACAGAACCACCTCTGTCAGAAAGAATTCTGCCTGAGCTGTGAATTAGGCTTTTTGTTTCACATGCTGGATCTGTCACGGGGAGACCCTTGTCAGGTAATTTTATGCTGACAAGAAATACATTCACTTTGATTTATTTATTGCTAATACATTTCATGAAGTTATTTTGTGTATCCATTTCAGTAGAGTGAGTAGAGTAGAGCACCTGTAAGATTATGGGGTATGAACTGATGGTGCTATACAGCCACATTTCATATGACCAGTATGCTGCTATGAATATTATAATCCTTATTTTATCCTTATAAACGGTAAGTAGTGATCATCAGTTATAAACAGTTGGTATGGATGTAATTTTTGTCACATCACTTACTAAAACTTGTGTATTATAATAAAAGTACCCCATGTTGTAAAATATGAGGATATTAGAAGTTACCTTGCAGTTGCCTGACCTGTATTAAAACACTCTGCCTTCAGCCTCGTTTTTTATATATTCATGAAACTCCTTGGTAACGTATATAATATCCTTATAATTTACAAGAGGGATACTTTAGTCACTATATATGTAATGATTTACAGACCCTGTTAAAGAGTGCAAAAGATGTGTGTGTCTTGAGTAGTTTAAAACTGTTTTTTTTTTTTGTTTGGAAACAATTTGCTGTCTTTTAACTAGTATTGCTAATAATTATTTCCTTGAATATCCTGCTAAGAATTGTCAGGTTTCCTGAGTGCTCCATGCTGTCTTGTAGCCCCCCCCCCACCCTGTTGTAGATCACTGCAAGTAAGAAAAACATCATAGTAACATAGTAAGTTAGGTTGAAAAAAAGACACGTCCATCAGGTTCAAACGTTTAAAGGGATCCTGTCATGGGAAAACTAAAACGCATCCGTTAATAATGCATCTCCAGCAGACTTCTGCACTGAAATCCATTTCTCAAAAGAGCAAACAGATTATTTTATATTTAGTTTTGAAATCTGACATGGGGCTAGCCATTTTGTCAATTTCCCAGCTTCCCCAGTCATGTGACTTGTGCCAGCAGTTTAGGAGGGAACTGCTTTCTGGCAGGCTGTTGTTTTTCCTTCTCAATGTAACTGAATAGTACGCAGTGGGACATGGGTTTTACTATTGAGTGCTGTTCTTAGATCTACCAGGCAGCTGTTATATTGTGTTAGGGAGCTGTTATCTGTTTACATTCCCATTGTTCTGTTGTTAGGCTGCTGGGTGGGGGAAAGGGAGGGGTTGATATCACTCCAACTTGCAGTACAGCAGTAAAGAGTGATTGAAGTTTATCAGAGCACAAGTCACATGACTTGGAGCAGCTGGAAAATTTGTCTAGCCCAATGTCAGATTTCAAAATGAAATATTAAAAAATCTGTTTGCTCTTTTGAGAAATGGATTTCAGCGCAGAATTCTTCTGGAACAGCACTATTAACTGATGCATTTTGAAAAAATTTTTTTTCCCGTGACAGGATCCCTTTAAACTTTTGAACCTGATGGACGTGTCTTTTTTTACCTGCCTAACTGCTAGTTAAAACCCCCCCATAGATTATGCTCTGCTGTGTTTATTGTTCTGCGTTTTTTTAGATGTAGAAACCGTGTAGCCAGCCAGCAAATGTTCTCATATCAAATTCTTTTATTTTTTCTCAAGGGGGTTTCCTTTGTATTCAGCTAAAAAAACAAAAAGTGTTAAGAAAATAAATTTTGTTTGAGGAAGGCTTGCTCTCTTGCTTTGTAGGCTAGTAATTTCCTGCGGGCCTTTCGAACGATTCCAGAAGCAGCAGCACTAGGGCTTATACTGGCTGACTCCGATGAGGCAGCAGGGAAGATTAATCTCGGCCGTCTGATCCAGAGTTGGTGCCGCTTCCTTCTGACACAACTACACCAAGAAACACAGGAGCTGGAAGGACCACAAGCTTACCGAGGTGTTGGAAGCAACAGGTAAATGTGAAAAACAGAGTTATGACCTCCATTTGAACTGAAACATTGGCAGTAAAAAAGCAAATATTTTGACTGAAGAAAGTAGCTTCAGTTTTGGACCAAAACATTAGTGCCATGCATTCATTAATGAGCCTCAAGCAGGAAAGTGATGTCTTGCAAAAGTGATAATATTGTGTTAAGCACACCAGAGAAATCTGTTCCGTTTAATCTGGTTGAAAATAAAAGACTACACTGCTTAATAAATAATTGAACAGTGTTGAGGCATCTTGATTTTTGGGGTATGTTAATTATTCTCCTTTATGTACAGTTGTGCTCATAATTTTACATACCCTGGCAGAAAAAAAGAGTAAACACAGTTGTTTGACAATAAATGGCTTCAGCCAACCACTAACCATGACTGAAAGAAAAGTTTTTGTGTTATTCATATTCTATGAAAAATGTTTAAAGGGACAGTAACACCAAAAATTTTTATTTAAAAATTCTATTCTTTATGCTAAAAAAAAGGGAAATGTCATTATACATCAATATAAAATACCTAGGGCTTTTTTAAAAAAATTGTAAAAATACCTGTTCGCCATTTACCCTGGAGAATGGCGATATGACGATCAATTTGCCACTGCGTGCGCGTCCCTGATGCTGATCAACACTGCACCGGAAGTAAGGAGCCGGAAGTTGAAGCAGAGAGCAGCCAGGAGCGACGTAAGGCAAGAGGCAGAGCGGCGAGCGATCGGCTGCGAGAGAGGCTAAGGGTGAGCGGGGGAGACGCTGCTGGAGAGAGACGCTGCTGGATGGGGAGAGAGATGAGAAGACAGAAGCTGAGTACCGATGCCGTCCTGATACACTGGGTGCTGCGTGACGTCACTTCCGGAAGTGACATCACGAAACAGGAAGTCAGGTCTTGGAAGAGAGGCACAGCAGCGCGCACGTAGAGAACAACAAGGAGACGAAAGAAGAAGATGGCAGAGACCCCTTGGACGCCGTGGGACAGTGCCGGTTTGAGGTTTCTCCAACATCTTACAGAAACAGCACGAAAGATCAGCATATTGTAGGTAAGTAATGTTTATGCATTCTTTTTTTTTTAATAATTAAAAATGTGGTTACTGTCCCTTTAAGAAATCATAAATTCTGCCAGGGTATGTAAACTTATGAGCACAACTGTATATTTTACTATTATCTGTTATTATAAAAATATTTTCTTCTGATAAAAGTCAAGCAAGATGTGTGTGGTAGTCAACATAGAGCTAAACTACACAGGAGATTTTGATTGGATTTTGTGGGGTCAGATTTTATTTGATCTTGCCATGCAACAGCACAAGATTTTGTTGGATCCTACAAAATCTGTTCCCCATAGCTGTAATCTTAAATTGAAACTAATGAATTTGGATCACTTATTTTGATCATCTGTGTTCACTGTAATTCAATATGTAAAAAAGTCTGTCAGACACCATCAGATTTTATCAGATGAAGATGAATCATCTGCATCTGACAGGCGTGTTATGTCAGTTTGCAATCTCTTTTTAGTTTAAACAACAGATTTTTGTATCAATCGCATTGCATTTTGTCTTGTAGAATGCAATCTGTCGATCCGACACCATGCTATAAAATCTTGTTGTACTACCCTACTTCATTTAAGCTTAATTCTGTGAACTGCAATGTGTGGATATTGGCTGCCCTGACATATATCTGCTTGACTGTCCCTACAGCTCTTTTGCTTCCTCAGGGGGCTCTGTGATTGGACAACTGTTTGGGTGTGAAGTTGAAAACTGCAGCATGTGCCGCTGTGGCAAAGAGACTGTGCGTGTCTCTACAACCCTGCTTTTTACTCTATCCTACCCAGAAACAAACAGTAATGGTACGTAATAAATGTTCATGGCTTGAAAACAGAATCCATAGATGCTGCTGACGCTCTGCTCTGTAACCTTTATATTTATTTACACATGGAGAGTAATTTGCTGTAAAAACTCACAGAATCTTCATAGTTATGTCACAGAAATAAAGCTACTCATTAACTAATGATCTCATTTTCTATCACTGCACATCCCATTCTTCCAAACCTTAAGGGCAAGTCCAGACGAGAAGATTAGGGGAGATCAGTCACCTGGCGACAAATCGCCACATCTTTGAGGCGACTAATCTTCCGGAAAGGCTTGCTGGTATCTTGCACCCACTAGCGCTAAAGTCGCCTGCGCCTATTCACACGCAGTGATACGTTTTTCAAAGTCGCTCAAAATTGCCTCAATATTCTACATGTTTTAGTCCTGTCTAATTTGTATCCGCATTTCAATATCTTACCCACTGATTTTTTTTTCAGATAAGGGCCCACAGGAGTTTGAGTTTGTGGAGGTACTAAGGAGAAGTATCTGTCTTGAGCAGAGCACACAGGCTTGGTGTGAGAACTGTGAAAAGTACCAGCCCACAGTATGTTCAGACAGTACCATAACTTCCAACTCATAAGGTCAAACCACAATTCATGCAAAGATCAGCACTTGTATGAGTCCCTTATAATGCTCTCCATCCTAAGTATACATAAATCTCAGGTGTGGTATGGACAGTGTAATTTTATGCACAGTAAGCATATATTAGAAATTATTCCACTAGCAATGGGACTATTATTCAGGGTTTATGTGTTAATCTGTTCAGCAATGTGAGACGTGTACATTTGTCTTAAATGTACACATCTTAAATATTCAGTGATATAGATTTATTTGTAAAATGTAAGTTCTATTACATTGACTGTTTGTCTCTCCCTTGCTATACTTTGCATGAATGTTTCTGACTATTTCAATGTATCTGGAGTTAGCTAATAAACAGATTCAAGGGCAAATTGAGTCTAGGCTTATGGAGAGCTGATGTGAGAACCAGGAGTGCAGAAAGGGACAAACAGATTTTAGTTGCATTTACATTTAAGAAAACTGTAAAAACCACTAAATGAAAACTGTTTTTAATAAAGGGATCCTCCACTTAAGCAACTTTCCAATATATGCAAATTTATTAAAACATTTTCACTGGTTTTAAAGTAATTTGAAGATGTAATTCCTATTCTGTTATGAAAACAAATATTTGTTTGTTTACATTCTCTGCACTAATAGTCAGTGTTTCAAGCCAACAATTCAAAACTTGTTAAAAGAATCGGAAGAGAACTGAATTCAGCTGCATTGGTTCAAGAGTCAGAGCATGAGAAAAAAGGATAAACAAAGACTGCTTTTAATTTCGATTACATTTGAATCACACTTATGAAAAATATTTAATGTATATTGGAAAGTTGGTCCAAGTTACTTTGTCATACACACTCTCATTGTAGAAATATTTTTTTTGGGTGGAGTACCATTTTCATCATGTAAAGCTAAACTGAGATGTACATTTTCTTTTAATTTTGCTTTGCAAAATGTACTTCCCCATTAATACATAAATGCTTATATAGACTTTAGGCTTAGGGAATATGGCTTGTGTACCACTTCTCACAGGCGGTGGCCCTATTCTTGAATTACCAAGAATATATGCTACTTTTGGCCTATTGGTTTGGCTACAGTGTAATATTTGTCAATTTAGCTTGCTAAACAAACTCCAGGTGTATATTAAAAAGAAAATTATATATAAGGGTCCAAAGTTGTCCATAATATCTGTGACATATACAGAATTCACAAAAAAAACACCAATCTGAATTTTAAATTTAAACCCTAGTTTGCAGTAAGCCAAATCATGGACTGTTCCAGTTTAACATCTATACACTGCACAGGTGAAGATTACTAGACACGCACGGCCCCATAGCTTTGCAAACACTTGTCACAGAACAACATTTACAACTGATACACTAATTGCTGGCATTTCCCTGATGCCAAAGGTTGACCTTCTATCTGTATATTTTTGTATAGAGGTGAACTGCCCCTTTAATCTGTTTTATAACACAGGTACAGACCCGGAATATACGCTGCTTGCCAGATGTGCTTGTCATAAACTGTGAGGTGAACAGCTCTAAGGAAGCAGACTTCTGGCGTGCTCAAGCAGAGGTACAGATATATTTATTTAACTTGGCTACAGGCATGTTTTTATATTCAGCAGTATCCTTTTTTACCTTTTTTTCACATTGGGGAGAGGAAGGGGAAGGAGTAAGAGTGGTACAGTGTTGGTAATATATAAATGCCAAGGCACAATAGTTTGTAGAATTAACAATGAGGGCCATGATTGAAGGCCAGGTAAAGGCACCAAGCTTCAATGGGAGATCAGGATCAGGGGAGCTTGGTTCTGTGTGCCTGTAGTAAATGACCCCTAAAATCTTTGCGCAAATGCAGAGCATCGGTCTGATTTTCTCCGGTGTTTTCTGCAGTTCAATATACTTGCTGGAATTTGTGTATTGATAGATAAAATGAGTTGTTTAAATGTTGCACACACTTTGGATAGGTGAAATCTGTTCTGTTGACCTTATTTTTCTCTTTCCAGCATGCATTTAAAAAAGCTCTTCGAAAAGCTGAACTAACTTTCCCCAATGCTAACACTAGTGAGAAAAACATTGGAGACTGGTAAGTCCATAATTATATATATATATATATATATATATATATATATATATATATAATATATATATATATATATATATATATTTATTTATTTATTTCATTTTAATAGGACAGGACTTGCAAATTACAGAACAGGTTTTAAATGTGTTCTTTCTGCTTGCCAGGGATGATCTCAATAATTCAGAAGTGCCACCACCAACCTTTATCCCTTCTGTAGAAGAACTTCGCAATGTCTGGGTGCCTTGTTCTCTTAAAATGAAGCTTTCCAAGAGCAAAGGGCTGGAGGTTCTAAACTGTACAGAGAATGAGGAGGTGAGCAGTATTGTTTGTAGTTATAGGGTTATGCATTGGATTTTTGCAATGTGTAAACAATGTGAAGTTTTATATGAGATCTCTCAGCATTTCATGCTCTTAAATATTTGGATTTATGTACATAATACTTCTACAAGTAGCAGAACGGGCCAATTGAGCACCATGTACCTATGTAATTTGGCACCACACATCTGATGTTTAGTTGTAGATTGTATCAGGTTTATTCCACTAATGCACCATAGGGATGCACCGAATCCACTGTTTTGGATTCGGTTGAATCCTCTGTGAAATATTTGGGCCAATCCTTTGTGAAATATTCGGGCCGAATCCTTTGTGAAATATTCAGATGAATACAAAAGAAATG
This sequence comes from Xenopus borealis, assembly GCA_024363595.1. Taxonomy (NCBI): domain Eukaryota; kingdom Metazoa; phylum Chordata; class Amphibia; order Anura; family Pipidae; genus Xenopus; species Xenopus borealis. The sequence goes on from CM044434.1 coordinate 126,903,039, forward strand.
GAATCCTAATTTGCATATGTAAATTAGGGGCTGGGAGAGGAAAAAGTGGAAAAAAATTTTTGTAAAAAATGTTTTGTAAAGAAAAGTCAGGTGATTCCCCGCCCTGTCCCTAATTTGCATATGCAAATTCGCCTGGGCCAGGCACAAGGATTCGGTCAAATCTCTCTGAAAAAGCCCAAATCTGAATCCTGCTAAAATAGGCCAAATTAGAATCCTGCTAAAAAAGGCCGAATTGTGAACCGAATCCTGGATTTGGTGCATCCCTAATGCGCCATAACAAGAACCAAATAAACACACATATATATATTTACACAAAGAAATCACCAGCACTTGGTCTAACCCATGCTGTGGAGTTGAACAGCTGCTATAAATAATCAAAAGCCAATATTTGTACACAAAAAGAGAAATATTACCAGCACACAATTTTCCTTTAAATGGGTTGTTCACCTTCCAAACACATTTTTCTGTTCAGTTGTTTTCAAATTGTTCCCCAGAAATGAAGACTTTTTTCAATTACTTTCCATAATTTATCTTTTACTGTTTTTCCAAAATCTAAGTTTTTAAAGTTGAATGTTGGTGTCTCTGGTGTTTGAGTCTGGCAGCTCAGTAATTCAGGCGCAGACTCTAAACTGATACAATTTTGCAACATTTAATTGATATATTTCACAGCAACATCTCTGGAGTATTAGCAACTATTGTATCAATTCTAACAGCTGCCGGCGACCCCCCCCCCCAGAGCTGCTTTAGAAGGTGAAAAATGACACTTTACACTTCAATATTAGAAAAACGGTTACAAATAGAAAATAGACAGTAATTGGAAAAAGTCATTATTTCTGGTGATCTATCTGAAAACAACTAGTTGTTTTAAGGTGAACAAACCCTTTAAAAATAATTAATACAAAAAACATGTAAGCTCACATGCCAGGTCAAGGCCCCTCTTTGCACGTGAGTCCTACATTAGCCATTAGAATTCTAAGTTTGCAGTGCATTTAAAATCTGATCCCCCAGCGAACTGTGTAACAGCCATGAGAGGCATGTCCTCTTTATTTATGAAAATAGGAACCGACTTTACACAGCCAAGCACAGCTGCCACAGCCCCAATATACTTTTTTTTGTAGCATTTGGGGAATGGGCACCTGACAGACAGTTACATTTGGTGAGGGGGATGCATTTGCGAAGGGGGGGGGGGCAGTCATCTTTTGCACTGATCCAAAAGGTAAAAACTAAGAAGTGGATATACTTACATTTTAAAGCACAGCCATGGTATGTGCTGATCAAATGCCAACAACAGACTGGTTTCAGTGGCATACTGCTGCCTTCTGAAAACACAGGCCCTGGTTTATAGTTGGAGCGCTCTTGGGAGAGTTGCTTGCAAATGTGCCAAATTCAGTAAAAACTTATTGTTTAGTTGCCATTATTCACAGGTTTACTATCACATTTTTTTCCTAGAAATATTTAGCAAAATAAACTGACATGGGTTATTCTGCACAGGGAGCCTTATCTATCTGCGTAGTCATATTATTATCTATGCATGCTTAGTCATATCAGTGGGAGCAGCCATGATTGCTCTGACAAGATATGTCATCCATATACCAATGGAAAATGCCACCTAGTGCCTAAAGATATGTTTATGGGATGCTTGTTTGGCTTTACCAAGCAGTAAGAAATCATATCACAGACATTGGAACACCCTTGTTTCACTCATAATATAATATTCATATTCATAATATATTCATAATATAAAACTAATGTTATTATTTTGTAAATCCACATATATATTGGTTTTTAATGTTTTATTTTGTATCCCTTACAGCTACTACAGTCAGATGATGACAAAGATGAGTCCACAAATGTGTATGATCTTATGGCCACTGTAGTTCATATCTTAGACCCACGTACTGGTGGCAGCTTGGTGGCTCATATTAAAGTCGGTGAGACATATCATCAGAGGAAAGAGGTGAGGCAAAGAAAAATAAAATGTTCACATTATTGCCTTGGCATTACACAGTGTCTTCAATCTGCTTAAATACAAGCCTGAAACCTGGCTGAACTTTAGTTAAGTTGAAGTACGAATGTGTCCAGTCGTTATGAATATATAGCACCTTCCTATTTACTAGTCTGCTTGTATAAGTCTTGCTTTTTCCCACATTTGGCTTTGTTTCTCTTTCTAGGGAGTCACACACCAGCAATGGTACCTTTTCAATGATTTCCTTATAGAGCCCGTGGATAAGGTAAGAGTGAGAAGCAACGGTGCTTTCCATGATATCTAATCATAAAGCTTGCTTTGTACATGATTATAGGCACTGTAGTAGTAGAATGATAGTCTGGTATATTCTGTTGCAGGAAACTTTTAAATCATTGGTTACTCTGTGCTATGGCACAGCAAGGGTTATTTATCACTTTTAGCAGTAACATCAGTTATGTACAATGCAGTTTTGGGTTGATGGACTACTTGTAGCTCTTGCCTTTGCCAGCTAGCTGCTAAGTGGCTCTGGCTTTCTGTTCTGCTGTGTGAAGGTTAATACCTGGGGTATGTATTGGAGCCATTCAATCACTTTTCCAGTATAATTCACATTTATGGGAGCTACCTTTATGCAAATGATACAGCTTGCTGTCCACATCAATTGTATTGCATGCAGTTATCACTATCATGAGTATGTTGTACATGTTTCTACTATTTGCTGTAGTTTGTTATGGTAACAGTTACAAATATGGTACTATTTGCTGGATCAATTGCATGGCATAATTGCTTGTATTGCCCAAAGTGCAATATTCCCATTCACAAATGAAATGAAACCCTGCCTGTGCACAACTTAAATGGAAGTACTGTAGCTAGGCATTATATCTATTGATTCTTTCTCTCTCTTTTCCCCTTAAGTATGAGGCTGTGCAGTTTGACATGACATGGAAAATCCCTGCAATTCTGTTTTATACCAAGAGAAACCTGAATTCAAAGTACAATTTACCAAGTAAGAATTTGACCCTGATACCATAACTTGCATTAAAACTATATATATATTATTTTTTTCTCTTTTTTTTGTTCTTGCTAAACAAAAGTTTGTTCCTTATTATGGCATGTTGCTGTTAGTAGGCAGTTACATAATTTCATATACTGTCCATCACGAACTACTGTTACCATAGTTAGTTATATGGTTATACAGTAGAACCCCAATTTTACATTTTTTAGGGGACCAGGAAAAAAATATGTAAAATCCAGGAAAATGTAAAATCAGGGAAGTGTGTTTAAAGTAACTTTTTCTTCACGTACTGAAAGGATATAAGAACAGGAGTCCTTTTTACTTTGAGATAAAATATTTACTGTGTTAATAACAAGGGTTACGCATTAATTTTACACTGTTGGGACATGTGCAAGACTCTCTGTCAGTCACATACACAACCTAAAACAATAAGTGATTGGTGCAGGACTGTATAAGGAATATATTGGAATTGACCATTTACAGGCAGAACCATGGCAAATTATACATATAGTTAGTATTTCAAACCTCTTTATTTCTCAAATAAGAACATTCATAGAGGGGAGATTTTAGATAAAAAAATCCAGGAAAACATGGCTTAAAATCAGGGAAATGCACCCATTGAAATGCATTATAAATTGGTGGGACACAAATAAAAAATGTAAAATGCAGGAAAACTTAAGATCAGAGGACATAAAATCAAAGTTTTACGGTATAAGGACATATCTCTGAAAGTGTAGATATTTTGTTGCTGTATCTGTTGGGAATTGAATATAAGCCATTTAATAGGTGCCATATTCTATTTTATTGAATTAACGTGTGATTGGTATCAGTTTCTCTGTTGCCTTCTGTTTTAAAATATCATTTTTAATTTGTGTTTTGCTGTTTGATTGCAGTTAAAAATCCCATAGAAGCCAGTGTATTGCTAGCCGAAGCTTCCTTGGCAAGGAAGCAACGAAAATGCCATGCCACTTTCATTCCATTGCAACTTAATGAAATGCCCCAGGCAGGAGATCTGGTGGGACTTGACGCAGAGTTTGTTACTCTCAATCAGGTAATTTTAGTATAACCTGAGCAACTTCAGAGCTTCTTCTAGAAAGAGGTTATTGCTAAATTTCCTTTCCTCCTTCTCCTGCATAGTTAAGTTGGCCATAGACATGCAGAGTTTAGCCGCATATCAAATGAATGATCATATGTCTCAGTCTCCCATTCTGCAAACTATTTAGATTAAATATAGTGGTAATCACATGATTTTCTGGCTGTGGCAGCAATTGTTCAAATGTTATGTCCGACAAATAGTAGTGACAGTCACCCATTGATATCATCGTACATGCAGAGATATTATTATTAGCAAAAAGAAATCTTATAACCTGTCTGATCGGCTAAACAATCAATCTGGTGCAACAAATGTCCGGACCATCCACACACAGTCCAAAAATTGTACAAAACAAATTTTCATGTGACTTTATCTTTGCTTTTATGGTCAACTTAAAGAATGTCCAAAAACCAATACCAGATGTTAATGATTTAAAACTTATTAACTAAAATGATGTAAATGTTCTTGGCAGTGCAGAACACGCTTTGCTCCTGTACAGCCGTGGATTTTGTTTTGTTTTAGTTTTTGTCTAGGTGCAAGAGGGTCACTGGTAGGGATGCCACCTGGCCGGTATATTACCGGCCTGGCCAGTATTTTTGATGGTTGATCCCAATGTTATTAATATGAAAAAAGATAAACCTATAGGAAGGCCGGTATTTTTTTCAAGAAAAGGTGGCAGCCCTAGTTACTGGGGATCACTGGGCAAATTTGCACTTGAGCAGCAACCCCCTACAATCATGCAGTAATTAACTTTTATCAGCCAGCTGCATGGCAACCATCTGATTGGTTGCTATGTGTTACTGCCAGGTGCAAATTTGCCCAGTGTTTATAAATAACCCCCACTGTATATTATCTATTACAGTGGCCCTAAGTATTCTGTATTTATTCTCTGGCACAAAGGCTACCATCAAGCATCTGCTTATCTGGACAATCCTTATTTAAACTATTTATAGGACAAATATATATTGGCAGCAAAACATGGTTGCTGAGCTGTGTAACTGAGCCCCAAGCCTCCAAAGCAAAGTTTTCACTTCTCACATTTTATGCAGCCATGTTATACATATGTTTCTGTGGGTCACACACCGATTTCCTGGTGTTTTTCTTGCATGTTCTTCATAAAATAATAATAAATGATTTTATTATTCACTATATATATTTCTTGTGTCTGCGCAGGAGGAGGCTGAACTTCGAAGTGATGGTACAAAGTCTACAATTAAACCCAGTCAAATGTCAGTGGCTCGCATCACCTGTGTTAGAGGACAAGGGTCTCATGAGGGTGTGCCCTTCATAGATGACTATATCTCAACTCAGGAACAGGTTTGCAGTATTGTACATTTCTAAGTTAAAGGAGAGAGAATACAATTTTCTATTTGGGGGTGCCTAACTTTTGGAACCCCCAAGTGACTACTTTTACTTACCCTGGGCCATGCTCCTAATAGCAGAAAACCGCACCAGCCTGTGGTTCTTCTAGCGAGCATCACGGAGCAATCATCTTCCTGCTTCTGGCGGCTATGCATGCGCAGTAGAGCAAGCCAAAGTGTATGAAAAAGCCAGCTATTTCACTCTGCTGTGCATGTTTCTGCCCTGGGAAATTTAAAAACAAAGGAGCCAGAAGAGGATTGCTCTGTGGTGCTTGCTAGAAGAACCCTGGGCTGGTGCAGTTTTCTGTTGATAGGAGCACTGGCCCAGAGTTTCAGGTAAGTAAAATTAGTCATTTGGGAGTGCCTAAATTTTGGCACTCCAAGTAAAAAATGTCATGCCTTCTCCTTTAAATGGGGCATTGTTATGATTAGTAGTAAAGATAAGCAGTAAATGGTGAGTATAAAGTGTAAAGTAACTAACTTGTTTGCTTGCAGGTGGTGGACTATCTTACCCAGTACTCTGGGATTAAGCCTGGAGACCTTGATGCAAAGATCTCATCCAAGCATCTGACAACACTCAAATCCACATATCTTAAACTACGTTTCCTTATTGATGTAGGAGTGAAATTTGTGGGTCATGGGCTGCAGAAGGATTTTCGAGTGATTAACCTAATGGTATGTTTTCTTCAAGTTTAGCCATAGAAAGTGAACATGAACTGTCAATATTGAAAATTAAATGTTATGTTGCATGTGCTTTATTTCCTATAGGTTCCAAAGGACCAAGTGATTGACACTGTTCATTTGTTTCACATGCCTCGGAAAAGAATGATCTCTCTCCGGTATCTGGCCTGGTATTTTCTAGGTAAAAACTATTTGTTTAGCATCATGTATTTTGGTTCGTGACCTTCTGACTCCTCTTTTTCTGTGAAAGAATGCAGTTGTGGTACTTCCTGCTTCTCTCATTCTGTCAGTAAAGTGATGAATGTACCTCCTGTTTCACTTGTCAAATAATGAATACACCTCTTGTTTAGCCAAACTTCTGCACACCTTCATTCTCTTCTTTTGTCTTTGGAGTGGTGTGTGTGTGTACATTTTAGTTCCTGAATTGCTTTTAGGTGACTGGTGTGTATATCTTGTTTCCATAATTCCGTTACTGTCTTCCTTTCCTCCTTTTGTCATTGAAGTAGGCTGCATATATTTTCCCCATGCTCTCCCTACTTGTATGTATACCTTGTATTCCTCTTTTATCACTGAAATTTCTGTATGGTTGAGGAAAATTATTATAAAAAAGGTCCTGCAATATATATCATTGCTCTTTTGCAGACCTTAAAATACAAGGGGAGACTCATGACAGTATTGAGGATGCAAGGACAGCTCTGCAACTATATCGCAAGTATTTGGAACTGAGCCGTAATGGGACAGAGCCAGAGAACTTTCGCAAAGTGTTAAAAGGGCTGTACGAGAAAGGCCGTAAGATGGACTGGAAGGTTCCAGAACCAGAGGCTCAAAGCAGCCCAAAAAGTAAAGTCAACGTGACATTGACTCTTTAGATGATATTGCATTCACTTAATGACTTGTACCCACACAATGACAAAAACAAGATAAAACCTATTTGCTCAACCCAGTGTTAATTTTAGAAAAGTCTGATTTCCTTTTGTTAACTAGACATGTTTTATATGGGAGTGTTACTTGGGGGTAAATATGCTTCAGAATGGTTCTCAAGTAGCATTTGCAAAGACATGTTTCTCTAGTCACCTTCATTATTAGCCATAGCATCCCGTAAATAATTGATTTAAGTTTAATTGTTGAGGCCTTATTTAAAAGAAAATACCAGAGATCTGGGTGATGTTCGGTTGACCATTTTCTTGGTCATTCTTAATCACTCATTGTGACAGATACTGTACATGCTAAATTGTTGTACAGCTTATCTCTTTTCCTGAGTGGCTGCCCTGGACATAAAAATACACAAATTAATTGACATTATATTTGTACACACAAACACATAGCAGCTCATTTTAATACATATTAATGTTGGTTCTGTTTTTAGAACAGTGCTTTCATTGTATCACTTTTGGCTTTCAAACACAAAACTGCCACAAGAGGACTACATTTTACTGCACTGTGCTCGATGTATAGTATAAACCATGTCTAACAGATTTCCACTTTTCTTTTATTCACAGATGCACCAGTGTATTCTGCTATGGTGGGACTTTAGTGTCCTTTTTAATTTCTCTTAATGAATTCCTGTTAAAGTGGCAATTTGTATTCCATTAGTATTTCTCTTAATGGGGTTTTATGTGTTATGAATTGTGGTCCCACACGTCTAGCCGTTCTGTGAACGCAGCTACATCACATTTTTAATAAAAATAAAATTAAAGTCTGAATTGTGCATCTGTGCTTTCTGAATACAATACTATATGTACAATGGTGCATGAAAGTTTGTGAACCCTTTAAAATGTTCTATATTTTTATATGAATGTGACCTAATACATAATCTGATTTTCAAACAAGTCCTAAAAGTAGAGGAAGAATGCTTGATACAAACCCATATGGCCTGAAACATTGCTGTAATGCCCTAAATGTCCAATAAAGGCATTTTAAACACATCTAATTAGTGGTGATGTTCCAACTGTCCTGCTATATGAATGTGATTCTCAAACAAGTCCAAAAAGTAGATGAAGAAAACCTTATTATATTTGGTCATGTATTTATTGAAACAATTATCCAATAACATATCTGTTTGTGGCAAAAGTAAGTGAATCCTTAAGATAATCAAATAATTTCAAGATGAAATTAGAGTCTGGTGTGTTTAGTCAGTGGCATCACAATCAGGTGTGAGTGAGAAACCCTGTTTTTATTAAAGCCTGATGAAACATATAACACACATTTGTGGATGTGTATCACGGCTCAAACAAAGGAGGTGTTTGAGGACCTCAGGAAAATCATTGTTGATGCCCATAAAGCCAATCTACAGTCAGACAAATTGAGGAAACTCAAGACAACTGTTATCCTACTTTGTCAACCATCAAAGATAACTCCAACTTCAAGGCATCTAATAGTCCCAAGAGTTTACAAATAAACCCAGGTTAAGTTCTAAGCAACCAGAGGCCTGTCTGACATTGACAAATGTTGATATTAATGAGTCCACCATCAAGAGAACACTGAACAGCAGCGGGTTATATGGCAGAGTAGCAAGGGGAAAGCCACTGCTCTCACCCAAAAAAGATCATGTTTAAATGAGGAGCATTACATAAAGAGAAAAAAAGATCCTTATCCTATCTGTGAAACATGGTGGTGGGAGTGTTCTGGTTTTGGCTTGTTTTGCTGCATCTGGGCCTGGATGGTTTGTCATCACTTAAGAAACATTGAATTGGGAAGTATTCCAGAGAATTCTAAAGGAAAATGTTGACATCTGTCCGTCATGAAGCACGACAACTTTCCTAGACACACAAGTCGTTCTACCAAAGAATGATTAAAAAATAATATAGTGAATGTTCTGGAATGGCAAAGTCAAAGTCCTGAAATTAATCTAATTGAAATGTTGTTGAAAGACCTAAAGTGAGTGGTTCAAGTGAGGAAACCAACCAACATCTAAGAGCTGAAGCTGTTCTTTATGGAGGAATGGGCTTAAATTCCTCTTGATGTGCAGGACGCATCAACATTTGCCAGAAACATTTAGTTGCAGTTATTGCCTCACAGGGGGGGGGGGTCACACCAAATACTGAGCTAAAAGTAAGTGGTTCTCTTACTTTTGCCACACACAGATACAGTTACCCCTTTCCCTAGGGTGATGTCAGAGAGTGCTGTATTTAAATTATGACAACATGCCAGGTTGGGCTGGGAGAGGGTGGGTTAGGATCAGACATGGGTCAACTTTTTGTTGAAGGGCTGCTTATTTCAGCACAGACAGAAAGGAAGTGATCTAACAAAGATTTCCAGTTCAAAATATTTTTCAAAAGGTAATCAGCAATGCCAGGGTATTTTTGACTAAGGACCCATATTTTACAAGGTGGGGAGAATTGTACAAAACCAGCTTATAAATAAACTGTATATTTCCCGTATGTTCTCAGACTTTGCTGGCAAGTGCTGGCCTGCGGGCAAATTGGTCTGATATCTTGAAGGGTCAAGCAGAATAAGTCTAGATTAACTTTAAGCATGCTGCTTCACAGTCCTGTACAACTAACCGATTCAACGAACGTCTGCATTGGTTTCCTTCCGAACTCCAAAAATGCACATGCAGGTTAATAGACTTCAGAAAGAACAGATTCTTGAGTGGCATGTGAATATGTTAGCACTGCATATCTGTTTCAGGGCTGCTGCTGCTGGTAGCATTTTTATTTGTATGCAGTCATGGGGTACTGCAATATGTATTGTAGCTACAACTACAGTGAATGCAGGTTGGAAATCTGTTGTACAGGATTTGTGTCATGAGCTGAAACAATGTAAAGCAAATACAGAAAATACTCATGGAATACTTATTTTTTATTATATCATTAATTTTTATTATTATTTTGTATATTCTTGCTAAAATCTGAAGAAACATTATATGCTAAACCACACATGGACCGTTTTAATGTGCCTTAAATTGTGCTGGTAGTGGCGGAGCTCAGGGCTGCTCAACCTTTTTCTTTTCAGCTGTTGACTCTATGGGGTAAATTAATCAAAGAGTGAAGTTCCGCCACTAGAGTGAAATTCCGCAGCTCTCAATTCATTTCTATGGGATTTTGAAAGACATATTTATCAATAAGTGAAAGTTCACCCTTTGATGTAATAATCCCATAGAAATGACTAGAGAGTGGCGGAATTTCACTCTAGTGGGGGAACTTCACTCTTAACTCTCTTTGATAAATATACCCCTATTCACCCACTAACATCCAAACTACTAAAAGACTGCATTTTGGGCAATACTCATGTACTGATATTCCCAACTTTTCGATTTCGATTATCCCTCGCTGCCTAAAAGAGAGAGCCAGATTGCTGCACGATGTTATGTCGCTGGATCGCCTTTTCTGAAGAGGAACGGAAGTGCAGCATCAGTAAGTTTTTTCGTAATAAAGACTTTGCAAATTTAACCCTTAAAGGACATGTCAACCCTTTTCACAAAAATGTAATCAATGAACAGCGTCTCTGAAATCTTTAGATAACTGCTACTCTGGTTGTTAAAAGGTTAACAGTAAGGCTGCAGTATCCCCTTAATCAGCTACAAATACTTCTACTACACTAAACCACTCTGCCCCCTCCCTCAGGAATTTCCTTTGGCTCTTGGCTCAATGAGCATGCTCAGTTCCTCTCAACTAAGATTACATAACACCCTCCAGAGACTAACAGCCAATGAAGAGAGAGCATCACTGGTTCCCACAGAAACTGTCTGATGCTATTTATATATATTAGTAAACATTAATTTAAAAGGTAAGACACCAAGTCTTTAAAATATCACTATTTTCATATTAGTAAACATTAATTTAAAAGGTAAAACACCAACCTTTAAAAGGGTGGTTCTCCTTTAAGTAAACTTTTAGTATGTTGTTATATAATGGCTAATTCTATTTATTTATTTTTTTATAGTTTTTTTAATTATTCACCTTCTACTTTAGACTCTTTCCAGCTTTCAAATTGCAGTCACTGACCCCTTCTAAGAAATCAAATGCTCTGTAAGGCTTTCATTGTTATTACAGCTTATTACGCATATTCAGACTCTCTCATATTCATATATCAGTCACTTACTCAGATCAGTACATGGTTGCTAGGATAATTTGGCTATAGATTGCTAAACTGGAAACTGCAGAGCTGCTGAATCTCTAAAAAAACTCTAAATACTTAAAAACCACAAGTATTAAAAAACGAAAATAAACTAAAAATAGTTTCAGAATATAACTCACTACATCATACCAAAAGTTAACTCAAATATGAACAACCCCTTTAAGGACCCCTTATTTATGTATGCATAGAGAATGTTTCTCCACAAGCATTTCTTCTTCAGTGCAAATTAGCCTAATTTGTCTAGTCTGTCTTGTATGATTACTTGTGTAGGGGACTGGTAAATTAACCTCCCCATATATTTAGCAGGCAGTCCCCAAGTGTTATGGACAGCTAAGTGGGTCCTAAAATACAGTTAGGAGGGGGAACTGTTTCCTATTTCTGCTCTATCCATGCCCCATGCTGTTACTCATAGTGACCAGTAGATGGCACTGTGCTAAAGTATAAAAGCATTGTAAGCCATGCTTTCAGTGTCCATCTTGTGCTGGCTCTGGCCTGAGCAGGCAGGCAGAGCTCGAGTGGAACCTAGACAGGTCAGGTCTAGTATAGATAGGCTACTCACAGTTATAGGTCACTCTAGGGGGCAAATTCACTAAAGCGCAAAGCGTCTAACGCTAGTGCAAATTCGCCAGTGTGATGTCAATTCGTAACTTTGCAAATTCACTAACACCGGCTCTGGCGAATTTACGCTAGCGAAGTAGATAGACTTACACCAGCCGAATTTGCGCACTGACGAAGGATCGTAATTACGCAAATTCACTAACATCAACTTTTGCTGAATGTTACCACTTACGCTTGGAAAAAAAAATTATACAATTTTTCTAAGTCCCAAAAAAACGCTGTGGCGTGTTTTACTATTGTGGGTGATAGTCTGAAAAAGAAAGTTTTTTTTGGGGGGTTACCCTCCTTCACCCCCTACATTTCCTAACATATGGCAACACAACTATATAGGGGGCACATGTAGGGCAATAGGACAACTTTATTTTTTTTTTATTAAAGGTTTCCTGGGCTTGTGTAGTGCAACGTAGTGGCTGTAATATATACTTCTATTATATATTGAAATTCGCGCCGTATGCAAATTAGGCTTCGCTAGCGTAATTGCGCTATGTCTAGCGAAGTAACACTAGCGCAACTACGCTACCGTTCGCCGACCTGAGCGTAAATTCGCACTTTAGTGAATTTGCGTAGCGCTGGCGAAAATTCGCCTGGCGAAGCCTGTGCTGGCGATTTTTCAGATCTACGTGAATGTCCCACTAGGAGTGACAGATAGCTAGGATTATTTAGCTGAGCAGTTTGAGGCTCCTACCAGGATTGTGAGTGGAATTAAGATCCCGGGTACTAATTGCCCAGAGTAGGGACTAAGTGTACATATTTAGGATTATAAGTGTCTGCTCAGGTTCCATTTAGGCAAAAGGCTGAAACCTGGGTGTACCTCTTCAAGGCTGCATATACATTGTCTCCCATGTGTGAAGGGGACAGTCTCTGACCAAAGGTGCTGTGAGTATTGCCTATCCACTGTTGATGTGATTGCTGTAAACTCCAATGTGGATTGTATGTTCAATAAATATGTTTTGGTTAAGTTAAAAGAACCACTGAATACAGTGACAGTTGCACTACACCCTGCCTCCACCTCGTTGCGAGGGCTTACTCCCTAAGAATTAAGGTCTCATCCGGAACAATATATTGGGAGTGAAGCTTATAGTCAGAGAAAGGTGCACTCAAATTACTATAGTGCTACACTTGGAAAAGCATAATATCCAAGGCTATTTTGATAATAAAATCTATAGTTAGTGTATGAGTACATATAGTTTGTGTGAAGGTATGGAGGAGTGTGTGTATGATGCTGGGTTTCATTTGGAGGGGTTGAACTTGATGGACTTTGGCCCTTTTTCAACCCAATCTAACTAAGTAACCAGAACTGAGAGCCTCCTTAACCTTTATCAGCTTTGCTCTGTTCTCTGGTCAATTATATGAGGAATTCTCAAACCATCAGATATAAGTATAGAAATATAATGAGACAGACATGTACAGTAAGAACTCTGTTGTTTCTTTAATTTGTAACAGTCATGCTACAAATAGAAATGTAAAGGGGATGCACACTCAATCAAAAAAAGTGATACTTGGTAGTCAAAAAATTATGTAAAAAATTCTTTTTACTTTCATATAGTGTATAACAAACAAATATACATCAAAACAATTGGTATATTAAAGGAACAGTTCAGGGTGAAAATAAAAAATGTTTCTAATATAGTTAGTTAGCCAAAAATGTAATGTATAAAGGCTGGAGTGACTGGATGTCTAACATAACAGAATACAACACAACATCCTGCTTTTCAGCTCTCTATATCTGTTAGTCAGCGACTTGAAGGGGGGCCACGTGGGACATAACTGTTCAGTGAGTTTGCAATTGATCCTCAGCATTCAGCTCAGATTCAAAATCAACTGTTTTGGCCAATGTGGCCCTCCCTCAATTCACTGATTGGTTACTGCCTGGGAACCAGGGTAACCAGTAAGTGTAAACAAAAGAGAGTTGAAAAGCAAGAAGTAGTGTTCTGTTATGTTAGACTTACAGTCACTCCAGCCTTTATACATTACATTTTTGCCTAACTATATTGAAAACATTTTTTATTTTGCACAACCTATCTATTTACCCAGTTTTTAATTTTATACTGAACAATTCCTTTAAATACAGCAGCAGCACAGCCTTGACAAAGGCTATAGTGCCGAAACGTTGGGGTATTCTCATCATTGGCAAGTGTATCTGCTCTATGTGGTATGTCCCTTTTTTCCTTGATCTTGTAACTTGGTGGTATGTATACATTTGTGCTGCTGCGGCCGAATTTTGCCAGTTTTCGATTTCTTGATAAAATCGTATGATTGAACAATTTTAGGAAAAAGTTGTAAAATTCTGTTTGATTTCACGAAAAAATCGTACGAATCGAACCCTTCGAATGGTTTGAATCGTTCGATCACAGGATTTCTATTCGATAAGAATATGGGGGCTTCCAATAGGCTTCTATAGCAATTTGGTAGATTTAATTTGGAGATCGAATAAAATTTAGGGCAAGTATTTCGACCATCGAATGGTCGAATGATCGAATAGATTTTTATTCGATCTATTCGATTCAATGCAAATTCGATGGGCGAAGTGGCCAAATTTGCATATTCGAAAAATGGTATATTTACAATTCAATCAAATTTCGAATCCTTCACACAAATCTAGTAAATCTGCTCCTAGGTGTACATTTGTATCACAATAAATCTAGAATGATTACAAACTGCAGTACTGAGTTATGTTGGCTAGAGGGAGCCCCTTGCTCAGAAAGTGCATGAAACCTACATACTAGAAAATATGATTTACTAGAAAAAGAATAGGGACCACTTAACTTTTATATCACAGTGAAATGTTTAAATACTTTAATTAGCTACCCTAAAAAGTAAGTCATATATATCAGTAGATCATAATATATTAGTATAATGACCCCTATGTTTATGCAACTCTATAGGGCCGACTGTTTATTTCCTCTTTATATCCTCTTAATTTTCTGCTACTCTATGCTGATATTTGTCCAGTTCAATGCCATATTTATATTTTGGCACTTGAAGGCCAGTTCTTAAAGGACAAGGAAAGTTAAACTAAAGAAGTAGCTAGAAATGTTGTACATTATGTTTTGTGCTTCTGTACCAGCCCAAGGCAACCACAGCTCTTTAGCAGTAAAGATGTGTCTCCAAAGATGCCCCAGTAGCTCCTCATCTTCTTTTCTGCTGATTCACTGATTCACATGCTCTGTGCTGCTGTCACTTACTGAGCTTAGGGACCCACTCACAATATACAGTACACATAGAATAGAAATGTCACAGTATAAGGCTGATTAGTAATTAATACAGATAATTACTACATGGCAGCACAGAACCCAGTGCAATTAGCATCAGAATGTAATAATCAGTCCTGTAGCATCAGCTTATATTACAGGCCAACCTCATTTTCTGCTTGATAATTTGTGACCCCCCCCCCCCCTAAGCTTATCTTCTCAACCGCTGCTCAGAGTCCACTGAGCATGTGAGTGTCACAGACACTTTCCAAGATGGTGACCCCCTGTGACAAGTTTGAAGTCCTGGATCATTGCTGCTATGTATTATTATCAAGTGTTTTTAGAGCGCCAACATATTGCCTATTGTGCAAAACCTAAAAAATAACAAACAAAACATACATCTTATCCCACAGAGTGTTCACATAAAGTTATCTTACAGTTTGAGTATTTGAATCACTCCACTCCATACAGATGAAAGTCTGTGAGTTCCATATCCATTCACTGTTTCTCCAAACCTATGTAGTATATAGTTGGTCACTTTGCAGTTGAAAGCAAATCTCTATCAGGTCCATGTGTACAAGCGTGTGTAGCACTATGGGGGGTATGATCAAAGCCAATAATATACATGATATACTAACATTTTCCATTGCTGTAGGCTTCTGCGTGTCCCTTGAAATCAGAGCGACCTGTGTAAAATAAATGTTAACCACACAAGTTTATTGACATCCCTTATAATGCTGCACCAGTGCTTTTTTTATTACTCTACTGTCTTCTGTTCTTTCAGGAGAATGTTGTGGTGTGTGCAATATCACTGCATATAGTTACATGTGTAGATAGTTTTAGCACTGAACAAACCCCATACACAATGATTTCTAACTGCTTGTGGCAGTTGTAAAATATAGTAAGTGATCACGTGACACTTTTTTTGAAAATATATCAGCTAAAAAGATTGCCAGGAATACTGAAAATTACAGTGTGATCCAAATCTCAAAATTCTGTTTTAGGCCACTGTGGAATAGTACTTATGTAGCTTTAACAGCCATATTTTTTTTTCTTTTACACTTTTCTTATTGCATGATTTCTTTATGCAAATTGCTTCTTTTTTGTAACACATTGACTCTGTTGGAGGTCATTGCCATACATTGCTCTATTTTGTGTCACGGCATGTCTTCCATTATTATGCTAACCATATACACACACCCACATTTCATGCGCTCTTGGCTCATTAGCTTGAGCCAAATTGAAATCCCACTGACCGCTATTTTTGACACTGTTACTTTTTATGCCTCCAAACAATACACACAACGCAACACTGTCACTACAGTCAATGAACTCCTAAAATTCTAGTGTGCGCTTATGCCTGTGTCCATATCTGTATGCATATGTAGGATCAGCCTTTATACACCAGCAAAGTGTTGTTCAGCTGGCAGGGCTCAGGTTGGGCAATGAGCTGTGAAAGCTCTCCCTGGCTTGCAGAATCTTCAGAACAGGGTCAACCCTTAGGAGTTATCCAAGACTAGCTTCAGAAATGTGCCAAGCTCTGTGTGTGTGCGTGAGACACTGTAGCCTCAGACCTGCTACATATTTTATAACAATTACAGAAGTAGAGTAGGGGAAAAAAAAATTTGTTTTGTTTTTAATTAAAAAAAAAATACAAACAGCCTGGACATCACTGGTTGAGCCTTCAATATCTTTAAATCTTTAAAAAATGTAAGTAATCTTCAAAATTCACAAATACAAGAGATCCTCTGCACTCAACCCATTATCAATTTATTAAGGACATTGAAACATTTTGTGCCTTAAGCTACTAAAAATGCACCTAACAGGTGCAAATAAGATACTTTGTATCAATTTTGAGATAAGAAAATAAGTAATTATAACAGTTTAAATAACTTAAATAACTTTCATAACCTGCCAAATTTTGTAAAATGGACGTGGTAATTAGGGGGTGTGGCCACAAAAAATGGACATGGTCAAAAATGTTTGACGTGCTATGCTTGCTTTTTTGTCCCTCTTTTTACTTCCAAAATGTTGGGTATGAGTTATTACTATGTAACATAGAGGGATCCATCTTACTAATATCGTAGCAGTTCTGGCAGTCAGGTTTACAGTTTTAAAGGAATAGTTCAGTGTAAAAATGAAAACTGGATAAATAGATAGGCTGTGCAAAATAAAAAATGTTACCAATATAGTTAGTCAGTGAAAAATGCAAACTCTAAAGGCTAGAGTGACTGGATGTCTAATATAATAGCCAGAATCCAACTTCCTGCTTTTCAGCTCTTTGAGTTAGTCAGCGACTTGAAGGGGGGCCACATGGGACATACCTGTTCAGAAGAATCTGCAATTTATCCAGGTCAGATTCAAAAGCAACAGTTATGGTCCTTGTGGCCCTCCCTCAAGTCACTGATTGGTTACTGCCTGGTCACCCAGGTAACCAGTCCAAGAGAGCTGAAAAAGCAGGAAGTTGCATTCTGACTATTATATTATACATCCAGCAACTCCAGCCTTAATACATTACATTTTTGGCTAACTAACTATATTAAAAACATTTTTTATTTTGCACTGCCTATCTATTTACCCAGTTTTATTTTTATACTGAACAATTCCTTTAACGTAATGATAATATGGATGCACAAAATGTATAAGGATGTATAAATGTATGAGGGTATTCAATATATATGAATATTCAATATAATTTGAGAGTATCAAGAATATTTGGCTTAATGTGAATCCTTTACAAAAGATTTGGGTGTATACCAAATCCAAGCATTCATTTGCATTTGAGAACATTTCCGCCAAAAAAATGTCGACTTCAGTTGTCAGCCTGATTTATTTCCTTTGGAGTAAAGGCAGTGAGCATGCCAGTAGACACCTTTTTTATTCCTTTAATCAATGCTGTTTTATGCTTAAGAAATGGGTTGTGATTTTGTAAATTTTAAATGGTGTGATATCAACTGCTAGATACAATGTATCTAATATGGGACTTTATTTGGAAGCTATACATGTGCATTTTCAGTGCTTTAATCCAGAGCTGTTTTAAGGCCTTAGTGGGCCCTGGGGAAAGAGCCAAATGGTGGACACATATTACTGTGCCATGTGCAGTGTGCCACATTTTTTTGAAACCACACACACTTTTTTGGCCACACCCCCTAAATACAACAGCTATTTTGCTAAAACACAACCCAGATAATCAAGTATAATTAGCATACAAAATAAATAATGAGGATATTAACCCCAGACGTGCCAATTATATCCTTATATTAAACTGTACAACAGGCATGTTAACCCTAGACGTGCCGGTATGATAGAAAATGAATAATCAACATATTAACCCCAGGCATGCCAGTGTAACTACTACAGAAAATAAATAATCAGAATAATTACCCCAGACATGCTAGTACATGTAATTACTACAATTATAATAGAAAGTGGATAATCAGCTAACTCTCTCTCTCTCTCTCTTTCTCTCTCTCTTCCTGTCTGCTGAGTACGCTGCAGAGTGCTTTCCACTGTGGAACACATGGCCCTATGCAAATGGCAGAAGAATGGTGGGGGTAAGAAGGGTCCTTCTGGCACAGTGGGCACCCTCAAATCAGTGGGCCCTGTACAGATGCCCAGTTAGCCCTATGGTTAAAGTGGCCCTTCTTATAATTTATATCATATGTAAAAATTATTGTTGGAAACAATATGACACATTTGAATAACAAATTTATTGAAACAATGGTGGCGCTTCACACTAGACAGTGAAGTAACTAAGAGAGCTGAACTGGCTGTAATAGAGAAACTAAGCAGGAGTAAGGTATGTTATTCTGGGGGCTGTTTCGAGTCATTTTAGGGAATCTTAAAAAGCTTACATATCCTTTTAAAATGAACACTATGGGAGATGGCCTAGCTTTCTGGATAACAGTGTTCTGCATAAAGAATCTGAAACCTATACAAATAAATAGTATGACAAATAACATTTTTAGAATTGCTGGAAAAAGTGAATACACACACCATCTGCTATTCCCTCATATGGAAAAAATGAAAAAGAAATGCATTAGCTATGAATGCTAAACAGACGTTTTAAAAAGCTGTTTCATCTGAGTTAATACAGTTTTAATTGCACAGTTTGTATTCACTTATTCTCTCTGTACGACTACCTGGTTTAAATGTAATTTTATAAAATAGTTAAGGTAATGTTTTTTATCATTTGTACATTCTCTTGAATGTTCTCTGGATACTCCTCCTGTGCCATAAATCAGCACTACAGCCAGCTGAAAATGACTTATTGGTGGAGAAGGTGATGACATATTTATTATAGGCATGCCTTTTTTAGCTATACTAATTACATATATAAATCAGTTATATACACAAAGCAGGTATTGTAATCGTTTTGCTTAGTGTGGATTTATTATCTTTTTTATGATCTCTATGAGGAATCTTGTAGGAGGAGTGAGGAAACAATGCAAAAATCACATTAGCCTGTGAAGTAACATAGTTAAGTTGGTTTATAAAAAGGCCAAAGTCCATCATGTTCAACCACTCCAAACGAACCCCAGTGCACATACCTGTATAAGACATACTAACCTATCAATACATTTACATATATTAAACATATATACTAATATCTATGGTAATTGTAGATTTAAACATTAAAGGTATACTGTCATGGGAAAACCATTTTTTCCCCAAAACTGAGTTAATAGTGCTGCTCCAGCAGACTTCTGCACTGAAACTCAATTCTCAAAAGAGCAAACAGATTTTCCACAGCTGCCTCCAGTCATGTCACTTGTGCCTGCACTTTAGGATGGAACTACTTTCTGACAGGCATTTATTTCTCCAATTTAATGTAAGAGTAAGGGCACACAGACATTCAAGTCGGCGGTATAGCACGGGAATGCAGTTTGGGGAGATTGTTGCCCAGACGAAGAGGCAATTAGTCGCCAGGCAACTAAATCTCCCAGAATCTGCCCGTGTGTCTTTACCCTAACTCAGTGGTCCTCAAACTTGGCCCTCCAGCTGTTAAGGAACTACAAGTCCCACAATGCATTTGCCTGACTGTAGCTGTCAGACTCCATCATTGCATTGTGGGACTTGTAGTTCCTTAACAGCTGGAGGGCCAAGTTTGAGGACCACTGCCCTAACTGAATCAGTCTCAGTGGGACATGGGTTTTTACTATTGAGTGCTGTTCTGAGATCTACCAGGAAGCTGTTATCTTGTGTTAGAGAGCAACTATCTGGTTACCTTCCCATTGTGATTGTGATATACTCCAATTGCAGTACAGGAGTAAAGAGTGACTGAAATTTATCAGAGCACAAGTCACATGACTGGGGGCAGCTGGGAACTGACAAAATGTCTACCCCCATGTCAGATTTCAAAATTGAATATAAAAAAAATCTGTTTGCTCTCTTGAACAGTGGATTTCAGTGCAGAATTCTGCTGGAGCAGCACTATTAACTGATGCATTAAAAAAAAAAAACATGTTTTTCCATGACAGTATACCTTTAATAGAATCTGCCATCACAACATCACCTGGCAGGCCAGCGGGGCATTAACTGTTTTATGGGAAAAAGATCTGTCTCTATCGGCCTATAATGTCCTATAATGTACAGTATGTGTAAAGAGTAATCCTGTCTCCTCACAAGCATCTTTTTTCCTGAGAATACAGGAGTTTTTTGGGCGCTTTCAATCGAATTTGAA
Source organism: Xenopus borealis (assembly GCA_024363595.1). Lineage (NCBI taxonomy): Eukaryota > Metazoa > Chordata > Amphibia > Anura > Pipidae > Xenopus > Xenopus borealis. The sequence continues at coordinate 126,923,723 of CM044434.1, forward strand.
TCGAACGATTTTAACAAAAAAATTTGATTTTCCAGGACTAAGAAAATGTTCCAGTAAAGTTCCCCCCTAGGTTACAATGGCAATTCGGCAGCTTTAAGGTGGCGAATAGTCAAATTCAAATGATAGTACTTTGAAAATTTCCATTTTCTAATTTTTTTAATTCAAATTCGATTTTGGGCTATTTGATAGCCGAAGTAGCCCAAAAATTTTTGAAATTCGAATTTTCACTTCGACCCTTAGTAAATGTGCCCCTCAGTGTCAAACAAAAGATGCTCACCTTGCATTGGAATGAGGGCCTCAGAATCTTTACCATGCTGTGCACAAGTGATATATTAATGCCTATTATAAGAGGAAAACATAATTACATGCTTGCGCTGCAATTATTCTAAGTACTCCTACAAATGTATGGACAGGAGGGTTTGTAAAATCATGCCTATATAGCTGTAACCTTTAAAGTGGACCTGTCACCCCAAAGAAATATTCAAAATCATATTTTATCAAATTGGTCAAGAAAAATGAACATTAATTACACTATATAAATTATTTTAATCTTGTTTTCGTCAGTCTGGGAATTCATAATTATAACAAGCAGGCAGGAGCCATTTTGTGGACACTGTTATTAAGGCAAACCTTGTATCATCTCAGAATCTTGTTTGTGCACCAGAATGGGGGACTCGATGTCTATCCTCATGTCCTGGCTACACAATTAAATGGTTAAGAGAACTGGGGGAAATGTGTGGGGAGCAGTGATATCTAGGAAGTGCTGAATGGAAAGTGAAAGTAATTATCTGCCCCGCCTCTATGCCTAAGGTATAGAGGAGTGGCAGACAAAATTTGATTGACAGCTGAGATTTTTAAACGAGCTTAAAACAGCTATGAATGCTTTAATAAAAATTTGAAATTGGATTTCATGTTTAATTTGAAAAGGACTTTTATTATACAGATTTTTGTGTCTGGGTGACAGGTCCACAACATTTTATTTGACCTCTGCGATAGTTGACCAAAACTGTGTACAGAATTGCTGCACATCTGTGTAGATTTCTTGTGTGTTAGTTTCAGTTTGAAACCTGACAGGGATGTCAGCTGGCCAGTATTTAATTGGTGATAGTGGTATTACCAAACCTAAGAAAGATAGTATTTGTCCCAGATCCTTACACCACATGATCTAAACCAAAGTTATTAAAGGGCACCTATCGTGCAAAACAGTTACCCCCAACCAAATGTGCGGGCTGATAGAGCCTGCGTTCCAGTTGGGGGTACTGGTTGTTTTTTTCTAAAAAGAAAAATGCCCCCTGCCAGCGCGCTCGCACCGGGAGGGAGCTCCCGGTGTGAGCTGCCATGACAGTTTCTGCGCATGCGCATTTGCACGCGCGTTACGTCATGCGCATTCACATTAAGAAAAGTGGTCACTGTTGGGGCCGCTTTTTTTAATGCGTCAGGGTGACGAAGACTCCTGTGCGGAGTTGAAACGTTGGTCTTCAAATAAACCTTAATGATCTGACTTCTTTTGTGGACATTTGATTGATTATGGAGTGCTGTCATCGACGGATTTGTTTATATATATAAATATATATGAGCATAAGACATGAGTTTCATTAAAGGCAGCAGTTATAAAACACCAGAGAGGGGGGATTAAACTATTTAGATATTTAGGATATTAAACTTTAAATTTAAATTTTAGAAAAATTGTCAAAAATAAATAACACAGAGCAAGTGAAAAAAAGTTTTGTGTTAGTGTAGTCTGTTTTTTATCACAAGTTGTTATTCAGTAATCAGACCTAATCACAAGATGGATTCTTGTCTATATCTCATAGAATATCGATAACTTCACTGGAAACTGATTTTGCATGAGGGAGGCATCTGTAATGTGAGCAGAAAGCGTTTTTTTTAAATAGCTGCAGGGAAAAAAGGGCAAGGACAGACGGGGACGAATCTCGCCCGAATAGCTAGTCATCGCTGCGCACTCGCTAGGCATAAAGTCGCCTGCGCTTGTTCACACGCAGCGGCGTGATTTTAAAAGTTGCTCAAAATTGCCTGTCGCCAGGCGACAGATCTCCCCCGAATCTCCCCGTCTGGCCTTGCCCTAATAGTGTAGTATTGCCGTATTGCCGGAACTAGTGAAATCGCAAGAAGACAATTGCACTCACCGAGCAGTACTCTTATGAAGCGCCGTATTTTTTAAACCTCACTTGCCGTCCTCTCCCTAGCAGGTGCCATGGAATTGTCTTAATAAGTGTCGAGGCAGAAGCTTTAGGAGGGCGCATGTAGGACATTGTTTTTACCCGACGATGTCCTAAAATGCGTTCCCTAAGAATGGCGGTGTCTCTCCTTCGGCGTGTTATGCGCGTTATTTCTTAATATATTTAGGCCTGCATTCAGGCATGCACACGTTTATTTATACATTCAGCGTTGACAGGAGTGCCATATAGGCTTAAACTATATCAGTTAAATGGTTTATGACAGCAGAGTTAATGCAAAAGAAAGATTCTTAGTGCCACCTTACGTCTGCATTTCCTCCATCCAAACCAAAGTCCTAAATATTGTTCCAGTAATACTTTTCCTTGTACTGTTCTGCTAGTTGTACTCACGGAAAGGTTAAGTGATGTCAAGGTTTTTTCAACAATGGAATGCTTTACTGTGCTAATTTAATTCTATGTCAGTACATGCATTTTCGACAATTGTTTTCACTATTTTAACACTGTTTAAATATACCCTCATATTAGGAGCACAAACTTCTTTATTTTTTTAAATAAAACATTTTCTTTTCAAAACTGACCTCATGCTTTTACATTTTGTGGCAAACAGTCCCCTTTAAGATAAAAAAAATAGAGACAGTATATATGTGTGTAATACATATAGCATCAATCAATGTTACTTCTACATCAACATATAGAATACTATGTCCAATATGTAGGTCTGGAAGCTGTATGAATGGCTAATGCCTACAACATATACTTGGTGTGGGCAGGAGCAGGATGCACATATATGCAAAGCCAGTTACTTTTGATCTGTTTCTTTTGTCATATTACCCAGTGTTATTGTGGCAAAATAAAGAAAGAATGAGAATGCACAAGTATATTTGATCGCTCTTGTACTTTACTCAGGAAAGTGTAGTTTCACAACAGTCTAATTCTATACTAGTCTGGAGGCTAGAAGCACAATTTGAAATAATCAGTTGCAGTGTTAGATATCTTTGACCCAGGATTTATATAGTGGGCGGCCCTAGGACCACTGCCATTTGTTGCCCCTGTCCTCTCCACTTTTTTCGTGCAAATTTTCATTATCCGGAGCAATAAAGATTGTGCATGGGAAAGTTAAAAAATAATTGAATCTCCTGCGCATCCCCAGTGTTTTTGAACCAATGTGGGTGTGGTTGGACTGCATGCCGCCCCCTAACATGTTGCCGCCCTAGGCCCGGGCCTAGGTGGCCTTTCCACAAATCCAGGCCTGCTTTGACCCTCCAGCGGTGATTCAGATTAAAGCTCCAGTCCGGCTCCAACATCATAATATATACACTGCTTCTGCTGGAAATTTCTATTTAACTTCAACTTGAATGCTGCAGGTTGGTCAGCCCTGATACACATGAATGTTGCATTGCATATTTCCATAGCCCAGAAAAGCGAGCCTGGGACCATGACAGAGGGGGGAATAGGGACCCAGGAGAGAGGGTTGATGGGAATTATAGTTCGGAAGAGGTAGTGAAAGGGGGAGGAGAAAGTGAGGGCTTAAATAGAGGAGCAATAAAATGGAGAACCATTACCTCGTAGACATTGAAGGGAGAGGACGATTTTTCCTCCCTCCCACCCTTGAGGCAGAGAAGTGGGGGTTGGATGAGAGGTAAAAAAATGATTTAAAAATAAAAAAATTCTTGCAGCAATGGTGGCGCGGTAGGGCTGCCCTAGTGGCGAGTCAAAAGGGGGTAAATAGATGAAGGTGCAGGTGCGTGTTATGGAGGAGCTGGCCTGGGGCTAGGCTTTGGCACGGGATAAGGGAAGTTGGGAAGGCAGTGCTTAGTCACAGGCTTTGTGCGGGGTTGTTCAAATAGTTATGTGAAGTAAACTTAAGTTATGGTAAGTGTAAGAAATTTGGCAGGTTATGAAAGTTTGAACATATTTTTGTGTTTTGTTGTCAGCTATTACAGTTTTGCTAATGAAAGTGAATTGCCCTTTAAGCTGTGAATCTAACTTCTCCCAAGGGACCTGTTATCTAAATTGTTACTTATTTGCTTATCTCAAAATTGTTACAACGTACCTTATCTGCACCTCTTGGCTGTTCTGGGCTCTCTTTCAAAAGCCAATTAAGTTAGAAACATTGTATCTTTTTTTAGCTGTTCAATGCAGAGAAAATTGGGACTTTCCAGTACAAATCTGTGACTGCAGGTTGAGCTGCAAAAAGCAGGACTGTCAGACTGAAAACGGGACAGTTGGGAGTATGGTTTATACATAAACTACACACTTAAAGCAAGTTATTAGATGTCTCTGTGAAAATTGAGCTCTGAAAAACACAGGAATCCTGCTATACTGTACATCTGTCTTCGAAATAATATAAAATAAGCATCCAGCTCTATCTGTTGCAAGTCATTGTTAGTATAAAAGTGATCTTCCATAGCAGTGCCTAAATATTATTATTTAATATGCAAAAGCCATGAATATATCCTTATATTACACAAAAGCCATTAATATCTTGTAAATTATATCCTTATAAACGGTGAGTTCTGATGTCATCAGTTATAAACGGTGAGTTCTGATGTCATTTCTGTCATATGACTCACTCAAACTTGTGTATTATAATAAATAAAGTACTCCCAGTTGCAAAATATGAGGATATTAGAAGTTACTTGGATTTCCATGACCTGTCGGCCTCGTGTTTTTATATGGTCATGAAACTCCTCGGTATCTTATAATATCCTTATAATTTACAAGAGGGGGTACTTTATTCACTATATAAATGACTCTTCTGGCCATAGAATAATGTTTAAATGTCTGATGTGTCCATTAACTAAAAAGACCATTTCAGGCGATATTGCCAACAAAACTGAAGGACCGCAGCCTGCTTGGCCCTGAAAACATAGGTAGATTGCATGGGGACCGATAAAGATTTTCAAACCTGGCTGATCAATCATCAGACCGATGTCGGACGAAAAATCGTAAGATGTGCGATTGTTTGTATCCCACTAACCACACGATAATTTGACAGACTGGTCGGACTTCGCTAAGATCGGTCGTTTGGCAGGAAAGATCTTTGCGTCTATGGGGAGCTATAGTGATGTCATCATTTATAAATAGTGCTTAGCGATGTCATTTTTGTCACATGACTCACTAAAACTTGTACCCCTTGTAGGAAAATATGAGGATATTAGAAGTAACTTTGTAGTTCTATGACCTGTATAAAAACACTCTTCTGCCTTGTGCTTTTATAAGGTCATGGAACTCCTTATATTTTACAATAGGGGTACTTTATTCACTTTATAATATATCTTTCTTGACATTCTGACTTCTAACAGCAATGTTATCTTTCAGCTATAGATTTGTACATGCAAAATTGGGCAAGAGTTCATTTTCAAAATCCATTTTGCTTAGCTGGAAAATCACTACTGAAAAGCTGTTTGTTCAACAAAATCCTGAAACTAGAATTATAAGTGTAAAATCATATACAGGTCTATTCTTTTAATTAAAAAAGCACAGCATTCCTTATTATTTATTCATAGGAAGCATAAATATCTCCAGCCATTCACAATAAGGCCTATGTGTTCAGGTGGTAATTGTAGAAAGAAAAGAATGCATTTTCATGACACTTGGTAACCTTATGAGTGACAGATGGCAGCTGAAATGTAATTGAGGTCAGCAGAGTCAAGAAAAAATAAATCATTGATACAATAGTAATCTGTTAAAGATTGCAGATATGCACCAGTAATGTTTTTATATTGTGCTGTCTTGTTTGTTTTTTAGTTGATTTTTCTGTCTACAAATACTGTATAACAGATGATGATTATAAACTAATTTTCCAACAATCTCTGCCGTCAGTGCAGTATTCCATAGGCATATTTTGATTGAGTGGGGTAGAATGGAATTTTACATCTTATGGCTTTGTTAAATGCTTTTATAGTGAGCAGTGTGATTGTCAGGGGAATGTTTGGATCTTGTTCAGGAAAGATGGGGATAAATCCAGAGGGATGTCAGTGATGCTATTAAGGCAAAAGAGTAAGTATGGAACTTAAGAACATTGGGGATAAGCAAAAAAAAAAAAAAAAAAAAAAAAAAAAAAAAAAAAAAAAAAAAAAAAAACTGTATCAAAGACACATTGGTTATAGAAAATAAAGAAGCAATCATAAATATATATTAAAAACGACAAATAAGGAACCACAGGACCACTTACACTGCAGGTTCCCTCAGCACTTACAAGTCCAAAGCAGGTACAGCATACTAAAAGTACACTAGCCATTTAGCCCTTTTCAGTGTAATGCAATACAGATATTAATTAGACAGAGCATAAAATCATGATTCAGTTATAAGAGCATCATATTATGATTCACCTGCTGAACAGACCAGCATTCTGGGATTTGGAGAGTGTTGTGTTGGAAAAGTTGTGATGTGTTACAGTATGATGCTCCCACAACACAAACTGACACTGCATATCTTGCAGTTCACTAGTAATTCTATGTCCAGCAGTACAGTTAAGTTACAATAGTTTCCAAGGGGACACAGTCATTAAATAGCCAGACACTTTATAGTTTTTTTTAACACATGCTTTTAGCAGTACGAAGTAAAAAATGCTAAAAGAAAAAGCGAGCATACACAGAAATATATATTTACTTGCAAACATATTTCATCTGCATTGAATATTTAATAACCCATTTGCAAGATTCTCTTTCGATACTTGAATATACTCTTACGAATTTCACCGAAGAGAGAGAAAGGGAGGTAGTTCAAGTCACAGAGGTTAGTAATTGTGGGAAAGGAGGTGGGTGGAACAGGAGTGGCTATGGAGGAGGCTTTGTGCCTTTAAGATCTGTCACAGCCCCCTTTCAGATCCAAGTAACTGCATTTCAAACTGGCACTCAGTCCTGAGTTACTTTGCTACCTTCTGTTCTCTTTCTCTCCTCTCCACTCCCTCTCTCTCTCTCCCTCTTTTTACTTTGTTGATAGCCCTCGTAGGGGCCTTTTGTTGCGTCCCCAGCCAATGAAAGCATTTTACGACAGAGAACAGTTGGGATATAAAAAAAGAGTCCCTTTGCCTAGTGCATGATCTGTGGTTGCCTACCCCTCCCCTATAGAGACCTGCAGAAGGCAGCTGTCCTCTTTGCAGCAACAGTACAGCCAGCAGCCCTACTCTGGACAGTCTCAAGTCAAGAAATGCTGTCTCAGCTTTGCCCTCTGTTCCTCTGCATGCTTGTTCTGTCTATGGAGTTCTCCAAAAGCAAAGGAGAGACTATCTTGCAGAAAGGATCTCTGCAGGTGGATTTGGGAGAGAGTGAGGAGCAGGACTGCCCTGTGTGTACGTGGAGGAAACACAGCAAAGAAATGAGATTGGAGAGCATCAAATCTCAGATTCTGAGCAAACTTAGGTTGAAGGAAGCCCCAAACATCTCCCGGGAAGTGGTGAACCAGCTGCTGCCCAAGGCACCTCCTCTTCAGCAGATACTGGACCAGCATGAGTTTCAGGGAGACTCTTTCCAGCACAACACTTTTCTGGAGGAGGATGAGTACCATGCCACTACAGAGACTGTCATAAGCATGGCACAGGAAAGTAAGTGATTTTTCTCTTTCATCTCCAGCAGTGGGCAGTTGCAAGCCCTCTCATTATACAGGTATGTGGCATTCAAGCCAGTATAATAATTCGATTAACTAAATTTGCCACTTTACATTGTTCAGTCAGTTGATGTGGACCATGTCAAGTTAGCCGAAAATCACACATGGTTTTAACTCATGTGTGTCAACTCCCTAAGTTCCATTCTGTCACATAGTAGAATAGAACATAAGGATGCACTATAAACATTATATTATACTTATTGCTCTAGCTCTGAGCACAAGAAGAGGAGGGACCACTTGGTACTTTCTGCTAAGAGTCAATATTATCTGCTTGTTTGCTTGTTACAGATTTAAAGAAATGTAAGCAATGGGTACCTGCTTGAACGATTGTTAATCAGGGCCAAGTTGCTGAGGAGAGAGTTATAAGTGCTTTGTCTTAATTCTATTTCAAATAACATATTCTTTAAGTATATACATAAGTACATAGGTAATTCCTTTTTAAAGAAATTTGAGTTTGATTTCTCTCTATGGATACTTCTTAAACTAATGTTAGTCCATAATTGCTGTGGCTTGACATGAAGTGCTGAGTCAGGATCCCCCATGTTCAGAATATGTTGCAATTTAAACTATGTAGGGGTCTCATTAGTGCATCATTTGGTAAGTAACTTGTTTCAGAGATGTGTGGAGGGGGGAACTTGTTCTGGTGGTATGGATTTCCAAGCCTATACCTTATAATCTCAGAGTCTGAAAGATACCTTTCTGGGGTATGAATAAACCTGATTTGGATATGCCATGCATTTCTCTAAATGCCAAATATAAAACTCTGTATTCATAAAAAGTCCTCATATAAAGTATACTGTAAGTTCTCATATAAAGTATATATTAAAGCCATCTAGCTCTTTGGATAAACTTGTTTTTAACAAAGTATGGGTATTATTATTGACTGGGTAATAGTTATACTATAGTACAAAGACAATTGTTAGGTAAGTGTATATTTCACAGTGCTGGCTTTAAACTCTTCATTATATCGGATGGCTGTTCCTGTCATTAGTGAAACATTTTACACTGACATGATTTTTTTAGAATTCTGAAAAATATTCTTGGAATGTAGGTGTTCTTAGGTTGAAAATGCAATATGAAGTGATATTTTAATCTAGGTTGCTGCTAGTTGTGCTAATTATGACAGCAAGGGGCAAATCTATCACAATGTGAGATTAAACCCCAGCTCAAAAAGGAAACCAACCACTTTCTATTCATTCCTATCGGAGTTTTAGAAGCAGCATATTTATTAATGGGTGAAAGTTAGAGTTTACCATTTGAGAAATACACTTATAACAATCCAATAGGAATTATTAGAAAGTGGGTGTATTTCTATATAGTGAATTCTTATTTCATATTTTGATAAATCTGCCCCTTAGTTATAATCTGAAAATGTAGACCATAGTAGACTGAAAAATTAAATATCAAAGTTTGCCACCTGCTTATATTGCCAGAAACCACACTACTGTAGTAAAATCAACATTGAGCTAGTTTTCGCTCTGTAGTTTTCTAAAGAACAGCGAGTGACATTAGACCCCTGTTTATCTTCTTGTGTAAGAACTAAGCCCATGCTATTCTACAGAGTTTACTTTTTACCTGCTGTGAAAATAGCAGCCTTTTTACCCCATTTAGTTTCACTAGTGTTTCTGAAGCAACCTAATTTTTATAAGCACAAGTGCATGTAAAACTCAATTTTGTTTATTGGCATTACAGTTCCTTGAAAATAACAACTTCTGATAGAATAAGAATACCTATTGAGGATTAGTTGGGTAGTGTCTTGTATCTTGATCATAGCCGGGGGCAGGAAAGCATGCCAAACATGTTACTTGCTGGCAGACAAATGGCTTAAGTGCCAGCAATGTCGAATCTAACTTTTTTGGTGCTTCATCTGCACTTCAGTGGCAGCTCTAGCCATTAATATACTTAACTAATATTCATTGTCCTCCTGCACAGCTCCCTAGGGAATGCGTTCAGGGGACTGTGGGATTAATCTTGAGATTAAACTGTCCCAGGACTGTCTCCAAATACCACATGTCAAAACCATGTGTCTGCTGTTTGGAGTACAGAAATGGTAGGTGTCAATACACAAATAGCGCAGAGATTCTGCTGCAAAAAGTCCCTTTATTTAACACCATTTATTAAACATGACATGTTTCGAGCACACAGGCTCTTTATCAAGTGTATAAAAGCCACACCAGTGTTCTACCATATATACAATAAAGCCCTCCCACCATCCATCTGATTGGTCACTTCCGCACATGCTGAAAGAAATTACAGCCAAGCTGCTTAAGTGGTAAGTCATTAGGGTTCCCAGGCCTCCCAGGTGATGATTCCATAGTCCATGAATTTAAACTCCAAGTGAAAATAAAGTCTTTAGTGTACTTGTCATTTCTTAATAAAAGCTGTGAAAATAAGAGGTACTATTTATAAAATGAAACTCAGCACTGCCACTAAAAGCCTGCTGGAGACACTGCTTTTTTGAAACATAATGTACAGATTAAAATGTTTAACAATTAATAACACAATGTTAACACAATGTTAAATAAAGGCACTTTTTGCAGCAGAATCTCTGCGCTATTTGTGTATCGACACCTACCATTTCTGTACTACTATTGAAGGCTTTTGGATGGAAGCAAGGTGCAGCGATACCTGAAATTGCAGCCATAGAGGAACAAGTACCAGTTTATTATATTTACAATACTTGATCATCCATCTGCTGTTTGGACACTTCCTGGAGCCCTCAGAACAGTCCACAGTCCACTCCTTCCTTGCTGTGCAGACTGTTGTGTTGAATCCCTCTTACTGTCCTGCAGGTGCAACAAAAATACATAAATGTTCGCTTGTATGCTTTTTTTAAAAACATCTTGCAGAGTTATCTACACTTTTGCACAATCACAACTTGTAAATGTACAAAGGATGCACCAGCAAACACACACAAACATTCAGATTTCATTGTTCCACTATTTGACACCTGGTTTTGCCAGTTTAGTAATGGATCAATATTCTAATCAATTGTCTTTATTATCTGAATCCTTAAAAATATGTTTTTGTTTGCTGTGTGACTAGTGTGACTAGTTGCTAGTTCTTGATTTGGATAATTTTATTGGATTTTAGATCTGCACAGTGTTGGACTGGGGTGTCCAAGGCCCAGCGGGGTTATCACCTCAGGGCCCCTCTCCCCAGTCACAAACTCTACCAAATACAGGTGTTTTGTGCCTGATGTATGAAATACTAAAATATGAATCTACAAATTATAGTTTGAATTGTCTAGAAGCAACATACCTTTGGTATCCTATGAATGGTGCTATCTCTTTACCCAAAAGAGAAGTGAAATTCATATGTAGCACATCTGCAGTATTGTATAGTATTTTTCCAGTATTAAAGTATTCAGAAAACAAGTGGCATTAATTTTTATGATGTTATATTTTTGGGCACAAGAATGTGTGAGATAGGAGAGTACATTTACCTAGACCCAGAGTGTAACTGCTAGAACTCTAGCATAATATCATGTCCCCTAAGGGAAACTGTCATGGGAAAACATGTTTTTTTTTTTTTTTTTTTTTTTTTTTTTTTTTTTTTTTTTTTTTAATGCATAGGGTAATAGTGCTACTCCAGTACACTTCTGCACTGAAATCCATTTCTCAAAAGAGCAAACAGATTTTTTTATATTCATTTTTGAAATCTGACATTTTGCCATTTTCCCAGCTGCCCCTGGTCATGTGACTTGTGCCAGCACTTTAGGAGGGAACTGCTTTCTGGCAGGCTGTTGTTTTTCCTTCTCAATGTAACTGAATAGTACGCGGTGGGACATGGGTTTTACTATTGAGTGTTGTTCTTAGATCTACCAGGCAGCTGTTATCATATGTTAGGGAGCTGTTATCTGGTTACCTTCCCATTGTTCTGTTGTTAGGCTGCTGGGTGGGGAAAAGGGAGGGGGTGATATCACTTCAACTTGCAGTACAGCAGTACTTGAAGTTTATCAGAGTTTATCAGAGCACAAGTCACATGACTTGGGGCAGCTGGGAAATTGACAATATGTCTAGCCCCATGTCAGATTTCAAAATGAAATATAAAAAAATCTGTTTGTTCTTTTGAGAAATGGATTTCAATGCAGAATTCTTCTGGAACAGCACTATTAACTGATGCATTTTGAAAAAAAATTATTTTCCCATGACAGGATCCCTTTAAGAAGCACTTACCATGGTATCCATGGACTGAAAATCTGGAAAGAGAAATAGAATATAGCATCAGGAGGCCTTAGGTCAACTGGTAATGTCAGGGAGTGTGTGTGTCTACTACTGCTCACTAACTTGCATGTTAGGGGGTGGGAGTACAGCAACTTAAGTTTCTTATGCACTATTTATATACTGGGGTCATTAGGCACAGATTTTGGTTCCCAAGTTTTGTCTGTTTACCAAGACCATCAATAAAATAAAGGCTTATATATTAATGTGGTGAAAAGTGTCACCCACACAGTGGCCACAATGCACTATGCTTAAGAACTTTGGTATTATTGCAGCTGTTGCAATCCAATGCAATCCAAAAGTATTCTTATTTCTGCACAATTTTTTTAAAACTGTGTACATGTAAACTGGGAAAAGTAGGGTTCATCCAGTTACTATATTCAGCAGTGGTTAAAACAACTTACAGAAATGCAAACATTTTTTTTTCAGGTTAATGCATAATAACTATCAAACGTTTAACATTATGTCACAATACTTCATTATTATTTTATTTTCCTTGCTATTGCATCAAAACATTAACACATAAGAAGATGCCCTCCAATATTGTTAGGATATTTTTAAAGCTATCTTTGCCCTTGTGTGTATACCTGTGAAAAGGTCAACCTTTCACGACAGCACTGCCATTGTACCTTTACTTCTGAATGAAGTGTTTGTGTGAATTTTGTCATAAACAGCTTCACATACCTTTACACCAAAGGAAGTCACAGCTTTGGTGATAATCAGTGATGGGCGAATGTATTCGCCTGGGTCGAATTCGCCATGAATTCCTGCAGGTGAATAAATTCGCAAAACGCCCACGAAAATTCGGCTGGGAAAATTTGCCAGTGTAAAAAAACAGACACTTTTGACGCCGGCACCTGCGGTGTTTTGCAAATTTTTCAACATTCACTGCGGCGTTTCGCGAATTCGGACAAGCGTAACAGATTCGTCCATCACTAGGGATAATCCAAGCTTAGAGTGTTTGAAAAATAAAAAAAGATTCGATTTCTAGTTAGGTGATTTTTAAATTATTTTAAAATAATTGGTTTTAATGCTGTCCTACATATAGTAAGTGCTCACACAAAGCATAAACAGACTTTGTAGATATTAATTACTCATATATCATCAAGCCTCTATTCTGGGGAAAGTAACCTATATGCTAATGGTAGAAATTGCAGCTGGGAAGCTGTAGCATGGCTAGATGTTTCTAAGCATCTCAGCAATATAGTTTTAACCCCTATTCCCGCACAACTTCAGAAAAATGTTGCAGTACAAGGGGTAGTTACAGCTTGGTGTCCCTGATCTGATTTTACTACTATTGAACAGGAAACACAGATGTACATGATGCCAAAGCCATGACATTTTAATATAATTATATAATATAAATAATATACATATATTAAAGGTTTATTCATTTTGACATTATACTTTGTAAGAAATTTGGAGTTGTAGAGAAAAAACCTTTGGACACCAGTAAAAGGATAAATTATGCCTCCTTAGAGGGTAAAGTATACAATACTTGTTGGTCACTATGCCAAAAGGTGTCTGCAGTTTTGGCAAAGTAAGATAAACACAAAAGTCTGATAAAGATATTTTCTGATGCTTTCAAGCTACCCAACCTACAAGTAAAAAATATATGGATCAATTCCATGCTGTCCACTTTTGCCAATAAGAATACAAAAAGATAATTGTAACATGCATTGTTCGGCCACGTAAAAATGTTTGAAATGCATAGCCTTTTGCTAAAAGACTATAAAAGACCCTTCCATTATAGTATATTATGAAAAACTAATAAGCACATCACATATGAATAACCTGCATAGAGTATTAAATGATGATCTCTTTATAAGATCACGTGCAATTTAAATGCACCCTAAGAAAATGGAGGAAACCAGGTTGTAAAGGTGAGTAAGGGTGTGAAGGGGTGGGCGAAGGGGACAGGAGAGGTCATTGAGATCTGTCACTTGCAGTACTCAGAGACTACATTTCAAAATCACAGAAGCAATGTGAGATCAGTCCTAAGTTACTTTGCTTCCTTCTGTGCTCTTTCTTTCCTCTCCTTTTTTACTTTGTTGAGAGCCCCACTAGGGCCCTTTTGTTACCTCCCCAGCCAATGAGAGCATTTTACGACAGAGAACAGTTGGGATATAAAAAGGAATCCCTTTGCCTAGTGCATGATCTGTGGTTGCCTACCCCTCCCCTATAGAGACCTGCAGAAGGCAGCTGTGATCTTTGCAGCAGCATCAGAACAGCCAGCAGTCCCACGCTGGATACTCACAAGTCAAGAAAAATGCAGTCTCAGCTGTGCTCTCTGTTTCTCTGCATGCTTGTCCTGTCTATGGAGTTCGCCAAAAGCATAGGAGAGGTTATCCTACAGAAGGAATCTCTGCAGGTGGATTTTACATTCCAAGAGAGTGAGGAGCAGGACTGCCACGTGTGTACATGGAGGAAACACACCAAAGAAATGAGATTGGAGAGCATCAAATCTCAGATCCTGAGCAAACTTAGGCTGAAGGAAGCCCCAAACATCTCCCGGGAATTGGTAAACCAGTTGCTCCCCAAGTCACCCCCTCTTCAGCAGATACTGGACCAGCATGAGTTTCAAGGAGACTCGTTCCAGCACAACACTTTCATGGAGGAGGACGAGTACCATGCCACTACAGAGACTGTCATAAGCATGGCACAGGAAAGTAAGTGATTTTTCTCTTTCATCCCCAGCAGTGGGCAGTTGCAAGCCCTCTCATTATACAGGTATGTGGCATTCAAGCCAGTATATCTTGTACCTGTAGCCTAAACACGAATGCTATTAAACTATGTATATCAACGTCACATGCTGTTCTATCACAAATAGACATGTGTTATCTGCTGTACACAATATACTGTACTGTATTGCTTAGTCCTGTTCACATGAAGCACGGGCACTCTTGCCATGATTCAAGGTGAGAACCTTGCCTCAGGTGGCAGTGAGCGGGCAGTTACAAGGGGTGGTAAAATGCTGCCTCCTGTAACTTTAAGAGGCAAATTTCTGTTTTTTTAAACTGGAAATTAGGCTCCGCAAGTGTAGAGAGTGCTACATCGCTCATTGCATTAGTGATGCAGCCCCCTTTTGACCCACTTGTTGGAGTGGGAGGGGCACATGGAGCAGGACGTGGGGCAGCATTGGGGCTGCTGCCTCAGGTGGCAGGAGCCCTAGGATTGCCCCTGACGTGAAGAGACACAACCATTCAGTAGTTCCTACTAAGAGTTATCTCTGTTAAAAACATGGAAAAATCCAATATACAGCAGCACACTGAAGTGAATTGCTTTTCAGCAGGTGATTTTATTATCTTCAAACATATGAGCAGACAAAAAGTGGCAACGTTTCGGGCCTCACAAGCAATGTTTTGGGGCCCTGTGAGGCCAAAAACAGCCCCACTGAAAAAGAATTGAAAGCGTCTGCTCCTGAGCTCCCCTGCAGCTGAACGCATAAAAACGGAAGGCAGGGGAGCGCAGCTTCAGACTCTTGTCTGTAAGAGCCCTTATTGTGTGGTGTTAAAAACATGGAGGCATCAATATCAGTTTTGAAGGTTCTATACATACCTATGTAAAAAACATTTTTTTCACATTTTGCTTCCTTTGTATTGATTTCGTATTTGAATATGTATTGAACCATATATCAGCAATAGCATAATCTAGACAAATGCGGATTCATACTCCACCCATATATTTTTCAATGTTGCCCTTTTGGAGGTCTCATCCCTGCAGAAAATGCATTTTTGCTCATGTTCATTACTAGAAATAGCACTTAGTGACTGCTGTTCCACCTCTGGACACCTTTAAATAAGTATTTTTTGAGTGCACCATGGTGTATCTATCTATCTATCTATCTATTATATATCTATCATCAGACATCATGTTGGCGCTATATAAATACATCTTAATAATAATAATAATAATAATAACAAGTTATGTTTTAAAAGTTGGTAGAAGTAAAGGTAGTGGGTAAACCACCACCTACTGTGCTTCATCAGCTTGAGAGCTACCCGTAAATCTTTGACTATAAATATGAATATAGCAGGGATGCACCAAATGCAGGATTCTGCCTTTTTGAGCAAGATTCAGATTCGGTGAAAGCCTTCTGCCTGACTGAACTGAACTGACTTTTTGCAACAAAAGAAGGAAGTAAAAAAATGTTTTCCCATTCCCACCCCTAATTTACATAAGAAAATTAGGATTCACATTCGGTTCAGTATTAGACTGAATCTTTCGCAAAGGATTCGGGGGTTCGGCCGAATCTAAAATAGTGGATTTGGTGCGTCCCTAGAATATAGTTATTACTGGTATCACTTTGCATAACATGAATTATGTGTGTAATAGTAATTAGCAATCATCTGAACTGTTTTGAACTTGGTAACAATTGTAACAGATCTGATGGGGCAAATTATAATACCATTCAGTGTATGAGATGTTGCCATTGTAATTTGCCTCTGCGTTCAGTGGATGTGCATAAAGAGTTGGTTGTAGGTGGACAGCACCAAGTGTCCCCTGGAGCTTGTGCATCATTAAAACTTACAGACTAAAGGGAAGATTAACTTGCATCCAAATTTTCGATTTGGAAATGGACGCCAACTAGGTGTATTTATCAAAATGCAAAACTTTGTCTGGGCAAATAAATGCTGCTGTAATTTTGCCAACAAAATTAATCAGTTTGTGGGTTAATGATTGTCCCCCCGGGTGAAAATTGGCCAGGAAAAACGGAGTGAAACATCTCTTGCCCTGAACTTTTTTTGCTAGTGAATGGTTTTCTTTTAATAAATTGGAAATTTTTTGCTAAAAAAAGCGCTTAGCTCTTTAGTTAATGTGCCCCATAGAATTATTTTACTCATGGTGCACTATTTAGCACTACAGAATTGCAGCAACTACTGTATATTTTGCCCCTTTTAAATTTCTTACCTGTTTATGCTACTGTTATTCAAATGCTATTGTTAAAGTTACAATGTGTGCAGTGCTGCTATACACAGACAAGGTTGTCATGACTGAAGGCTTCTAAAAATGTTGTCCTACTTACTGTATCTTGCTGCTTTCTATTCTATTTCCTTTATAATTTCGTTTTTCCTTGTTTCCTGCCTTCCTATTTGTTTCTCCCCATCGCTAACACTGAGCCTTTTACCCTTTCCTATTCTCTTCCTACTTCTGTGCTGTTTTGTTTCACTTCCCCTTTTATCCTCGGGTCACTTCAGTTAGTTTTTTCCTCTTTTATCGAGTGCAGTAAAACACTGGGGATACCCCCATGGGATACTTTTCATTGGTTGTGGGTGGAGATGGACAGATCCATTTGGCAACAATAAAGGAATGTGACTAGAAGCAGTATCTACTGTTTTGCAGGACTTTACAACATAAGGTTTTGGGGCAAAAAATTATTTCCTGACTTTACTTACTGTGAATACCAGAAATTGGAGATCTGTCTCTAAGACACAAGTTTCTGTTATCACGCCTGTAAAATATACTTGTGATGTTAAGTACTTTCCTTTCTTCTCACAACATCATATGTGTAAGTAGGGTATCCCAGGCAAATAAGTGCATATATTTTCTGAACCTGTGTGATGTAGTTAATGCATTTTTTTATCTATCATCAAGTTCTCTCAATACATAATATATCTTTATAAAATCTTTTTATATTGATTTACTCTTTGATCCATTCTTATTTCTATCTCTTCATGGATCTTCCTAATGGTATCTGTCAATCTGCCTATCTATTTTACTACCTGTTTCTGTTTGATATATCTATATAGTGTGTGACTTTCATTTACCATTCATTTGTAAAATTGTTCTTTCTGCCACCCTTTTTAGCTGTATTTTTGCTTTCTCTTCTGGATGCCACATCCTAGCAGTTTTCTTCTGCACTTCTTTTTTTGCTCTTTATCCCTTTTGTGAATTCCATGCTGTTTATCCTCTCTTATACTCTTGCTGCTTCAGCTCACTCAGGAGCTACTCTGCGCTCCTCCTTTGTTATACTCTGGTCACTTCTGTTGGTTTTTCTTTTCTAGCCTGTGCAGTAATAACAAAGAGTGGCCGTGGTTACCCCATGGGGTCCTTGTGTTGTACTTTTCATTGGTTTTGGGAGGAGATGACAGATCCATTTGGCAGTGTTAAAAGAATGTGACTGGTAGCCTTTCTAATCCCTTATGTCTATTCCAACTCATGATAAAAAGCTAAACATTATGATGCCCCTATACACATTACTTCAGTGCAGAGTTTAACCCGTTGTTGGGTAACAGGATTCCCCTCATGGTGCTCATGCTTCCACATTTTAGTACTTGTCAAGTTCTGCTGGACCTGTTAAATGTTAGATAAAATTGCCAACAAATTCAAAAGCACTTCTGATTTTAAATCTTCAAATATTTGTTCTTACCATGGCCTCAGAAAAATGTTGCTACTCATTTCCCCTTTTCCAACTACTATTTTTGTATTGCATACATTTCCTGCTCATCTTTTTTTACCACCTTTGCCCATTCCACTCAGCCATGTTTCTATGCTGCTTCCCAGTGTTGCTGCTGGTCACGGTTGACCAAAATGTTAAACTTCTTTCCCATCCCAGATGCTCTCCCTCACACAGCTCTCCACGTCAATTGTATATATATATATATATATATATATATATATATATATATATATATATATATATATATATATATATATATATATATATACACACACACACACACAGGCCACCAGACTACTATATAAAATATAGTAAATAGAAAAATCTTTATGTAAAACACTAATTAATATATATATAAGTCTTTTCATGATAAATATATAGTTGTAGTAGTGTGTGGCATTGGATAATTCCATATAGAAAACTGGCTAAACAACGTCCACTCTCTGGGCATAGCATGGTGCTCACACTCAAGCAGGCCAAATGCACAAATACATGCTAGGTTACAGCAGTTAACAATTCGTCAGCTGTGTCTTTAACTCCAACAAATTCTTAATGTTATAGTTAGATCCTGTATTACTTCCTGTCAGGGGATCAGTGAGGGAGCACACATCACAAAAAAACCTCAAGCTAACCGTAGACCTTTTTCAATTACCTTCTAATATATATATATTTGTGACCCTTTTTCTAATACTAAAGTTTAAAAGGGTTACATAGTTACATAGTTAAGTTGGGTTGAAAAAACCATCAATTTCAATGATCCAAATACGGCAAGAATTTACTCTTTCCCCTCGATGCTTTAGAAAGGAACTCTTCCAATTTCTTCCCGAAAATCATTTGCCCTTGAAAAGGCAAGGCACATAAAGCTGGCTTTGAGGTAGCATCCGCTTCCCAAGATCTCAGCCACAAAGCCTGGAAACTAAGAGTGCAGAGGATCTAGAGGCAAGGCAAGTAATATCAATAGATGCATCAAGGATGAAGTAGGCCTCCATGCTGAGTTCTGTAAGACATTCCAGAATATCAGACTTCTCATAATCTTCTCTTATCGCAACTTCCAGATTCTCAAGCCAAATTTCAATAGTCTTGGTGACAGAAATACTTTCTAGAGCTGGCTTTGTTTCTCCTGCAAATACAAAGGATCTCTTAAAGGGGAATACAACCCCCGGCGCTAACCCCCATGGCCCCCACCCCCCCGTAGGCCCCCTCCCTCTCCCCCCAGTCTATTGCCCCTAAGTCGCTACTTACCCCTCTGTGTAGGTCCCCTCCTGCAAAGTTCACAGGGGCCATCTTCTCTTCCAACAGCTTCTTCCTGGATCCCGCGGCGCATGCACAGTAGGACACTGGTACTACTGCGCATGCGCACAAAGTTCGCCAATTGAACTTAGCGAACTTTGTGCGCATGTGCAGTAGTACCAGCGTACTGTGGTGAATCAATTTCTCACTGGGCCCCTACCTTATAAAAAAGTTGACTTTCAACTAAAAATAACATTTCTCCAAAATCTTTCCAGTGTTGACTTGAAACTACGTTCATGCAGCACTTTGCTCCACATAATCTGGGTAATAATGCTTGAGCTATTCATTGTCCATGTATAACATAACATATTTCCTTTACCATACCATATTTTTTTGTGGTCATGATTATTGGTTATGATAATGAGCAAGACAGATATAGGAACGTGCATATATAAACATGATTGACCTGAGTATCTCGTTAAGCTTCCTTAGTATTTCAATCTGCAACTTCTCATGCACTTAAAGATATTTTCACTGCTACATTGTAAGCATACGACAAACCTTTTATTTTGAAAATTGTTCTTTATCAACCATTCTGTATGTATGTCTTGCTATCATCCTGTCTAATTAGACAAATATTTTGTAGAAAAGCTGAATATAACAAGTAAAAAGAAAGATTACATTTTTTTTAATGTATGATGTATATTTGAAGCTCTCACAATATCTATGAGGTTTTATGCCTGGGAAGGTATGGGAAGATGTTGAAAACGACCCTGGTCTGGTGTGTTTTGACATGGAAGAGGAGCACTAGCCTGGGTAAGTGATTAGAGTCCCTAGGGGTTCACTAGTTGGTGCTAACCAAATTGGAAACCCAGTTTCTCATTGTTCTCTTAAATTTTGTGTATAAAATGAATAGCTGACCTTAAAATTATATTTCATTATGTATACAATCTTTAGACAATTTGCATTTGGGCATCTTTTTTTATTTTTTGTGGGTATTTTTCTTTTTCAGAATAAATTCTTGTTGTTAGGGGTGAATGAACCAGGAATATGAACTCCTTATGGGCGTACAGGCTAAAGGCTCTGGCCTGTGTATTTTTGCAGCAGATGTGCTCAGTGCCCCTGCTCCACTGATTTGAATCTGGTCAGCTTGTGTGCACTCAAATGCAGCAGAGCTGAAGCTGAAGTCAGCCCAAATACACAAAAGGAGGCATCTCCAGAGCAGTCTGAGAATTCAGGGCGGATTCTCTGACTTTTTTGTCTGCAAGCTGAGATCCAGTATGACTTGCCTTAGGCTTTGCTGAAGCCTAATGTATTTTAGGTCCCAAGCTGAGATCCAGTATGACTTGCCTTAGGCTTTGCTGAAGCCTAATGTATTTTAGGTCCCACATGAAACCACTATTCTATGTTCTGTTCTGGACATTGGTATGAAAAGTGCTGTAGGATAAATGGTAAAGGTAAATTATGCCAATAGCTAGTCACTTGGTTTTAAACAAATTATGTATGATGTATGATCTATATAATCTCTAATCATTGTAGATCTTTTGACCTGTGTACAACATGGATCTCTCATTCTTTTTGCAGCATGTTGATGTATTGTGTGGTAACCTTGTGGAGGATGGCGGCTCTATCACAGCTTATGTACACATTTCCAATTGACTTCAGTCAGTAGGAAGCTTATGCAATTCAAGTACATGTATACAAAAAGGGTGTGAATGTCGTGGATTTCACAACTTGGAAAGTTATGATGAAAACTTCCTGGAGCTCCAGAATTACACCAGACTTTGTGATTTAGGCAAATAGCTTTAAAACCTAATGATATCATTAATTTTATCAGTTAACAAAGCATACACTTCTATGCAGCTGACTGAGAGGTTCCTCTGAATGGCAATCTGCAATTCTGTAAGTAATCACTGGAAAAATGGTTAGGATCGCTCCAAACTCACCACCTCATGGCGGCTCCCTTGTATATCCGGTTGCTCAGTCCGCAGCATCCCCACTGCCTCCACGTGTACACAAAAAGTCAGGAATTTATTGCAGGTTACTGTAAAGATACATGGCCTTATGTGTTTCATAGGCTATAATTAAGCGATTCTGTTCCCAAAACACGTAAGGCCATGTATCTCTACAGTAACCAGCAATAAACACCTGTCTTTTACCGGAATTCTGTAAGTAGATTTGAATCAAAGCACATAACATTTCAACAACACCTCTGTATTCACATTCAGCTGCTTGACATAGGGAATCTCCCATTCTGGTTTTATTCTATGTTCCCTCTGGAGAGTTGCTCTTTTTCCTACAGAGCTTGTGTGTTTTGTCTACTTGATTCCCTTAGGACCACATATTCCAACTGAAAATGAAAGTTTAAAAAACATGGTAGTCATTAACAACATGCAAATGCAAAATCAGTGGAAATATGATTTTTTTTTCATAAATATGCAAACATTTGGGGTAACAAATTGTGAATTACATTTAGGGGCATATATATTAAACCTCAGGTTTTTCTGATCAAGGCTATAAAGGGGAGAAATTAGCATTTTTAGAGTGAAAAATGATTCGAGATTTATTATGCTCTGAAGCTGCTAAAAATTAGAATACTCCCTTTAACAACTGGAACATCTTTTTATCTTCAAAATTCTTGATTGGTACAGGCTGTCAACAATCAATCAAACAATTAAACAATCCAATAAAGTTTTATGATTAGAATTGATGCTTTATTTTGTCACAACTTCTTCCAAGAATAATTATTGGTAAATTAAGGGGATTTGGGTTTTACAGTTTGGTTAAAAACAAATTTAATTAGTTAGAAAAAAAGCAGAGTTTAGTAAATACAGTAGGCCTCCCCAAGTCATGATCATATACAAACTCAGCAACTTTTCTTATATAATACCCTTAGGGGAAGAATTTTTTGGAAGCTGGGAAATTTATGAACTAATGTATGAAATGGTAACTCAGCTGCCTGGTTTACTGAGACGCTAATGGGAAACTTTAGAGGGTAAAATTAAAGGATTGGTTCACCCCTTAACTTTTAGCCTCAAATTTTCTGGTCGAGTTTTAAAGCGGATAAAATCAAAATTTTCAGAGGAACAAAAACTCCCAAATTATGCAAGATTTAGTATACTCCAAAGGTGCTAAAAATTTAAATCTGAATAAATTCCAGCAACACCTGTTGAAGTCATGTAAAAGTCAATGGCAGATGGTAAATTTAACGATTGAAACTTGTTGTTTGCCTTCAGGATTGTCAAAAGTTTCAGGTGGTTTTAAACTGGTTTTCATTCGATAATCAGAATAATTTGAGTTTTTCAGGCAGCAATACTAAAAAGATGAACAATTCAAATAATAACACCATTTTTCGAGACTTTTCCTGCAAGGACAATTTTCAATCTGAAAAAGTAAATTAAGCCAGATTGTGCATGGCAGTTTGGACGAAATTATTATTATTAAAATAATGGGGAAAATTTATGTTTTTATAAATATCCACTTAAATGTGTAAAAGTTAGCAGGTATCAAGACAACAGACATTGTTATAATGTGTTTAAAGGGGTTGTTCACCTTGAAGCAACTAGTTGTTTTCAGATAGATCACCAGAAATTACTTTTTCCAATGACTGTCTATTTTCTATTTGTAACCGTTTTTCTAATATTGAAGTGTTAAGGGTCGCCAACCCCACCAACTGTTTTAAACTGATATATTTAATGGATACATTTCTTATCTTTGTCACTGCTGAGCAGAATCTCTGGGTTTCATTACAGGCAGCTGTTAGAATTGATACAATAGTTGTTAATACTCCAGAGATGCTGCTGAGAAATGTATCAATTAAATGTTGCAAAAAGTGTTTGGAAGGTGAACAACCCCTTTAATACAGCATAGTTAAAAAACTTCGAAATTTGTCCATTTAAAATTTTTAACGGAAAATTTCCATCAGAAATGGACCAAATAGGTCCTTTTTCGGTCAAATAAAAATCTGTCGAATCGTTCGAATGCATTGTACGATTCGAACAATTTTAGGCAAAATCCTTCCATTTTTTTTCAAACTTAGAAAAAATCAATCTAAAGGTTCCAGGAGGTCTCCCATAGGCTACAATGGCAATTCGGCAGGTGGCAAAGTTTTTAAAGAGACAGTACTAAGAAATTCAAGTTTTCGCATTTTTTCAATTCAAATTGAATTTTGGGCTATTCGATAGTCGAAGTAGAATATTCACTTCCACCCTTAGTAAACGTGCCCCCATATGTTCATCATAGACTATATAGACAACTCAACCCATGCTTAGTCATAAGCAAGACTTCCATGAACCAGGGATGCCACTTTTTGGTTGATCCCTCACTGGCCTAGGGTGTGGAGATGAGAGTGGGGCCAAAAGGGGTGGATCTATGATGCACATAGGATGGAGCAATGAAACAGCAGGCAAAGAGGATGTGGTTCAGAAGCAGAACAACCAGAATTTACAAATTTACCAGCAAGTACATATTTATGATACATTTGTAATACCAACCCTGCCCTGACTGGTACTTGGTGGCAATCCTACCATTCAATGACATTTGTTAGCGGATTCCCATCTTAAAACACAGTCATTACTGAAAATTGCAATAACCTACAATTCATTATGTTTATTTAAATTCCTATATGTAATGAATGCAAAGCATTTTTGTAATAAAAACAAATTTCATATGCGTAGTAAAAAATACATTTTTAATACAGTTAAGGGAAATGGTTAAATGCAGATTCAGAAACACTATTTATGAAGAGTAGATGAATATAAATTATAAATGATTTTATTCATGGTATATTCTGAAAATAAATTCTGCTGAAACATTAGAGCCTTAGGTATAATGCAACATTTATTCTGCTATAATTGTCTTGTTTTGTTTTGTTTTGTGCGTAATCAGTCTTTGGAGAAAACAAACATAAAGCATAAACATAATGGTGCTGGGCAGTGAACTGAAAGCATGCTATAAGTGTACCACAATATTGTGCCTCTTAGGTTACTGGAGACCAGAAACCCTGTCTCTCTACATACAGGATTATTGTTTTAAAATTTTGTTTGATGCTGAGCAGGGGACAGTGAAGAGAAACTTGGCTATTTTAGAAACAGTACTGATTTTTTTTATTTAATTATATGTACAGAAAGTTTCTTACTTTATCAGTATGATTAAGCTTATATTACATTTTAATATTTGGAGTTTCCCTTTAATGGTGCATTGTGGCCTTTTTTGTTTCTGAAACTACAAAAACAGCATTCCTGAACATATGATATAATTGTGCAGGAATATGGCATGTGTTGATGTGATTCAAACTAATTGCATTACTGCCAACACTTGCTCCCAATAGGCAGGAACCCAATTCTTTGGGCACAGGTGTGCTGCATATATCGACACAGGCCTTTCTCTGAAGCTACTGTCACCATTGTAGAAGTGTGTTTTGATGCAAGTACCTTTAATGAACGACATTTTTTTGCATGATTGTGGCCAACTTAATATAATAGCAACTGCATTGGTGGTCATAATAAATGGTTACTTTCAAAAACATCAAAACCAAAATCAATAAAATAGGACCACAGTGCAAATAAGCATTTTATGATTGCAAAGCCAAAAAAAGGCCATTAATAGCTTGTGGCCATAGCTTGTGTGTTTGCGCACATGTATGTATATTTCTGGAAAAGCGTAGGTATATTTACCCTTTATAGTTTAAACTGGGTATGACTAGTTGCTTTGGCAACAAGGTTATACTACCAGTTGTAAGAGGAGATAAGGTCACCATTGGGGTGAGACAATTATGTTTTTTAAACTGCGTAACTTTATTGTCAACAATTTTATGATAAAGCATCTTGAGATTTTAGACCATAAACCAAAATGTTGATGTAAATGAATGTAAATGATATACAGCTTTTTGTACTTAATAATTGCAGAAGGGAAACTTGTAAACATGTGAAGAAAGGGTGTGCATGTAACTTCTGCAATTTTATGTAGGGACCAATAGGATTAAGGCTCCGCTATAGCTTCAAATGCCAACACTTCCTTGTTCTTTGATTGCTGGGCAAAAGCCTGTTTATCTATTTTTCCTTATTAACATCATGTGTATAGTGTATCATTGGCCCAGAGACTGATAAATTCCTGCCACACTTCGGTATAGTGCTGGGCAGAGGGTGGGGCTTCCTTTTTCCCTTGCCGCTTCAGGAGGGAGTGGATGGAAATGGGAGTATGGGGCTTAGGTCCTGGTAATGGGAAGGCCTTGGTAAAATCTGGGATACAGGTACCCCGTGAATGAGGAGTAGTCAGGACAGGGTATTTCGCTGTAAAGCACTTTATAGGAAAGTGAGGCAGATAGAACTAGTGAGCAAGATCAGCCTGTGCTCCAACTAGGAGGGATAACAAGGTGGTAGCTCTCCCCTCATGGCATGTAGTGTAGGGATCACAACCCAGTAGGGATTTAGGTTTAGTGATTTCCCTGAACCAACATGCGGAGATCCAGGTCATGGTACAGAGATCCTAAGAGTGTATCTTTCCAGTGTGGTACACTATCTCCACAGGGGTGTCCCAACGTGCTGGCTCTGAAATACTTGTTACATGACATGAATGTGATAAACCTGAAGAGAAGAAGAAACCTTTAAGAGAATAAAGCAGTGGTGTCCAACCTGTGGCCCAGGATGGATATGAATGCGGCCCAGCTTGAAACTCTTGTTTCCCAAGGAAAATAATTATAATAGGTCTATTTACTGTAATATCCAGGTGTCCCATATTCCAGTGTATAGCTCCATCTGGTTACAAATCAAAAGTGTTTGTGTGTCTCATGTGTGGCCCCAGACAATTTTTCTTTTACCAATGTGGCCCAGGGAAGCCAAAATCTTGGACATCTCTGGAATAAAGCCTGTTGCTGTTTGTTTTGTTCAAGAACCTTCTAGAGTCCAATTCTTTTATTTAGTCAGCACAAGTGAGGTGTAGGTGCACAACACCATTCCTTCACCCTTTCAAGTAGCAAAGGGCCATCCTGTGGAGAGAGGGTCAGATGTAACTGGTGCTCTGTTTGTTTCTAAGCTGGACAAGGTCTAACCTAACCTAGATAGGGTTACATTTAAATATATATCCTTATAAACAGTTTGCTCCTATGTCATTATAGATGTGTGGTTTACAACTTATGGTGATCTTTTCTAGAATGTCTTCCCTTGCAGACTGCCTGTCATTTGTCTAAATGCCTAACATATGCAATTATTATACAGGTATGAGACCTGTTATCCAGAATGCTTGGGACCTGGGGTTCTCCATATAAGATATATACACTTTATCGATGAATTGATCCTTAGTTATCCAGTAAATAGCTTTCAAGTTCAGAGCAGGGTACCACCAAACCTTCCAGACTTGCATAATTAGTAGATGTCACTCTGGAGAACAAATCACTTTATTTTGCAAGTGCACGACATGTTTCAGATCTGATGATCCTTCCTCAGGTGCTCATAAAAACAGTGTACATAACCCAAATCATCTTTTAAAACCATCAAAATACAAACAAGTGCATCCATTCTAGTCACAAGGGGAATGGACACACTTGTTTGTATTTTGATGGTTTTAAAAGGTGATTTGGGTTATGTACACTATTTCTATGAGCACCTGAGGAAGGATCACTAGATCTGAAACATGTTGTGCATTTGAAAAATAAAGTGATTACAGATAAAAGAAATTGGTTCTCCACTGTGATATCTACTAATTGTGTTTTCCGTGTATGTTATCTTTCCATAATTTGGATCTTCATGCCTTAAGTCCACTAGAAAATCATGTAAATAATAAATGAACCCAATAGACTGGGTTTGCTTATAATAAGGATTAATTATATCTTAGTTTGGATCAAGTACAAGCTACTGTTGTATTGTTACAGATAAAAAGGAAATCATTTTTAAAAATTTAGATTATTTGAATAAAATGGATTTTATGGGAGATGGCCTTTCCCTACTTTAGAGCTTTGTGGATAATGGGTTTCCAGATAATGGATCCCATACCGGTATAGCAGAAAAGCACTGGAAATTCATGAGTTCTGTAGAAATAAAATGTCCAAAGTAGTGATGGGCGAATTTATTCGCCAGGGGCGAATTCCCGCGATTCGCCGCTGGCGAATAAATTCGCTAAACACCAGCAAAATTTCGTCGTTTTTGACGCGACGCACGCCGAAAACGACACGACGCACCGAAGTTGACGCGACACGCGTCAAAAGCGTGCCGCGATTCGTTTCGCGATTTTTAGGTTTTAACCCAGTGTGTGTGTGTGTGTTTTAAATTCACACTCATTATATTCACCACATGTTCATGTCTGATGGGTACTGTACTCACAAACATAAAAATTGTATTTTTCACACTTAAAATTGCCAATTTTGTGTAGCCAGAAGTTACTTCATATGAGTGCAAGCTTCACCAAGGTAACAAGTTCCTTAAAGTAATTAGAGATGTTCACGCCGTTGCATTGCACCCCCCGGGCATCCAATGTCATCCCCAGGCACCCAGAAACACACATAAGATTGACGACAATCCGTAGTATTGAACCCGGGTCATCCAAGTGTGGGCAAATGGAAAAGGGGGACTCATTATGCCACAACTGAGTGCAATTTAAAACATTTTTTTATGGTTAATAAAAAAAAGGTCTGTATTATCCTCTGTGCTCCACATCTCTTAAAGGGTAAGAAGTAACTTCTGGCTGGACAACATTGGCAATTTTATGTGTGCAGAAATACAATTTTTATGTTTGTGAGTACCCATCAGACATTATTAACATTATTATTATTAACATGTATTTCTATAGCACCAACTTATTTCGTAGCGCTGGCATCAACACATAGTTTGGAATGTGAGAGTGTATGAGGTTTTAAAACTACAACATTAAGAAATATATTACATTGTTATACTTTCTCTTTTCCTTCTTTTTCCATTCTCATTTTTTATATGTGCTTAAAGGAGAACTAAAGCTTAGCTTAGGAAGCTAGAATGTTGTACATAATGTTTTGGGCTTCTGTACCAGCCCAAGGCAACCACAGCCCTTTAGCAGTAAAGATCTGTGTCTCCCTAGTAGATGCCCCAGTAGCTCCCCATCTTCTTTTCTGCTGATTCACTGATTCACATGCTCCGTGCTGCTGTCACTTACTGAGCTTAGGGACAAACTCACAATAAGCTGTATACACAGAATAGAAATATAGTCACAATATAAGGCTGATTAGTAATTAATCCAGATAATTACTATATGGCAGCCCAGAAACCAGTGAAATTAGCACCAGAATTTAATAATCAGCCCTGTAGCATCAGCTTATATGACAGGCCAACCTCATTTTCGTCTTGATAATTTGTGACAACCCCTGAGCTTAGCTTCTCAACAGCTGCTCAGATCGCACTGAGCATGTGAGTGTCACAGACACTTTCCAAGATGGTGACCCCCTGTGACAAGTTTGAAGTCCTGGATCATTGCTGCTATTGACAAGCTGAAACTTTAGGCTGGTGCAATAAGTTCAGTATATAAAATATGGTAATTTTAGCCATATTAATTTTTAGGGTTTAGTTCTCTTTTAATCTCCTGACTTGCTTAATATTTGGATTGTAAACTGGAAATTCATACCCTATGCCATTTTTCTTCAGCAAAGAGAGAAAGCTCTTGACTAACCTATATACATTTAACTTTAGCTTCTAATGAGTAATGTTCCCCTTCTTAAGCTATTTAAATAATATAGTCAAAGATACTGTAGTTTAAAAAAAAAGTCACCTTGATGGCCTGTGGCTTTGTGCTTTTATATTGTGATGTACTCAGTGACGTATAATATCTTTATAAATGACAGTACATAAAACTATATGGGGCATACAGTATATACCTAGATGCCCCAGTATAAATGGGATTGGGGTTTGGAATTACAAACTGTGCTCACATTTTCTCAGTTGGCACATTCATCTACCATGCCCCGCATTTTACGATTCATAACAAAATGAGCTCAGATTTGTTGTGGAGTTATTTATGCTACAAACTACAACACTGCAATCCTTTTCATGATTTTATAAAATTTCTGAAAATGGCACTAATTCCTGCCTGCATTTTCTGGGGTGCCTGAGTATTAGGATTTGATTCATTATTCGGCAAATCTGTAGGATTCAAGAATTTGCCTTTATTCTGAAATGGACGGTTCGATGCATGCCTAAAAATTGCATACTATCTTATCTGCCAAATGTCTCTCCTTTGTTACAAATATAAAACTGCATACATATGAATGCCAGAGGTCTCTTAATAGCATGATACCAATATGTATAGGAGTACAAAACTAAGTGACATGTACTTGAAATCAAGATAAGATGCAATACATAAAAGCAAGCATTCCAAAGCAATACACCAAAATCACAAAAATCCCATGGAAAAAGTCAAAACATTCCCCATAGTATATTCCCCAGTTAGTCCTGTGGCCAAGAACACAGTTCAAGTGTCCAAGAACACAGTTCCAATTGCCTTTGTTCTCTTTTGAGTTCAAAAACTATCAAGCAATTGAAAATGAGATACATTTTGTAAACTGCAATTTAATACTAAAAAATGACATAAAATCACCAAAGCAATACAACTATATTTATGGTAGAGTCATTCACTCTAGAAAAATAAATATAAGAGTTTGTGTTAGTGTAAAAAGTCAACATTTTGCATATATTTCACCAAATGCATTGGTGTCAATAAGGTTTTTTTTTTGCTTCACTTTTTCTTGTACCACATTCATTGGAGTCAATGGGTGTGTGTTTTTTTCCACTTTTTTGCATGATAAAACTTCATTTTAATTTTTTTACATTAAAATTAAAATTCGTGGCACATGTTTGTGAAAATTTTCACTGCAAATTTCACTTTGAATCTGTATCAGACAAAAGATTTAGGCATCCTTAGCAGGATTGGAAAAATGTATAATCTTAACACTATGTCATGTCTGAATGTCTAGCAAGTTGAAGCCCATATGCTGGCAGTGTTGAACTGGCCCACTGGGACATCAGGAAAACTCCCGATGGGTCCAGGTGTCAGTATTTCATGGCCATTCCCTATTTATATGAGGTTTAATATATGGAATAATAGATTATATTATGTAAAGAAAAGAGTCTATGAGAATAGTGAGGAGTGGAAGAATAATAGTACTGAGAGTGGACCCCTGGTCTAAGGTTTTTTGGTGGGCCCCTGGTCTAAGGTTATTGGGTGTGCCTTTGGTGTCCCAGTCCGACACTGTATGCTGGGTAACCCAGATAAAAGCAATTAACTGCTTTATCTCTACTTCACTTTAACATGGCTCCTGCTGTTAATCCTGCAAAGTCCAGATACAGGCTTGGGTAGAGACAGAAAATGGAATGAATTCCAGCAACGGCTGAGAAGGTCATGCCTGCGGGAAACTAGTTATGGCAGGCAAGGTCAGTGGCAGGCAGCGGTCAAGCAGGGTCGAGTAACAGGCCGTAGATCAAACCAGGAAATCCACAGAAGACGGGTATTGGGAACCAGGTGGGAACAGGAGAAAAGGAGCAAAGGAAACAGCAGCGGACACAGAAGCAGGCAGGGGACACAGGAATCAGGAATCACAGAAGTGACAGAAGTCAGAGGCAAGATTGGGCTCAGGAGCTCAGATGATCAAGCCAAGAGCAAGGGTCAGGGACAGGTTTATAAAGGGTCCTGATTACAGGATTGAGAACACATGGGACTAATGAGGAGGGTGGAGACAAGGGAGCAGACAGAAAATACAATTGATACATATAGGTAGGATGACTAGTCGGGAGCAGTCATGAAAGCCTCCAGTGGTTCAACTGGAAAGTACATAGGCCCAGGAAAACACATACCAGGGTTGGAATCCTCACACACTACTAATATTCAGGGTAAGAAACAGTCATATGTGGCCTCAGCCTTAATATCCCCTAGCTGTTTCCAGGATGGTTTATCAACCCTACCACTAGTAGCACCACTATGGGTGACTATAAATGCTGCACCTCTATCACTGGGGACAGGCACCACTATGGGGGCAAGTTTTTTTTATTTTAATGAAGATTTTTGTACAGAAAAGTACTATTTGCATAATACCTTACTCCTAAGAATCCAAGCTCTAATTTCAACCAGTTTATGAAAACAACAACAGTGCAGCATAATGATCATCACCACTGCTCTGTACTTTAGCAACCAGGGGTAGAAGCAAATCTAATAAAATAAACTGGTATATTACAGTCCTTTGAAGAAAACTTTTTGTTGTACCTTTTTCCCTTGCTTCTCATCCAAAGCATTGATTCCAGTAAGTAGTAAATAGGGTAAAGGATACCAGGAGGCGCAGGAGTCTGCTGCTAAAGTGCCTTTATTCCACACATGTACACGACATGTTTCGAGCTACAAGGCTCTTTTTCAAGTGTAAGAAACAACCACAGTGATACAATGTATATAACCACACAACACCACCTCCACTTTTTCTGATTGGTAGTTGGCAACTGCTAGGAGGACTTGTAGCCTAGCCACACCTCTCAGTCTTGATCCACCCATTGTAGACATATTGTGTAAATAAATAAAATCCATGTCTTATATATAGTCCATCCAATGTTTTTCTTTGTGAAGCATGGTCAAAATTCGAAAACAGTTTATAAGTAAAAGTGTTCACTTGGCCTCTGCACTTCCTTAACATAAGGACCTGCAAAAAAGAGTTTTCCAGTTCGAAATAACTTCAACAGTATGCCTAAGTCTAGCTATGGCCCGTTCAACAGTAATTGTAACTATAATAGTTATACAAAGTATATCATCTTACCCAAAGCAGGTTCTATTCAAAAATGTTTCAAAATGTTGCAAATGGGCAGCACTATCTGTTAGGAGAAAGGATGAGAGAGGATTAAATCTTTGTATTTATAAGAAACAAACCACACTCCATTGATCATTTAATCCCAGAGGTTCTAAGGCACACAACTTTTTTATCCACAAAGTTTCCCCTCTTTGTGGTACTTCTATCACTTCTAGTACAAGCCATTTCAATTGTGTCATGTTGTGTCTACACAGGTGGAAATGTCGTGATACTGGGGTATCCGTATAAGTGTTGGCCTTAAAATTTTTAATGTCTCCTCTGTGTTCCTCAATGCGGGTTTTTATTTGTCTACTAGTTTGTCCAACATAAAGCATAGAAGCAAATCTATAAATACTGAATGTAAAGAGGTGATACCTAAGTTGGCACTGTCAAGTTTCATGTGAAATTATATATTATTATTGGGCAAAAACTTCACCTTTACCCTGTAGCAAATACTATTGACTATATTTCTGTCTTTTGACATGTAGTGGCAGGGAGAACTAAAGCAGTTTTTAACCATTTTTATGACAATTATAATGTATAAAAACATATACAGAACAATTATTCATATAAACAGCCCACAACATCAGTTTAAAGTTGGAAGCAGCAGGAGAATTAACCTGACAGTAATGGGCAAATTTATGAAATTCACATGAAATGATCGATCAAATACCGATCGTACAAATTTTTCGTGAAATCTGACATGCAAATTTGGCCTCTTCGATCATCGAATATTGAATAGATCGAATGATCGGATATTCGATAATTTGATCATTCGATGATCGAAGGATTTAAAATTTTAAAGTTATTCGACTGCCTACTTCGCCAGAACCTGAACCTATCGAATTGTAATAGAAGCCTATGGGAAGCTGCCCATAGGCTTCTGAGGCTAAGTCCTGCTCGAATACCATTCATACGATAGAAGCGTTCGAATTGTACGAATTTTTCGGACTCTCGAAGGAAATTTCACAATTTTTTGTGTGAAATCGAATGATCGGTATCCGATCGTACGAATTCATCTAGAAATCGCATAGCGAGCAAAATGATAGCCTAAAACATGATGGTCGAATGCTTATCGAATTTTTAATTTGGTTGAGCTAATTTTGGGGAATAATAGTAAATTTGTCCGTGGGTAGATACGGAAAATTCTGCCGTATCTGGCTATGGGTGACAAAATGCCCGCATCAAGTTGGATGTAACAGGAAACTGTGTACTTAATGCAAAAGTTGGAAGCTGTCACAGCATCGGACCAACGCTGCAACACCATCCGACTTTATAGTCCTTACCTTATTTCCGTCACATCCGACTTGATGCGGGCATTTTGTCGACCAGCTTTTGATGCGGCACAATCGGCTGTGTAGTTCTACCCTAAGATTTATCAGAGTAGAATGGTCTATTTGGTAAAATGTGTGTGAATGTTTTGTGCTTTTGTGTAACAACATTGAGCTCTATGGGGGGTGGTACAGCTCAACAGCAGTGTTGAGCTCTAACACCCCTCTGATTTATCTGATTTGTACAGTTGTTCTAGTACAGATAACAACTACTATTGTAAGATAAGCCCAATATATCTGCATAGTGTATGTGTTGCATAAAGATTCACTGTATTAGGTAAGGTATTTTACAGTTGTGCTTTCAATATTATGTGCTTTTATACAAAACAATTATTTGTAATGCTATTAATTAAAAACTAAACAATTTATTATGATGTAAAACAAATGAATAAAAGTCCCTGAAGAAAATCTGCAATGCCTTCTCATGTAGCAGTAAAAACATACAGAGGATAAAAAAGGAATAGTTTGAAATGCTACTTCTGTAATAAAGAGTAAATTGTAGAGCTCCCATGAGAGGACTTTCTTAATAAGAGCCTTGTGCAGAATGAATTACGGGGCAGTAAAGTATACCTGCCCCTTTTCAGAGAGCATTATGCGGAGTAAGGGTCCAGCCACATGATGCATGGGAATTCCAAGAAGGACTGCCATCTTATCACAGACACCAGACTCCCTGCTAGTGCTAATTAAAAGAGACGGAAGCTGATAATATTTAACCTTATTTAACCCAATGCAAGTGTGAATATCACTAAGCTACACTTGATGATAACATTTAAAAAAGTATACAATATACTTTTTGTAAAAAACTAAGTATATGTTACCTTGGAAAAATTTATGAATTAGAATTATTTTTATTATATTTATCTGGCTAAAGCTTTGCTCACACTAGTACATTTGGGCTTATTTCTAAAGTATCACACTGAGGAATGCTTAAAGGGGACCTGTCACCTACACATAAAAAAACTGTGTAATAAAAATCATTTTCAAATTGAACATTATATTTTTAATAAAATATTCATACCTGTTGTAAATACATTTAACAATCTTAGTTTTCAGTCATTTATTGCCTGATGAGGAAGGACAGGCAATTAATAAAAAACAGAAACGTGAGAGACATATTGTTTTTTAGGACATGCTTTAGCCTAACACGTTTCGTGCCAAAGGTGGGCTCTTACTCATAGGTCTCTCCCATTTATAGTTTTTGATTGAGTCTACCAAATTATGTACAACCCTTGGACTGGGGTTTTTCTGGGATGTGACCACTGTGTGTGGCTTTTTGACATTATTGAACAAAAACCTTTGAATTTATATTGGATTTTGGACCACTGTCTAATAAGTAGAACTCCACACCACATCTATACTACATACTTGTCTGGGGACAGGCAATTACTTGCAGATTAATATTTTCCCAATTTTTTAACACTGTCCTGACTCTCAGGACATTTTGGGAAAGTTTTAATGAACTGTCTTATTTATCAAACTCAATACTTGAGTCAGTTTGGCAGAATTAGTTGAGTGTTTTTGTGCAGCAGGGAAAAAGCATTCAGTCTTTTACTTCTACATTAGAGCAAATAGTTGCAGCGCATCAAATACATTTTTAAATGTGAAATGTCATTCATGGCTCTATACAAAACTATAGGATGAAGATATCTTGTATAAATTGAACATTTGCTTCCAATAAATAGTTTGTTGTGAGATGAACAAATACAAACTTTAAATGTAAAAAAATATATATTTTAAACTTTATTACTGGTCCTTTAAACACTCTGGTCTAAATTTCTGGTCTAAAAACAGCAATTCTGCAAATCAGGGGTTGATTCAGGAGTTGACCAAAATGACTTATTGGGTTTGAAAAGTTTACATGAGTCTATATAGGTTGACAGCATACAAGGCATGTAGACTCCTCCAGACCCATAGCAGTAAGATGTAACAGTTATTATTATGTCATTTAGAGCACCAGTATATTCCGCAGTGCTGCAAAATAAATGGATTTAAATATAATTACATGCATAGCCGATACAAAAGGGGAAGAAGTCCCTGCCCCAAAGAGCTAACAATCTAAAATGAGGAGTTCAGACACAAGGGGGCAGATTTACTAAGGGGTGAATTTTCAAAGTGAAAAAACGTCGAAATTGGACCCTCAAAGATTTTTTAAAGGGCTTTTTCTATCAATAATGGACCTATTTCGATCAAATAGGTCAATTTTCGACCAAATAAAAAGCATTCAAATCGTTCAATTGCATCGTTCGAATCATTCTTGGAACTTAAATAAATTTTCAGGACAGGTTCTCCCATAGGCTAAAATGGCAATTCGACAGCTTTAGGATGGCCAAGTGTCAAAGTCGAAGGATTTTAAAGGACCAGTACTTCGAAAATTCGACTAGTCAACTTTTTTCAATTCTAATTTTATTCGAATATTCACTTCGACCCTTAGTAAATGTGCCCCAAGGTGTGGGAATGGGCAAGATCAGCAGTAAGCAAGCTGGGAGATATTGCATATGGTATTGCATTTAGTAGCTAAACTGAATGAGGGTAGACTTCTCTAAATAAATGTGTTTTAAGAGATCTTTTGAAAGCAGAAAAGTTGGGAAAGTTGGACAGACCATGGGAAAGACATCAATGTATGTGAGGAAATGATGAGAGAAGAGTTGAGGAGCAGATCAGTAGAGGAGTGTTGTAAGTGGTTTGGTGAGTATCTAGAGATAAATTCAGAGATGAAGGGTGGGACAACGTTTTATTCGGAAAGGTAGTGGAACCCAGCACAGGGGATTGGCAAAGTGGCATGGCAGAGGAGGAGCTGTTGCTGAGGTGCATAAGCCTGGCAATAGTATTCTCCTGGAGGTGATACTTTCTTGCTGCAAAGGCCAATTAATAGAGAGTTACAGTAGTCCAGAAGTGATATGATGAGAAAGTGTATAAGAATTTTGGCAGCATCTTGGGTGATAAATTATCATATTGTTGGAGGAATTTAGAGAGGGGTCTTCAGAATGAAAAAGTAAATATTCCACTTGAGAGCAAGAGATTAAATAGATGTGTTACTGCTTTTATTAGACAGATATTCGAGTTGCTGAGATGTTTGGAAGAAATGGGATTAAATGGGTAGATAGTAAGTGAGAGTGAGCCAAAAGTTTTGAGACTTCCTCATCAGTCACAAGGGAGAAGGTGCAAGAGACTATGGAGTGTGGAGGGAGGGTGGCAAATGTCAGGGGAGTTTAGTAATGTCATTTCTGATGGTGTCAATTTGTTATTGAAGTATTCAGAAATATCTTGAACAGAGACTGATGCACACGGAGGGGGTGGGGCATGGGGGAGAGGAAATAATAGTGTTAAATGTGGAGAAAAGTTGTGCATTTTTGTTAGAAAGAGAGTTAAAGGGGTGGTTCACCTTCAAGTTAACTTTTAGTATATTGTAGAAGGGCCAATTCTAAGAAACTTTTCAATTGGTCTTCATTATTTATTTTTCATAGTTTTTTTAATGATTTCCAATTTTCTTCTGTTTCTTTGCAGCTTTCAAATAGGGGTCACTGACACCATCTAAAAACAAATACTCTGTAAGGCTACAAATGTATTGTTATTGCCAATTTTTATTACTTATCACTCTATTAAATCCATCTCCTATTCATATTCCAGTCTCTTATTCAAATCAATGCAGGGTTGCTAGGTTAATTTGTACCCTAGAAACCAAATTGCTGACACCGCAAACTAGAGAGCTGCTGAATAAAAATCTAAATAACTATAAAACCACAAACAATAAAAAATGAAAACCAATTGCAAACTGTCTCAGAATGTCACTCTCTACATTATACTAAAAGTTAACTCAAAGATGAACAACCCCTTTAATGAGTGTAGTAAAGTATATTTGTTTAGCTAGACAGAGGCTGGTGTTACAGGAGAGCAGATCAGATTTGTAACTCCAGAAGTCTGATTCTAAATAGGATATGTTCCAGCAAACCTCAAATGTACATGAGTGTCTTTAGAGAGCTTTTGTATGAGCAGTATGCCAAGGTTGAAGCTCAGGGGCGTAACTACATAGGAAGCAGACCCTGCGGCCCAGGAGGAATAGGGGGCCCATGAGGCTCTCCTTCATATACAATATCAATACATACTGGTAAAAAGAACAACCTTTGGATATGTTGGGGGCCCTAAAATTAATTTGCTGTGGGGCCCAGTAACATCTAGTTATGCCACTGTTGAAGCTGTTTGGGTCTGTGTTTTGTCATTGTAGGATCAAGCTTGTTCAGGTTGGTGGTGAGTGTTCTATGTACACAGAGGTAGCCAGATTAGGACAGACGATGAGTGAAGAGAGTCAAAGGAAAAAGAGAGATGTGACCCGTCTAGTATTTTCAGATCATGGAATGTACGTATTTGAGGAATAGCAGAAGGTATGGAGAGGGATAGTGAAGTTGAAATGTGAGCAGATTGTGATCAGAGAGAGGGAATGTGAGTAAAGTTGGAAATTGAACAGAATATGGTAAAGTTAAGATCCAAAGTGTTACCATTTGAGTGAGAGGAGGAATCTGAGTACACTAAGTAAACTAAGGGAGGAAGTAAATGAAAAAAGTTTAGAGACAGCAGGGGTTTTAAGATTGCTAACAGGTATATTAAAGGGATAATACTCTGATAAAACTCTGGGATGGATGGGGACCAGGGAGCCCTGAAAATGTTTCTGTACAGGGCCCCATTGTTTCTGATGGTGGCCCTGGGTGTCAGATAAAAGCAAACAAGGATGCCAAGAAGTAAAATTCTGTGTTCAGGTTACCCGACGGGACACTGGGGAAAAAACATGGGGGCCAGACCGCCCTCTCTTATTTAATAAAAGAAAAATTTGCGGGCGCGCTGCTCTGCACATGCATGTCAGTGCTGTCCTTGCATATGCTCAGGCGTTGTGACGTCTGTGCATGTCTGCCAGCGCATTAAGGGGCAAGGGGAGCAGTGGGGCCCTGGACAGCAGTCCCAGTGGGCCCTGGGCCCCCCAGTCCAACCCTGGGCATATTTACTAAAGTGTAAACTCTAACTTCAACAACGTTCATCTTATTTGATTAGGTGTATTTTGATAGCACGCCTCATATTTACTAAAAAAGCACGTGCAGTGCTTGAATTGTAGTGTAAAAAGTGGAGGGATGCTCTGGGGTGTATTTATCAAAGAGTGAAGTTAAGAGTGAAGTTCCACCACTAGAGGGAAATTCCGCCGCTCTCCATTCATTTCTAAGGGATTTTTAAAGGCGTATTTATCAAAGAGTGAACTTTCACTTCACCCATTGATAAATAGGCCTTTCAAAATCCCATAGAAATTAATGGAGAGCGGCGGAATTTCCCTCTAGTGGCGGAACTTCACTCTTTGATGAATTTACCCCTCTATGTGGTGAGTGTAGCACAGCATGCTAAAACAAGCCCCTCCCACAACCATAAGCCACTCCCATTGCTATATTAAACCTCACAGCAATACTTTCTGGTTTCACCCACTTTAAAGCAATACCATTTTTTGGTATTTACATTTCAATATTTCCTTCTAACGCACAGTTTAATGCCGAGAATGCATAGATTTACCTAAGTATGTGACCTGTAGAGACCCCAAAATGCAAATTAGCTTTTAGACTTGCCAGACACTTTATTATGTTATATAGAGAATAAATATTAGTGTCTATATTGGCACATGTGAAACAATGAATTGGTATTGAACAGGGGAGTACCTGGGAGAATGATCCAAGCATTATTTAGCAGGGTATACAGAGGTCATTATGTTTTCCTCTGCTGGTGTCAGTAGGAACAAGGTAGCTTTTGATTCAACAAGTAGCTGTGTGTTTGTCACATTGCAGCATTTATATGAAGTAGTGCTTTTTTCCACACAGAGTGGATATAAATGATATATAATCCAAAAATTAAGATAAATAGTTCTTTTGCTTTCAGGTCAATAAAATATTCTTGGAAAGTAAGAGACTGTAACTGCAGATGTGAATCTTTAAATTTCTTGTACAGGTATCAGGTTTCTTCATGCAAAAAAAAAATGTTCTAAACACATAATTTTTTAATATAGACCATACATATGCTTTACGTTGATTTTTTACAGTCCTTAGAGCCTTGTGCACTAAAGTTTAAACACAAGGTAGCCATAGGCAGGTGGTAATTACAGGGCTTCTTAGTACTTTGCAGAATGGTGCAGAAGTTAGGTGTGTTTTTGGAGACTCCAATTTGCTACCTACTTCCGCAAGAAGAGATTGCACATAGAGAGACTCAGCACATAGATACTGTTGGGACAAGGATCAAAATAACATTCAAAACACTCCGCACCCATCTTTAACACTCCTATAGGATCTCACATTTTTAACTGTTCTTAATCTTATGTTAGAATTTAGCATGAATGGAGTGCACCCGGGGCTCACAAGTATAATTAAAGAAACAGTAACACCAACAATTAAAGTGTTTTAAAGTAATTAAAACATAATGGGAAAATTTATGTTTTTTTCTTTAGAAACAAAATTATAGTTTATATAAACAAGCTGCTGTGTAGCCATGGGGGCAGCCATTCAAGCACAGGATAAGCCCCCAAGGCTACACAGAAGCTTGTTTATATAAACTATAGTAGCCTTTATAAAGCAAACACATTAGTTGCACAAGTGCAGGGCAGCTCCTCATTATGTTTTTATTACTTGAAAAAACTAGTTTTTTTCGGTGTTACTGTTCCTTGAAATAATTACAAGTGCCAGGATCAGTAGTGGTCATTCCAAAAAAAACAAAGGTTGATGCCTATTTTTTATTTTGTGCAAAAAAAAAGGTACAAAACCAACCTAACTGTAAGCAGCTGCTTGAAAATACTTTGGGGAATTTGGAGATCGTCCATCATGACTTTTAACAAACGTATTCGCTTCCAGCTAAACCTGCCACTTGAATTTTCCCCATTCTCTGTAATGTATTACACAAGATCTGAAGCGGCGAAGAATAACAGTATGAAATCCAGTGTTCAAAAGGTGAAAAAGCCTTAAAGGAACAGTTAAAAATAAAAACTGGGTGAATAGATGGGCTGTGCAAAATAAAAAATGCTTCTAATATAGTTAGTTAGCCAAAAATGTAATGTATAAAGACTGGAGTGGCTGGATGTCTAACACAATAGCCAGAACACTTTTTCCTGCTTTTCAGCTCTCTAACTCCAAGTTAGTCAGTGACTTAAAGGGGGGCCACGTGGGACATTCCTGTTCAGTGAGTTTGCAATTGATCCTCAGAATTCAGCTCAGATTAAAAAACAACAGGTACAGTATGTCCCATGTGGCCCTCCCTCAAGTCACTAATTGGTTACTGCCTGGCATCCAGTCATTGAAAACCAAGAGAGCTGCAAAGCAGCCACCGTTACTCCTTTGCCAGTGGTCTCACATCCCTCTTCCTCCTCACTATAATGTGGACCCGCAAGCCTGCAGAGGGTTCGTTACTCAGTGTCTTATTCTATTTGAATTTCAACCCTCACAATACACTTCTGAGTGGGCGAAAGTGGGTTGTATGATGTCTCGTTTGGAGGGTAAACTGCTTGAGTGGGCATCACCTCTTTGGGAGAAGAATTTTTCATTGAAATTTGAAGTTAAAGAGTTCCTTCAGGCATTTTGAACTATCTTTGATGCCCCAGGTCAGGTCGCTAATGCCTCATCTCTCCTTCTGCAAATCCGTCAGGGAGGTCTCAGTGCCAGTGAGTATGCTATTGACTTTAGAACTTTAATGGCAGAAACCTCTTGGAATGACGAGGCAATGTTCTACCAAGGCTTGTCGACTCGACTTAAAGATGACCTAGTCTCCAGGCAACTTCCTGGACAGCTGGAAGATTTGATTGGTCTCACCAGTGGACACTCCTCTCAGAGAGCATCAAGCTGTCAAGGAGCACAGTAAGAAATTTCAACCCATGCTAGCTCCAAACTTCCAACGTCCCCTTCTGCCTGTCTCTTCCCAGCAGTCTCCTGTCTCCTCTCTGGAGGAACCTATGCAGATTGGAAAGGCATGTCTCTCTGAACAGGAGAAACTCCGGAGACGCTCCACAGGTCTGTGTTTGTACTGTGGAGGTCAAGCTCATTTCGCCAAGTTCTGTCCTGTGATCCAGAGGAGTTCTCATCCCCAAAGTAAGCATGGGGTGTCACTTGTAGGAGGCATCACTCCAAAGCTCCAAGAGAACTCTCACCAATTTCGCCTTCCTTTACAGATTTGTCTGGCCGCCAAGACTATCTAAGTCCCTGCATTCCTTGACTCCAGAGCTGCAGGAAATTTCATGGATGCGGCCTTTGCCAAACGAGTGGGTATTCATCTGTATCCCATGTCTTCTCCCTTGCAGGTCTTTGCCATTGACGATAGATCCTTATCATCAGGCATTATCTCCATGACAATGGGGGAATTACCCTTGCAGATTGGGACTTTACACACTGAGAAATTGGCATTTTTAATAATTTCCTGTCCCTCCTCTCCAGTGGTGTTGGGATTACCATGGTTACATCTGCATCCTGATCCTTTGCTACCCTTCTTCATTGCGGTGGGCGCTTCCGAAGTTGGGGCCAGGGGTATTCTTTCCCAAAGACTCCCTGCATCCATGTGCATATTTTTCCAAGAAATCCTCTCCTGCAGAGAAGAACTATGATGTTGGGAAGCGTGAATTCTTGCCGGTAAAGCTCAATCTCAAAGAGTGGCGCCACGTTTTAGAGGGGGCCTCAAACCCGGTTACTATCTATAATGACCATAATAACCTGGAATTTATACAAACGCTTAAGAGACTGAATCGCGGACAAGCAAGGTGGCCCCTATTCTTTTCCCGCTTCAATTTAATCTTAACCTAGCGCCCTGGCTCGAAGAATCGAAAAGCAGATGCTATGTCTCGAATTTTCACTTCGGAGTATTGTCTCCCTGAAAGGCAATATCCTATTATCCCCCCTCCCCCCCCGAATGATTGCTTTTCTTTTTCCTCAATTTGCTGAGCAAATCCTGTCTGGCCAGTCTTCCGCTCCTGCTGACACACCTATTGGAATGGCGTTTGTACCCTCAGAGCTTCGCCTGCCTATCTTACAGAAGACACATTGTTGTAGAGAGGCTGGACATTCTGGTCCAGAAAAAACTCTAGAGCTTCTATGATGCCTAGTCTGGTGGCCGACTATCCGCAGAGACGTCAAGGACTTTGTTGCTGCTTGTATGATTTGTGCCACTTCCAAGTCTAGTCATACTCACCCCAGCCTCTACCCATTCCCTCTCATCCATGGACTCACCTTGCAATGGACTTTATTGCAGAGCTGCCTCCCTCAATAGGGAACACTGTGATCTGGGTAGTTATTGATCGTTTCAGCAAGATGGCACACTTCATCCCTTTGCAAAAACTTCCCTCTGCGGTGGATCTATCCCAGCTATTCATCCAATTTATTTTTCGACTGCATGGTTTCCCAGCTGAGATAGTCTCTGACAGGGGTTCTCAATTCACAGCCAGGTTCTGGCGTTCCTTATGTAAGGATCTGGGCATCACCCTTCAGTTCTCTTCTGCCTACCATCCCCAAACAAATGGAGCAGCAGAACGAGTGAATCAAGCAACATTCATCTAAGGCTTCCCTTAGTTGGGTCCAAAGTTTGTTGGTTCTTTCTCCATTTCAGAGATTGTTAATCCCATGGTGGTCTGACTATCTCTTCCCCTGAGATGAAAATTCCTAATGTTTTTCATGTCTCCCTAGTTAAACCAGCAATTGCCCATCGATCCTCTTCTGAAAAGTCTCCTCCTTTATCCATCTCTGTAAATGGTCAACAGGAGTATGAGGTGGAAAATATCTTTGGCGCCGCTTCCAAAATGGTTGCACCCATGGTCCCAACAACGGAGCCCTGACGTCGGCGCAGTGACGTCATTCGCTTGGCACAAAATTCAAAATAAAAACACTTCCAGGTCATGGGTTCAATGCCCAATTATAGGAATTGTTACCTTCAATCCTGGGTGTGCCTAAATTCTTCCTGAACTTTGACCTTGCCTGGATTTTGACTTTGCTACAAACGTCAGTAGGCCTAGGGGTGCCCGCTATGTAAATCCAGCCCTGCCAGGATATTGACTACGTTTATTCCTGATCATATTTGGAAACCCCTGAAGCTTCCTCCTTGGTCCTGAAAACTCCCGCTGGGAGCCAATAGGCCCCCCTGACAGTGAAAGACTAAAAAGTTGAGTAATAAACCTTATTTGTTGTCCATTTACATGTTTTTTGTTAATTCTTTAAATCCTAGTAGTACTGTACTTGGTCCTGTTTATTTTTTTGTACTAGCACCCAGGTTTTGTTGCTGCATATGGCATGCATCCTTTGGACTATTTTAATCATATGGGCAAATATATCAAAGTGGGACATTAGAGTCAACCACAGAAACACCCATTTCTATTCATTCCTATGGGATTTTACATGTCCATTTATCAATGGGTGAAAGTAAGAGTTCACCATTTGATGAATATGCTTCTGAAAATCCTATAGGAATGAGGATAAATGTACCCATTAGGATCTAAGCATCAGTGACATTTAGAACCCCAAAATTAGTGAAAAGTGATAGCTTATCCCAGTATTGACAAATTGGTTGTAATTTAAAAAAAAATATTTACAGTATATTCAAATGGCTGTAAGTTCAGTGGCCCCAATACAGTTAATTGTATTAATTTTGGCACAGTGCTAGGTGCTAAGATGGACAGAAAAAGCTTGCAATGTTTTGTACCTGCTGCTCCTTAGAGCTACCTTTACCAGACTGTAAGGTCAGGACTTTCTTTGTGTATTGCATACATAATAATGTCGTAATGATAACATGCAATTCGAAGTGCATGGAAGTGTATGCCAATGCCCAAACTGTTGCAGCTCAAGTTGCAGCAAAATGCATTCAATTCTTTAACCTGTTGCAGGTATAAAACAAGGATCAGTCAAAACAATTTCTTTTCAACAGGAACAGGATTACTCATCCCAGAAAGGAGATATTTGCCCAAAAATGTTGCATAGGATCTCACACACACAAGTATGCGAGGTCAGAAGCCATTCTTGAACATACTATATAGCTGTATTTTTAGTATTTTAATCATCCTGTTCCTAAAATCTCTAATTAAACTGTGTAATTTTGCTGTATGTGGCCAAATTAAATTATAATTGCTCATTTGATGCCCAAAGTTT
Source organism: Xenopus borealis (assembly GCA_024363595.1). NCBI lineage: Eukaryota > Metazoa > Chordata > Amphibia > Anura > Pipidae > Xenopus > Xenopus borealis. Next base: position 126,968,622 of record CM044434.1, read on the forward strand.
TTTTGTCTGTTGGACACAAGTACTTATTGGTAGTAAGTAAACATTAAATTTATAAACAGTTCAAAGGTGTGAGATTAATCAAGGTGAGCATGTGGTAAAAAAAAAGTGCATTGTTCTTTGTTTTACTGTTTTGCTTTGACAACACAAGGTCATATCCTGTTCTTTAACTCATCCATGAACTTGAACTTGAACTTGAACTACAAAAGACATAAAAACAGCAACAGTGAGAGAGAGCTCATTCACAAAAGGCATAAGGAAGATTTGATGTCATAAAAAATGACAGACAGACAGGCAAAGAAACAAATGTGTGTTTCCACTGTAGATAAGCCAAAATAAAACAAGAAACTGTTGAATGCAGAATGCATATAATAAAAGAGGCTTACTATAAATGATGTTGGAATAATGAATTCATAAATTCAATAACCTATAAATATACTGGAGAATTAAATTTATGGATCTAAACAATTTTTACCTTATGAAATGTTAAAACAGTTAATGGGTTTCTTCTAATTTAACTCCTTTCATTTAAGCTGTATACTGCAATCCTATATAATAAAGTTCAAGTGTCTCTGCCTCCAGTCCCCGTGTCCGTGGAATTGGGCTACTGCGCATGTGCCCCACGGACAGCCAGCGCGAAGCATCTAACGCTAGCGCA
>CM044434.1:126971153-127029103 GCA_024363595.1 Xenopus borealis
TTGACTACATATGTTCTAGCGCCCGTTAATTTAACGGGCTTAATGTCTAGTACTAAATAAAGTAGTAAGGTTTACCTGCTAGCTGTTCCTGATTTTCTCTGGATTCCAAAAGGATTTTATTTCATATGCAAAAACTCTCTGTTGCCCATTAGACCCCTAAACTGCAGACATTAACAAATCAATGGGTTGTATCTAAGGCATTAAAGCAAGTTGATGTTTGATGTCTTTACTTGAGATTTTTAAAACTGTCATGATTTTACTGTTTTTTTTACTGATTTTACTCCATGGCATATATACAATTTGTAATATCTGCATATTTCCAAACCTTCTTTGAAGTTTAAATACATTTGAATGAATGTTTACAGGGTACACATACAGTTTTCAATGTATTAGGATGTACATTTAGGTCATTACAAGGGTCATGCAATTATGATGCTAAAAAAATTTTATACATATGTAGGAGTCACCTCCAGAAAAAATTATCTGATTTTTCTTTTGACCCCAGTTAATTTTTTCATTATAAATTATACATTTGTGTAAACCTAAACACATGTTATATCTGTTTACGCTGAATGAATGTGGCTTTCATTGTGGCATTATTGTCTCTAAGAGGCTGAATTGGTGATGGTTATAAAATAACTTTTTTAACCTTGATTAAAAAGCTTTGTCCTTTCATACTTTTGATAGAAAACTGACAATGTTACTGTATTAAGCTGTGTATTTTTGCGAAACATATTAAATATGGTTTGCCTTTTTGGGAAATATAACTTAGCAGGCAGAGTATTTTTTGGATTATTCATCTGATTACTAACCTATATATATATATCACATTTTAAACATTAGCTATGCTAATGCTTTGATCCCCAATGTATTCTTTGTTTTGCTTCATAATCTTAACCTAAGAAACAGAGCACAATACAACTGTGTTCAACAATCTCACATCAAAGTCTTCCAGTATTTATTAATCAGAAATAATTATATTATTTGCTAGTTTCTGTAATAAATAGGGAGGAATGGTGCCTTTGAAGAACTTTCATCCTGTATTTTGTACTAAGGCTGTATCTCTTTTTAAAGGGAAATATATTTCCCTTTTTTACATAAGTTAATTCTTTTGGACTATCTGAACTTTTTTTTGTAATACAAACATTCCTGATTGAAAGAAAACCATAATTAAGTTGAAGGGATACTGAAAATGTTTTTTTTCAAAATGCATTAGTTAATAGTGATACTCCAGCAGAATTCTGCACTCAAATCTGTTTCTCAAAAGAGCAAACCAATTTTTTTATATTTAATTTTTAAATCTGACATAGGGCCAGACATATTGTCAGTTTCCCAGCTGCCCCCAGCCATGTGACTTGTGCTCTGATAAACTTCAGTCACTCTTTACTACTGTACTGCATGTTGGAGTGATATCGCCCCCTCCCCTTCCCCCACCCAGCAGCCTAACAACAGAACAATGGGAAGTTACCCAGATAACAGCTCCCTAACACAAGATAACAGCTCAAATACAAAAAGGCGGGTTGTGGATGCACTCCTAAGGCTAAGTAAAGTATATAAGTATAATGGAAGTGCTACTGACTTGGACATTTAATCAGTGCACGTTCCTTTTTTACTATGACCAGAGGTAAACAAGTTAGGGACCACCGTATGGGGTTTACCTTGACGTGGTATGGTGGTTTATCAACTTTATGATCATAACTTTGTAACAATAGTAAAATCCAAATCCTGCCAGAAAGCAGTTCCCTCCTAAAGTGTTGGCTCTTTCTGAAAGCACATGACCAGTCAAAATGACCTGAGATGGCTGCCTACACACCAATACACTTGCTGGTTCAGGAATGACATTTTATATTGTAGAGTGAATTATTTGCAGTGTAAACAGTGTAATTTAGAACTAAAAACTACATCATAAAAATCATGACAGAATCCCTTTCAGTTCCTAACCCCTCTTAGACTCACAATGTAATGTGACCCCACCTTTTTCTAAGTCATGGATTCTGGGACTTGAAGTCACTCTGCTTTCAAGAGAATACACAAGTCCCAGAATAAATCACTGTACAATAGAACAAGGTGAGGGAGAGTTTGAGGGAAATGGATTTTTTATAATGGTTTCCCTACAGTCTGTTAAATTGTACAGATAGGGGCAAAGTTACTATTATTCGCCAAAAAAAAAAAGATTTTGCTCAATATTCGATTAGCATTTGATTTTCGAATGCTAATCGAATAGTTTTAGGCTACCCTGTTATTCCATCTTCGAACATTCGATGATGGAATAACAATCGAATAACGATCATTCGAACGAATATTCGATCATTCGAATCTATTCGATTGTTCGCTATTCGATGATCGAATAAGCCTAATTTGCATATTGGACCCTACGTTCGGAATTCGATCGAACTTCGATCTATTCACGTGAATTTAGTAAATTGGCCCCTTAGTGTTTATGCACCTTTTCTACTAAGTGAGAAAAGTTAAAAATTTAAGTATTTAAAAGTAATGAAAAGATAAAGTACTGTGGCCCTCCAGTGGTAAAACAGGTGTGTTTGCTTCAGAAACAGCCCTTGATAATCCTTCCTGGCATGGACACAAGTTTGCTAAATAGTACACTATCTACCACTGTTAGTGTTCCTGCAAAATGTTCTGTAATTACAGCTGACTCTGGCAGCGCTTAAAGGAATAGTAACACCAAAAACTGGAAATGTTTTAATGAAAAAACAACTGTAATTGTTTTTCTAAAGCAAACACATAAGTTGTGCAACTTATGTGTTTGCTTCAGAAAAACAACTATAGTTTATATAACCAAGCTTCTGTGTATCCATGGCTGTGGGCAGCTATTCAAGCACAGGATACACAGTAGATAACAGACAAGGATCCCATTGTATATTACATAGCTTATCTGTTATCCACTGTGTATCCTGGGCCTTTTCTTCTTTTTCCAGCTTGAATGGCTGCCCCCATGGCTACACATCAGCTTGTTTATATAAACTATAGTATAGTTTCTGACAAAAACACACCAGTGTTACCAGTGCAGAGTAACAATACATTATATTTTAATTTCATTAAAACAATTTCTCTTTTTGGCATTACTGTTCCTTTAAGCTTACTGATTTGGGTTGAAGAAGCAATGGTAAAGCAATTATTAAACAATGAAAACAAATTATTATATTAATTGTTACCACTTCCCATGAGAAATACCGGTGTTACCGAGATTATAATGAATTCTTGTGCATTGTGTTTTGAATGACTTAATAAACAGTAATTTTATAAGGGATGCAAACACTGATATTTTTGTAAAACATTCTCATTCTACTTGCTTTTTATTGCATCCTGGTAATTGCTGTTGCATGATGTTTCAATGCTGTATGTCTTTATCTGAATACGCATGTATTCTTATGGCTCTTGATCTTCTGTTGTTTCAGGCACTGAAACAACAGAAGAAATCAGTGTAACTGACTTCGCCTGGCTGGGTTCCTCTAATGCACAGACTTCAGGATGAAATAAAAGGCAAAAGGGCAAGTACCATAAGTTTACATACATATTTTTTTGCTATGTGTCATCTTTCTTGTAATTTATAGAGTTTTCACCTTTCCCTTAAAACTGTGCATCTAAATGAACATGCTGCAGGGTTAATTTCTTACAAGTTTATGGCCCTATTGCCTATATTACAGCTGCTGAACTGGTTAGTATTCAGTTCTGCCACACAAAGAAGGGTACATTGCAAAATACTCCTTTTTAACAAGGTATCTTAATATCTCCAGTAATATCCGATTTTTCTGGTTGGAGTTTTACATGGGAAAATCCAATTTTTTGTAGAAAAAAAATCTTGAATTTTATTGATTCATTAAACTCTGATGCTGCTAAAAGTCCATATATAAAAGTACCCCATCACAAACCTGCCGAGGTCATGTAGAAGTCAATGGCAGATGTCCCATTTACAACTGGAAGATATCATGATCTATGCTGGGTTTCATACAATAATTCAATAAATTTTTGGTTTTTGGGAGTCAAAACTGAAAAAAATCAGCTTTTTTCATAATTTTATTGAGTCTTTCCCCACACCAGATTTTTTCGAGTAAATTTATTTATAAATGTGTCTGGGAGTTTGGCTAGAGTTTTTTAATGGCTTAATGTAGTGTCCCAGTTTGCAAAATGTTAGAAGCTGTGACAATGGCAACCTGCCTTTATACGAATCACAAATTTTCAAGGTGACTGTCTCTCTAGTGTACAGAAATGTTGTTCAAAATATGGGGAAAAAATGACAGATTATACCTTTAACATTTGGAACAAGTTTTTTACCTTCGGGATTCTTAATAGTTTTGAGCTGCTTCCACTGGTTTATTTTCATAATCTGATAAATTCAAATTGTTGCTGCCAATATTTTGATAAAGCCAATTATTTGGGGTATCAGTTAAAAAAAAGTTGCGCGATTCGAATGGATACACAAATTTGATGCAACTTTTTGTTACACCATTTTTTTCAAGCAAGTTTTATTGCAAAATTAAAGGTTTGGGAGTTTGGTTTCATTTTTTTTAATTATAGTGAAACAAAGTCGAATTTAAGTTAATACCCCCCTTATTAGGTACATCAGCATACTTAAATTTGAAGGGAAATAACTGTGTGCTAAAGTACAGAGTGCCTTAAATTGCCCATGCCAACTTTGATTTACCACACCCATTCAGGGCAACTAGATATAAGTCATATAACCGAGTGCCACCATAATAAAACAATATATATCTTTTGTGGGTTACTACACGGGAACCAAAACACCCAGTTCACAAATGTAACAAGCCATAGATGTAAAAAGGACACATATCCATGATCTTCTTTGCTACACTGCCTTCATCTCTTCTATACTCTCTATACTTCTTCCTGTATTCAGAATGAAAACCAAAGTTTTACGTATCACATCCCTCCATATAGAACTGCTTTGATACAACCAAGGATAAGCAGTACTTTTATGATCTGTCAACCACATTCCTATGGGGAGCATGTTGGGACTTTGACTAGGTCATTCCATTTATCCATGGCTTCTTCCACAAGAAGGAAAGAAATCTGCAAACGTTGTGTTTAAATCTAGGTCTGATGGAACTTACACTAGCAACTGCTGTAGCAGTTTCACTGAAAATAAAAGTAGGTGTTTGTTATGAGAAGGAATACTAATGTTTGAATGTTGGATAGAGAATCTAACTGGAGTTTTGAAAAAAAAAAGCACATTAAATCACAAATAAAATGTTAGACTGTGACTAGGTCATTCCATTTATCAATTGTTCCTTCCACAGGAAGGGAAACTAATCTGCAAACCTCACACTAACCACCAAACACATTGACTGTTGAAAAAGCAGGAAGATTATAGAATTATCAAATGATATCTGGTTTCCAAATGTAATTCAGCCTCTTTTGTCTCCAAAATAATCTGTCTTTGATTGATCAGTCTTGAAAACATTCTTACAAAATGTATCGCTGATCCAAGTTTCCTCTGTTTGATGAACGGTACTGTTAAACATTTTAAATGTAATAGAAATTACTGAGAGCATACAACTTCTGAAAATTCTTGTCATTTGATTACTTTGAATCTAACTGGAGTTTTGAAAAAGCAAATGAAGTCACAAATAATATGATAGATTGTATGCATTAACCTGCGCTGCAAGGCCAGCCTTCATCTCGAATATTCAAACATTAGTAGTCATTCTCTTAACAGACACCTACTTTTATTTTCAGTGAAACTGGTACATTTGCTAGTGCAAGTTCCAATTAGACCTAGATTTACACACAATGATTTTTTGTTGGAGTTCCACCTAAGGTTCTGTACAATATTGTCTACAATTAAAACAAAACATCAAAATTAAACTCACACATATTTTATATTGGCCACCATCTCCCTAAGATAGTTACATAGTAAGATCAGGTTGAAAAAGACCAAAGTCCATAAAGTTCAACCCCATCAAGATCTCGTTTCAGTTATAACAAAAAAATTACAAATGGAAATAAACTTAAAAGCTAAACTGACCATGTATGGACCAATATACAGTAAGATTCAAACTTATGTGGGCACCTTATTGGCTTAAAGTGGACCCGTCACCCAGACATAAAAATCTGTATAATAAAAGTCCTTTTCAAATTAAACATGAAATCCAATTTCAAATTTTTATTAAAGCATTCATAGCTGTTTTAAGCTCATTTAAAAATCTCAGCTGTCAGTCAAATATTGTCTGCCACTCCTCTATGCCGTAGGCATAGAGGCAGGGCAGATAATTGCTTTCACTTTCCATTCAGCACTTCCTAGATGCCACTGCTCCCCACACATTCCCCCAGTTCTCTTAACCATTTAATTGTGTAGCCAGGACATGGGGATAGACATCGGGTCCCCCATTCTGGTGCACAAACAAGATTCTGAGATGATGCAAGGCTTGCCTTAATAACAGTGTCCACAAAATGGCTCCTGCCTGCTTGCTATAATTATGAATTCCCAGACTGAAAAAAAACAAGATTAAAATAATTTATATAGTGTAATTAATGTTAATTTTGCTTGACTAATGTGATAAAATATGATTTTGAATATTTTTTTGGGGTTAACAACTTGTATCTACGCTGTGTAGGAACGCAGAAATATAAAACTGCACATGCACAAGCCATCTGTAAATGCTTAAAGTGCTTTGCCATTAATAAGCTTGGGAAATGTAAATAAGGACCATTGATTTTATATGCATAGAAATGGAAAATATTTTGGGAGAATTTATGGAGGCTTCATGTGGGATGGAAAAAAATTGTATGAATAGTAAAATGTACCTAAAATATTCCTATAGAATGATTTTCTTTGAGTTCACTGAAATAGTAACCTTGGGTGTTGACAAAGTCATAAAATACATCAGAATACACCTTTACATTTGACTCAATCAATCCCCTACCAACAAATGTTAAGATGTTTCTAAATCCTTTGCACTATTATTGAACTTATGTAGCCTTAGCTTTCATTTTCTGTTTGTTTAACTGCTTCTTTGTGCTCTTCAGAAACATACCTTTTGTTTGTCAATAAATAAAGTTTAGCTAGATATTTTGCTAAGTTAACATGAATTTTCCAAACTAGATTAAGAAGTAATAAGTATAATAAAAAGGCGGATAGTCTGTCTTGTTTAACAAATTTCCTTTGCTAGCCATTTAGGGCTAAGCTTTAATCAATATTTCAGCCTTTTAAATATATTGGTTAATAGTAAGAATTAAAGGAAAACTATACCCCGAAAATGAATTTTTGAGAAACAGATAGTTTATATCAAATCGAGTGACATATAAAAGAATCTTACCTACCTGGAATATATATTTCAGTAAATATTGCCCTTTTACATCTCTTGCCTTGAGTCACCATTACATGATGGTCTGTGTGCTGCCTCAGAGATCACCTGACCAGAAATATTACAACTCTAATTGTAACAGGAAGAAGTGTTGAAGCAAAAGACACAACTCTGTCTGTTAATTGGCTCATGTGACCTAACTTTATAGTTTGTTTGGTATGTTTGTGTGCATTGTTGGATCCTAGGATCCCAGGAGGCTGTCCTTATTTTTTAAAATGGCAATTTTCTATTTATGATTACCCAATGGCACATGCTACTAAAAAGTGTATTATTATGAAAATGGTTTATTTACATGAAGCAGGGTTTTACATATGAGTTGTTTGATGCAATATCTGTTTATATAGACCTACATTGTTCAGGGTGTATAGTTTTCCTTTAAGAATGTTTATCTTGTTTACCTTGTCTGAGAGCCTATTCAGCTATATTTTAATGTAACTTTTAAATCCAAAATTATGCCTGCATTAGCATATTAACTATGACATTTAAAAAACTTTTTATAGCATTGACTTATTGATAAGGTTCTTAACAAAACAGAAGCTTGGGAATCCTTTTATCAATACAGACTAACAGCTGTATTACAAAAAGATTTCAATTGAAGCTGTACACATAACAGATTTATATAGATGAGTTGATTACATCTTAGCAAACTTTGCAGAAAAAAGCACTATGTACGAATACCTCTAAAACCTTGGGTTTTTCTGACTATTCCTAAGGTGGCCATAGACGCACAGATAATATCGTACGAAACGAATTTTCGTACGATATTCGGTGCGTGTATGGTGGGAAATGAGCCGACCGATATCGTCAGAAGATTAAGATATCGGTCAGCTGGTTGATCGGGCTGGATGGAAAATTTTGATCGGATGCCTTTGAAAGCACCCTGAACATCGGCCATTGTTAGTGCTGAATCGTCAGATACAAGTAGAATTCTATTGTTTTATACCTGTATATTTGACGATTCAGCTCTACACGTGTGTGTTGAAACGAACGATCTTTCTTGGAAAGATCTTTTCCGAGAAAGATCGTAATTGTTACGTCTATGGCCAGCTCTAGTGGGAAAAAATTAAAAAATCTCTAAAAGCCTGAATTGATTAAAAAAGGTCCAATAGGATCAGCACAACTCCAACCTACGTCTGAAGGACCTTGACAACTTTTTACCTGGTGAATGTTCGTATTAGATTTTTTTTAAGGATAGAAAAACCTCGCATTTTTAGAGATTTGTGAAAAAAGTATATCCATTTGTGACATCTTGCTATCTTTGTAATTATTATCCTTTAATATATATGATATTTATCCCAAATAAAAGGTTTTGGACTTTTATTGCAAAATATATTGGTTTTACAATGATATGTGGTTATTAAAAAGAGAAAACCCTCACTCTTAATTAAATATTGGCACAGTGGTCCCCAACAGCACTTTCCAAACTGAGCAGTAAGAAAACTAGCAGGACTACTTTCTGCACCAGAAACAGATTGCACGGATTGACTTGGAGAAACAATGGCTTTGCCGTCTGTCATGACACAGCTGTGGGATATAGGGGTGTATGTGCACCCTAGCTTTTGTGAAAGAGGTTAGTCAAATATTCTCTACTTATTCTAGCTCCAACGATGTCTACACGATTAATTATTAACCATGTCACTTCATTAGCCAATCATAAAATGTAAAAAAAAGTCTTTTATAAGGTTACTGTGGTTAGGAGGTTAACCTGGAATTCTCTCTCCCAAAATGACTAAAATTCAGTCAAAACATTTGGAATTAAGGCTTAATTGATAACTGTAAATCTAGAATTAAAAGAACACATAATGTGCTTGTGTCCTGGAGTTAGGGCAACAAGCATGAAGGGATATTACTTTGCTCTTGACTGACAATTGATACATAGTAAATTTGTGATTGGTTATTTATTTTCTACTAAGTAGAGTTTATTTTTCTTGGTTTATGGTGTACTGTTGGTGTACTCTTTGGTTTGAGTTTGAGTAATGGTGTATATGGCATTTTTTAACTTTGTTTTGTTTCTGCAGTCAGGTCAGGAATTGTCTTACAGTATATTGCTTCCTGATATGGTACAGTGTCATCATTATGGCACAAACGAGAGACCGTTGACCCCAAACTTAAAAGTGTTTATTTTCATGTCATATATATTCATTTTATTCACAGTGCAAGTGACTGGAAGCAAATGTAGAACTGGAGACACAAACTGTAGGGTAGTAAATGCAACAGCTCAGAAAATAAACCAGATTGAATCACTTACTATACTAATGATATAATGCGGTCAAGGTAATAGTATGGTAGGTGTATGGTTTTACAGAAATTGTGAACAATTTTTTTTAATACAAAATCAATGGCCAGTCGTGTAGAGCAGCAAAAGCTGTTTTAAATGGGGAATAGTTTGATTGGTACGGTATGTGGAGTGGCCAATAAATCTCTAGAGTATTTATATAAAACTCACATTTGCAGAAAGTCTTTAAGAAAGAGCATGCAAAAGAGAACTGAAAATGTGAACAAGGTCTTATTAATGAAAGGGATAGAAATGATTATGATTGAAAAAGAAAACCATAAACTGCTTGTATAAGACTTTTTGTTGTCAGCAAACTTACAATTCACATTCAACAGCCTAACAACCTTGCTACAGAAATTAGAAGTTTTCATTTCTTTATTGACACCTAATCATCTAGCTAGCCTGGGAATATAGCCTACATAGTTTCTTCGTCAGTATCAGTTCCAGGGTATGCTTTGGATTTATCTTTTTGCAATTATTATCCCTGCCCTGGGTTTTTCAGTGTATTGTCTGCTTCAACTACTAGCCTGTTTTTGACTACACCGATTCGTTCACTCGTAGCTATTCTGGTTCTGACAGTAGCTTATTTCTTCCAGAGCATTCATTTAATCTTTAATTTTACCTGTGGACATTTGCATTTACGTTAGACTTGGGTTAATGGGCAACTTTGGCAGAGACAGAGCAGATGATATGTAAATGCAGAGAGACCAGAAGACCAAATTCATAACCACCCTTGAGAGGAGTTCTACTGTACATTTAGTTTTTTATAATTACTTCCCAGCCCAGATTTTACATAAAGTGACTGAAAAGTCATAAAGACCGCAGTGTGTCTCAAAGTCTAATGTTCCTCTAAGCGAAAAGCACAAATTTTTAATTATTTTATGAAGCCATTGCAATTCCCAAGTTAACTAAAGCAAGGGCCTAGTGGCCCACCTGGTTTTTTTCCTGGCTCGCAGCAGGCCAGTCCGACCCTGCTCACAACTGTCCTGTTTTCTGCAGGACAGTCCAGATTTTCCTTACCTTTTATGTGTGCCAGTATGCCTAGAGTTGTGTAGTCCTCCCCTAGCCCGTGTCTGTGTATTTAAGAATGTGCCAACTTATTCCATTTTTTATTATATATTGCAATAAATAAATTAAAAGTGTGAGCACAGAAACGAATTAAAGCCAATGAGGGTCCCCTCAGCAACAAGCCAAAAAATATACATTAGATGCCTCCCAACTGTCCTGTTTTCTGCAATCCCAAATTTTTATTAAAAAGTCCAGTGTTTCTCTTTGATCTCCTGCAATAAAGCCAGAAAAAAGATACAAAGTTTCTGAAACTTAATTAAATACAAGGCTTCTTGGCAGAGAGCTCAGAATACTCAGTGCCTGAAATTAGTTTCTGAAACTTAATTAAATACAAGGCTTTTTGCCAAAGAGCTCAGAATACTCAGTGCCTGAAATTAGACACATTTGTAACAATTTAAGATAAGCAATAATATAACTGTAATGTTTTAAGATAACAAATATGCATGCCAGGATATTTCTGCAGCTGCTGAAGTGAAATATCAACCTAAACATGTTAAGGACCTGTATATTAGAAGTCCAGAATACACAGGAACTTAGTGAACTTAAAAGTTAACATTTGAAAGCAGACCCCAGATCTACTTCTGTAAAATAATTGGTTTGAGTGTAGGAGGCAAAATTAATGGTCCAATCATTTTGGTTGGCCGACTATTATTTAAGTGCTAGTCTGCAAAGGCCCTAGTGAATTGATTTTGGGCAAAAGTATATATTATAAATAGTCCTTACCTATTGCAAACTGTTCTAAGGCCTGCTCTGTTGCTTTATAAATGTTATGATTGCATTGACAATCTCTTGTGTAGTGCATTTTCTGGAGGATGCAAAGAAAGAAACACATTTTCAATAATATCCTTTTCTTGCCTGTGTATGACAGGAAACATGATATAATGATTGTGTAGAATTTTCTAAACTCATCCAAGACAAGAGAAATGGATGACGTTTATAGGGGGTCTTTTAATTGATTCTTCTTTACCTACAGGAGGTCTGCTCTGTATCTCTCTTCTGTAGTGTGCTGCCTAAGGACAAAAGGAAAAGGAATATCTAGTAAGTTAAATTCTCTTCTTTTGTGGAACAAGCTCTTGACTGATAGATCATGGCAACATTAACCATTCTTTTGTTATTTTGCCAGTGTTTGTCTAATAGAAATACTAAATCGTTAATTTAATATTACATTTTACAGGATGTTCCTGGGCTCCCTCTAACATTTATAATGAAATTGAATCCTTTACCTTTTTGGTTAATCATTATTATAATTTATGTATGCAATCAGTCCTCTTTATCTTTTACATAGTATTTTCTATTAATCTGTCCCATGTCAAAATATAAATACAATTAATTCGGTACACAGCTTGCTGTGTGATATTTTGGGGCATAGATGGTAAGATGTTGCTTAAAATGAGACAGCAGACTTTCTCTTATATACAAATCAATTGTTTAGTGATTTGTTCAGCAAACTTTTTTACATTAAAAAAGAGCATTGACTAGAGGGATGAAAACAACTCTTAAAGGGCAACTAAAGTCTAAAATAGAATAATGTTAGAAATGCTGCCAAATTAGACAAATTATTAATGTAAAGTTGGCGCAGGAGGGCGCCATCTTGTAACTTTGCTAAACATCTTTGCAAGACCAAGACTACGAACATGCTCAGAATGGTCTGGGGTTCAGTTTTTAGTTTAAGCTTAGGGATCGTCATAAATTATCAAAACAGCACGTATCAAATAATATCTGCCATAGAGGCAGATACAGCAAGACTGATTAATATTGTAAGTAATGTAAGTGTTCATATATAATAGTTTTTATATGTGTTTAGATAGGTTTACATATATTGAATATATATATTGAATATATTGAAATGAATTTTTTTTCGGTATCTGTGCTTGATATGTATCTGCTGGGACCAACTGATTTGAATCTTGCCCTGTCTGATTTCTACAGAAACCTCGATAAGATAATCTTAACATATAGATTGAATTTGTCGAGTAGCTGTGCCTTTTGTGTCTGTTTTATTTTAGTTCCCTAGTATTCACATGTATTGTTAGTGGTTTTACTTTGATATTGACATACAGAAGGTCTTGCTTGGAGAAAAACAGGGTTGAATTGTTTGTGGAAAGTTCTGTGCATTATTTTAAAAGGATAGCCATGCAAAAATTATCTTTTGGTCATAGCATAGTTAATTAATTAATTAATTGCTGGATTATAACAATCATAACAAATAGTTGTTTGCAATTCATAATTTGTTAACTGGATTCATACTGTTGGCATCATCCCTATATCACCAGGGTTGGGATATGATTGGAATTAAAAATTTGTATCAATGTACTTACTGGTAAATTTGTAATATACTATAAGTCCCTCCCTATTCTGACTCTTTATGCACTCATATTACTCCTTATAAAGGAGAACCAAACTCGTTTAAAAAAAACCCTATCCTGGGTAGACCCCCCCCCCCCCCGGGGCAAATGCCTAATTTTTTACTTACCCATCCGTGCAGATTCTGGCCTCAGGAGTTCACAGGCACCATCTTCTTTCTTCACTGGTGATAATGAACTGGATGGGTACAAACGGCCTCACTGTTACTCAATGGGTTAACTTAATCAATAAAATCTGCCCTCCATCAAACTCACTTTTCTTGCTAAGGGGTATCTGGATAAATTCGGAAAAATATGGAGCCCATGGTTAGACCTCAATCTGTTAGAGCTTCCTTCCTTATAATACCCATAACATTGGATCAATTTGGCGAAGTGACTGGGCAGGATATTATGTATGTTTTTGCATGAATGTATGCTACTGTATAACACAATGTATCTTTATGCCTCTTGGTGACTTACTTTGTAAAGATCACCGGAGATGCCTTATTCCTTTACTCATGTTCATTGTGAACCAAGTTCAGTTTATTTGTATATTTCCTCCTTCCCCTTCCTGGTAAAATAAAAATACTACAACAATATGGTAAGGAATGGAAGCCAGTTGTATATGCATCACTCCCATTCATACACACAAATGGTATTGCTTTTGGATGTGAAGCATTCCACAACTTTGTGTATGGGACACAATTTATAGTTGAAACAGATCACAGGCCACTGCTTACCATCACACAGAAAGAACTATGGAAAGCTCCTTTACGGATTCAATATTTGTTATTGAAATTGCAGACATTTGACTACAAAGTAGAATATACACCAGGCAGGTTCCTTCTAGTTGCAGATGCATTATTAAGGACATGGAATGAGACACTGTTGCATCAAACAGTGAAAAGGAATCAAGTAGAAGGAGCCCGTGGCCGTGATATAACTGGGATGGGGTAGGGGCCAAGGTTTGGGGAAATGTCCCCGGCTGCCAGCAATAGAAGAGAGAGATAGACTAAGTGAGAGCGGGATTTGAGAATTCTTAGTTTGTGTGAAAAAGAGGAGTATCCTGGAATGCTCAAGACATTGCTGAGCACTTCAAAAAACAAAATTGACACTATCAGAGGGGACATTACACTACTCAAACCCCCTAGGCTTCCACTACCCTCCCCCCACACTCCCCAGTTTCTCCTGTGCTCCTTCACCCCTGTTACTGATGAGGAAGTCTCAAAACTTTTGGCCTCCTCTCACCTTACCACCTGCCCGCTTGATCATCCTATTCCTTCAAAACTTCTCCGCAATACCAACCCTTGTCTAATCAAAGCCTTAACTCATCTATTTAATCTCTCGCTCTCAACTGGACTATTCCCATCTCAACTAAAACATGCTCTTGTCACCCCCATTCTGAAAAAACCCTCTCTTGACCCCTCCAATCTTGACAACCTCCGACCTATCTCTCTGCTACCTTTCATCTCTAAACTACTAGAGCGCCTAGTCTACAACAGATTAACCTCATTCCTAACTCGTATCTCCTCCTGCCTGTCTGCTATCTCTACTTGGATGTCACAACACTACCTTAAATGAAACCTCTCCAAAATGGAAATGGTTCTTTTTCCTCCAACTAACACCAGTAACATCCCAGAAGTATCCATCGTAGTTAACAATTCCACTATCACCCCATCTTCCCAGGCCCGGTGCCTTGGGGTCATCCTAGATTCTGCCCTGACATTCACTCCTCATATCCAGTCACTTGTTAAGTCATGTAACTTCCACCTAAGAAACATATGCAAAATACGATCATTTATCACCCAAGATTCTGCCAAAATTCTTATTCACTGTCTTGTCATCCCGTGTAGACTATTGTAACTCTCTTTTAATTGGCCTTCCCCTCCAGAAACTGTCACCTCTCCAGTCCATAATGAACACTGCTGCTAGGCTTATACACCTCAGCAACCGCTGTTCCTCTGCCATACCATTCTGCCAATCCCTGCACTGGCTTCCACTCCCCTTCAGAATTAAATTCAAATTAATGACCCTGACATTTAAAGCACTTCATAACTCTGCCCCTCCCTACATCACTGAACTAATCTCTATATACTCACCCAACCGCTTACTACGTTCCTCTACTGACCTGCTACCCAACTCTTCTCTCATTACCGCCTCACATGCTTGCATTCAAGACTTTGCAAGAGCTGCACCCCTCCTCTGGAATTCTCTCCCACGGTCCGTCCGACTTTCTCCCAATCTTTCAGCTTTCAAGAAATCTCTAAAAACCCACTTTTTTTTAGAGAAGCCTACCCTCACTGTTAACTACAATACACCTTACATTACTTCATCTCTCACCCACTTTATTCTGATCTTGCCCACTTCCATACCCTGTGTATCATTCCCTTCCCTTTAGCTTTTTCTATACAGGGCCTTCCTCACCTCCTGTACCAGTATTTATTGTGATGTATGTAACTCCATATTTATTGTGATGTATGTAAGTAACTCCTTATGTTGTATGTAATTCATGTGATTTAGTTGTATAATCACATTCACTTTACAGTGCTACGAAACAAGTTGGCGCTATAGAAATACATGTTAATAATAATAATAATAAGTATGGAATTACATATTAATAGTGTTATGGCTAGGAAAGCAGTATCAGGAGAAATTTAAAACGAGCACTGCCTCTGATGATCATCTATGAGAAGTGATAACTGCATTACATTCAAACATTCCAAAAAAATATCTTACAAAGTCATGTCATCAATATGGTGATGAACTTTCTACATGGAATGGAGTATTGTACAAAAGATCTCAAATTGTTCTGCCTTCATCTCTGTGAAAGGACATGATAACCATAATACATGAAAGGCATCTTATTTTAAATGAGGATATTGTTCAAGTTTTAACAAGCTGCATATCTTGCCAAACCTTTGCTCCAGCACTTCCCTAATACAGAGAGAAATGCCATGTGGTGCCAGGGATACAATTGGAGATGATACATTCATGTTGAATGGAAAGGATCATTTGGCAATATTAGATGCATACTCCAATTATCCAGAAGTTTGAAAATTTAAAAATAGCACATAATCTGAGGTATGTAGAATACTTAAAACACACTACAGATATAGAATACCAATAGAAGAAAAACATATAATGGTTCTCAGTTTATAGGAAAAGACTTTGTAAAATTCACAGAAGAATTTGAATTAAAGCATGTCACTTCAAGCTAGGGTTGCCACCTTTTCTTAAAAAAAATACCAGCCTTCCTATATATCTAGCTTTTTATCCTATCAATAACATTGGGATCAGCCATCAAAAATACTGGTCAGACCGGTAAAAAACCGGCCAGGTGGCAACCCTACTTCAAGCCCAAGACTCCCACAGAGTAATGAACTTGCAGAGTGTGGTGTAAACATTATAAAACAGTTGTTCATTGAGGTCAGGACCCAGAAGTGGCACTCTTAAACTACAGAGCAACATCCCTGGAAGGAGGCAAATCTCCAGCAGAGTTATACAAGACAAATACAGACAAAATAACCTGCATGAGAGCTTAAGTGTTACCACAAATAAAATAATAATATAGATATAATATATTACCTATAAAAGACACCTTCTGTGACATTGTTGTGTAATATCAGCCAACATCATTAGCTTTGTCATGATGTTACTCTTTCTAGAATCTGCTGTTGCCTTTCCTTATGTGAAAACTTCACAACATAATGGGATTATAGACTCACATGTCAGGGATGAAAGACTACAGCTAGGAAGTTGGGCATTTGGATTAATATGGTGGCAGCAATAGTGTGCTGCTTGTTTTTGGCCACCTTCTTATTGAGTATATTGGACATTATGTATTTATAATTGTTGTAAACATGCCAAAGCAGATATATTACAACTTTAGAGCAAGTAATCTTATTTATTTTAATATTACAAAAAAGCTTACGCTCACACTCTGGAATGTACTAGCATAATAAAACATGCCTGCAGCTTAGACTGTGATTATCACTAACACACACATCACATCTTGAATGTTTCTGCTTTGTATCTTTTCAAGATAGCTAAAAAATCTCTCACTCAGCACTTGTGAAAAATATCTGTAGCATTACTATCTCTAAATAGCAAAACAATCAACAAACAATAACAACAAATGAAACTGCTATGGCTATCATTTTCTGCTGTTATGTTCCATGTCCACTGTTGCTAAATGATCACTAAAGAAGGGATCCATAATAAAACGGACTGACGATACAAACCTTTATTTTGTTTCCTTCTCGACTAAATGATGAGGATAATTATCAGTATAAAACATTTATCAAGATCAGGGGCAACATCAATAACAACAAACAAATACAAAATGTTTGGAATAAACATAAGGCTAAGCTGAGAATAAATAAAATGCCGGGCATAATTTTAAAACCACAGAATGGATTGGTTGGTTACTATTATGTTGCCGTGACTGGACTTAAATGAAAACTAAGGGTGGTGGCACACAGGCAGATTAGTCGCCCAGTGACAAATCTTCTCTACTGTGGATGACTAACCTCCCCAAATGCCTTCCCACCGGAAAGAATGTGTATCGCTGGTGGGATGGCATACGTATTGCTTCCTGGCGGGAAGGCATTTGGGAGTTAAGTCTTCCGCAATAGAGAAGATTTGTCGTTTGGCCACTAATCTCCCCATGTGCTAATTCACACGGAGCGGCGCGATTTTTAAAATCGCTCCAAATTGCCTCGCCAGGCAATTTGGAGCGATTTTAAAAATCGCGCCGCTCCGTGTGAACACACGCCGGCGCTTTTAAGCCTCGCCGGTGCCTAGCTATTCGGGGAGATTCGGGGGCGATCTGTCGCGGCGAAAAGTCGCCAGGCGACGGATTGCCCCCAAATCTCCCCGTCTGGACTAAGCCTAAAGGCTAACTTAAGAAGAAGCTATAGATATTGTGCATCATGTTTTGTGCTTCTGTACCAGCCCAAGGCAACCACAGGCCTTTAGCAGTAAAGATCTGTGTCTCCAAAGTTGCCCCAGTAGCTCCCCATCTTCTTTTCTGCTGATTCACTGCACATGTTCTGTGTTTCTGTCACTTACTGAGCTTAGGGACCCACTCACAATATACAGTACACATAGAAAAGAAATGTCACAATATAAAGCCTATTTTCAGATCTATAAATTTGAAAAGACTCCATGCAATCTGTGTATCTTTGAATAATTTACAGGTGCCTAGGTTCCCTTAGGCTACTGGGTCCCTTAGGTAAATAGCACCTTTTAGTTACACCTGAGGCTGCAATTATGAGCAGTTAAGAACAGTTTACCATTGACCATTAATTAAAATAACATATTCACTATCTATATAATATATGTATATATAGTATGACAATTACATGCTCTCACATTATATATAGCAAGTACAGTAAGTGGTGTCTCCATTGTACACTCACATAAATAATAGATCACCACTGTTATTTCACTGAATGGAACACCCAGACTGTTTCACTGAACAGAAATATACAATCTTGAACAATAAATCAAGCCAAAATACACATGGAAGCAGAGAACTTCTAGATCTTGTAAGCTGGGTCAGTTTTTTTTGGAACTTATTGTATTTCTGTGTCTCTGTTGTGTGTATTTTTTCTTTGTTGCACAGCACCAAGGGAAATACTTGCCATTTTACTAATAAATGCCACAAATAAATGGTGTAATAAATTATTACAGAGGCAATAATTTATAGTTGATAATTTTTTTAGTTTAAAGGGACAGTAACATCTAAAAACACCTATGCTGCATGTGTGCTCAAAATGTACTCTGCATATACTTTTAGGGGCAAATTTACTATTATTCCCCCCCCAAAAAAAATTTGTTTCTATTCAATATTCGATTAGCATTCGATTTTCAAATGTTAATCGAATAGTTCTAGGCTACCTTTTATTCGATATTCATTCATTCGACGATTGAATAAAAACCTATTCGATCAGTCGAAGAAATCATTTGATCATTCGAATGATTTGTACGATTCAAACGATCGAACACTTCGATCGTACGAATCCTTTTCGATCAGGACTTAGTCTCAGAAGCCTATGGGAGTGCTCCCATAGGCTTCTATTGCAATTAGGTAGGTCCAATCTGCCGAAGTAGGCAATTGAAGAAAGTTAAAAAATAAAATCCTTCGCTGATCGAATGATCGAGTATTCGTCCATTTGACTCTATTCTAATGTATTCGATCGTTCGACCATTCCCTATTCGATGATCGAATATGCCAAAATTCACATTTTCGACCAAAAGAAGAAATCCTACGTTCGAACTTCGATCGAACTTCGAATGCTTCACGTGAATTTAGTACATCTGCCCCTAAATGAAAAACAATACACATTTGCCAATTTTTTTTCCATGTTAGGGCACTACTAGAAAATTGGGAAACTGGTTTATTTATTTTTTTTAAACCTTCTAGGCTCCCCTCAACTGGCTAACTGTAAATGGATGTGAGTACTTCCTCCAAAAAAAAATATTGTCCAAATGTAGATAAATTCCATTTATTAGGACATACAAAAAGACAGTCTGACGCGTTTCCTGACTTACTCATAAGTGCCCCAATAGGCACAAAACGCGTCAGGCTGTCATTGTAACTACATTTGGACAGTATTTTTTTATTTTAACTACATTTGGACATATTTAACAAAGAGGAGCATAGTTATCAAAAGTTAATGAGACTCATTGCCCCAGTTAGCCAGCAGGGGTGCCTCATGCTATGACTATATTACATTACAATGAGATATTAAAATATTTGGTCAGTGGTCCTTATGGTTTATGTTTGCAGCATGTACAGTATGTCACTATACATACTATATAGTATATATACAAATATACATATACAGTATATACTATATATCTTAAAATAAGAATTACATGCCCACACTAGGATCATAGCTCCTTGGAATAAACTGGACTCCAGGACTTAGGAGTTTTGTTTATCATTGGCTGAGCTGAGCAACTTCCGTTTAATATATAATATACCTTATGGAAACAGTAGTATTTCAGGAGTGACATAGAATTTATTGGATTAACAGAAAATATGCAATATGCATTATAACAAAATTAGACAGGTGCATAAATATAGGCACCCCAACATAGATATTACACATACTTGGATATTATACTTAGTTGAGCCTCCTTTTGCAAATGTAACTGCTACTAGACACCTCCTATAGCCTTTGCTGCATGTCTGGATTCTATATGGCGGTATTTTTGACCATTCATCCATACAAAATCTTTCCAGTTCAGTAAAATTTTATAGCTGCCGAGCATGGGCAGCCTGCTTCAAATCATCCCATAGATTTCCATGATATTCAAGTCGGGGGACTTTGACGGCCATTCCAGAATATTGTACTTCTCCCTCTGCATAAATACCTTTGTAGATTTCGAAGTGTGTTTAGGGTCATTGTCTTGTTGGAATATTCAATCCCTGCATAACTTCAATTTTGTGACTGATGCTTGAACATTATCCTGAAGAATTTGTATCGGGTTGAATACATCTGACCCTTAATTTTAACAAGGGCCCCAGTCCCTGAACTAGCCACAAAGCCCCACAGCATGATGGAACCTCCACCAAATTTGACAGTAGGTAACAGGTGTTTTTCTTGGAATGTGGTGTTCTTCTTCCACCATGCAAAGCATTTTTTGTAATGACCAAATAGCTCTATTTTTGTCTCATAAGTCCAAAGCACTTTGTTCCAAAATGGCTATGGCTTGTCTAAATGAGCTTTTGCATGCACCAAACGACTCTGTTTGTGGCGTCAGTGCAGAAAAGGTTTCTTTCTCATCACCCTGCCATATAGATTTTCTTTGTGCAAATTATGCAGAATTGTAGAACAATGTACAGATACACGATCTGCAGCATGATATTCTTGCAGGTCTTTGGAGGTGATCTTTGGGTTGTCTGTAACCATTCTCACAATCCTGCCTGCCTTTATTTTTCTTGGCCTAACAGACCTGGGTTTTAAAGCAACTGTGCCTGTGGCTTTCCATTTCCTGATTTTCCTTTGAGGATCCCATGCTCCCATGCTCCTCTTGAGAGGAGAGTCAAAAAGAAGTTCAACTTGCAATTGGCAACCTTAAATACCTTTTCTCATGATTGGACACACCTGCCTATGAAGTTCAAGTCTTAACAAGCTAATCTAACCAATTTGGTGTTGCCAGTAATCAGTATTAAGCAGTTACTTGCATTCAAATTAACAAAATTACAAGAGTACCCAAATTTTTTGCACAGCCAGTTTTTCCACATTTGATTTAATTTCATACAACTGAATACTGCTTCACTAAAAAATCTTTGTTCAGAAAACACCCCAGTAAATACCAGTTATCTTTTTTGTTGAAAGTGGAGTAAATTATTATGCAGGCTGAGAGGGGTTCCCAAACTTTTTCATATAACTGTATTGCAATTATTTTGATACATTAGTGTAATTTGGACTTACATATTAGCTTTGGATAAAATAATGCAGGTTCCTAATTAATACTAGAAAGAAAAGAGGAAAGAGAATGTGTCAGTCTTTTGGTTTGGTGAAGAAATAAGCCTGTGTGGAATAGTCAAACACCCAGAAAATCTGTTACAGCTGTGAGCACAACAGCTGCAAAGGATATCATAGGAAGTTGTGCATTAGGGGATTGTAAAAATTGTTAAAATCGTTACATGTTGTCATCAGCAGTCATCTATTTACCTTCAGCAGGCACGTACAGTTTTATTACATAACCCAAAATTGTAGATGCTTCATTCTTCCAGGCTTAGCAGGTGCTAAAAACTTAGGAAATGCTTAGAGACACCAGTTGATGGAATTTCATTTGAAAATACTATGAGTGGTATCAGATTTAATGGGACTAAGTTATATCAAACCAACTATATACAAAAGACATAATACTGATTTGCAGTGGCGTAACTACTCCCTGGTGGGCCACGGTACAAGATAGGCACCTGGGCCCCCCTGTTGGGCCCTTACCTCTATAAATCCCATGCTGGAGTGTTGATGGCATGTGTGCTGTAAAATCTAGATAACCACCTGCCATAACCATTATCGTGGCTCCGGTGGGCCCCAAGGGGGTGGGGACCCTAGTGCAATTGCACCCTCTGCACCCCTGGTAGTTACGCCACTGCTGATGTGCATACTTGTAATTTTTTTCAACTTCTTGCTTTTGTAGGTTACCTTCATGAACTAGGAATTACTCCAAAAAAAATGTATAGAAAGATGAACTGGCTCAGATAAAATTGTATGTTTATTAGGGAGCTTACAGTATATGCTCCAGTGGGATACATATAAATTTGCCAAAAACATTGCCAAATTTCACCAAAATGAATGCATTAATCAAGACATCAAAGAGCAGAATGCATGAAGAAACTCTAATAATGGCATTTTTTTCTCTGCCCAAAGAAATGTTCTTTATGCAAAACAAAACACATGGCAAATTCTAGAGCAGATTTGCAAAATTATTTGCTGCTGCCAGAAATGCAAATATCACCACCAGACTGTACCGGGGAAAAATACATCTCTATAAAGAACTAAATCTCAGCTTTTTGTAGATAAAGAAGTTTAATAATTATAGCTTAAGATAATCATGAATCTGGCTAAACAGTGTACTGCTTGTGACTCATATATAATCTCTGTACTGCACAATGTGTCACTTCTAAATGAATAAAGTATAATAACCATTATATTTATAACATAACCTAATGTAATAATTTACTTTCTGGAGCACAATGAACTAAAAATACCTTTATCCAAGTAGTCAAATTACAATTCTTTTTTTCTGGGCTCTCCAACCCTCTCCTGTAAACTCTGGTATTTCTGCTCTAGAATACCTCAGTATAGATTGCTACTAGAAATTGTTACTTGGTCTGCAATAGTTGGACTCTAGCCTTTTCTTTTGGCTGTGGCATTTTTAAAAATTATTTTAATTGTAATGAATAAATGGTTAGTTGGCCAATGCTATTTCACATACATTTGTCCAGAATGAGTTGGAGAAGAGAAGGCTAATTAACAGATGAGATAAAGAAACAAAATGAGCACTAATTAAGACATATTTATGAATTGGTCAACGTGTGGGTAAATTGTGAGAACAGAAATAGAATTATAATGCAGTTGAACAAGTGCATGTGAGTTTAGATTGTAGCCAGATGAGTATGTACTAACCATCCATTAGCATCATTTAGTGTTTTAAAGACTCTTATATGTTATAGACAGAAGTCTGTAGCATAGAACCTGAGCTTCCTCCACACATACAGAACATTCTGGGTTAGCAGCAATGTATTCATGAAGGGCAGGCAGGGTTTGCACTTTGGTACAGGTAAATGGCCCCTATAGTCAGTTGTGTAGACAATGAAGAGAGCAATCCCAGAATCTGAAATATAGTCATCTAACCAATAGGCAGTATCTGCATAATAACGCTAACATAATGATCAAACTAAAGTACATGGAAACCTAAAATCACTTGGGGGCATTGGACCTATACACACATTCTGTAAACAATGAATCATCCCAGGATTTGTACTTTTGGGAGCTCCAGTGACTTTAGGTCACTCCATTCCAGCAAAATGTTTGAATTTCCTAGTATGAAGCAACAGTGGCTTACATGTTCATAACATCTCAGAAGGACAACTCATTTTGCACTGTATGATTTGTGAATGTCCTGCTCTCATAGGAGCAGACTGTTCTTGAGATATAGCTTCAGGAATTGCCTGGGCAGGTGATATTAGTTGAGTTTATTATATAAGCAAAGCTTTCTCCAATTTGGCCATCTGACTTATCTGATTCTTTGGTCCCTGGTCATTAACTGAAGTACAACGGGGAATAAGCAGCCCCAATGAGGGAAACCTATATTACTTGGTTAGGAAATATGAATAACAAATGTACAGTTTTAGTGCTTTTAATGTGGAAAATGCTTCCTTTGTATATGTTGAATAACATTTTTACTTCATGAGTATTTCCCTTTAAATGTGGACTTAAACCGTTTTTTAAACCTTTTTTTGGGGGATTTGGTGGAATTCAGAATCTAGCTCTTAGGTAATGTTTCACTTGGTTATGCAAAAACAAACAAAAAATAAACACAGAAAGCAATTAAAGGAATGCAAATCTTATTTACTGGCAGAATGCTCAGCAAAGCGATGATGCAGGAGAGCTGCCTGTAATCCAATGTAGGACAAAGTTATAATAAACCAGCATATATCATGACAATGATATACATGCATCTCTCTCTCTCTGTATCTTGTAACTGACAATTTCTTACATTTTATAATGCAGGAATAATAGGAAAATCAGTTAATGATTGAGCTGGCAACAAAACTACATAATACATCATGTATTTTATCATCTTGATATTGTAGAAAAGAAATCCTTACCAAGGTATATTTCAGTTTTCAGTGTAATGAAAATATTGAATATGTTTAACCCGTGGGCCCATTTATCAAAAATCAAATTTAATTTCTTTAAAAAGATGTTAAATTGTGAAAGAACAACTCTGCGAACGATGCAGTGACACTGCATGTTACGTTTTGGAAGCCCAGGATGAGTAGCGTATAACAGTGCTTTAATAGCCATTACACTTCAACAGTAACTTGAATGCTAACCCTTTTAAGAAGTATAGAAAGTACAGTGTATGCACAGTATATTCTTGTGCACAGTGACACCTACATATTCCTCCTATAGTAGGAAAGCATTTGGGTAAATGTAATAAACAGAAACCATAAAACTGTATTCATCTTAAAGGGCAAGGAAAGTGTAAAATAGAATAAGGCTAGAAAAGCTGTATTTTGTATACTAAACGTAAACATCAACTTACTGCACCACAAGCCTAATCAAACAATTGATTTACGCTTTCAAAGTTGGCCACAGGCGGCTGTCATCTTGTAACTGTGTTATACATCTTTGCAAGACTAGACTACATACACATGCTCAGTGTGGTCTGGGCTTCTTAGGGATCGTCATAAATGATCAAAAAACAAAGCTGCTTGAGTTCTGCGTGGCGTGTTCATAAGTATGATTGTTTCCCTGCCAGAAGTTAGGGACCGTCTGACAATTCCTATCCACAGCACTAAATGAAGGGAGAATTTCACTGCATACAGTCAGGGTTCTTATAAAAACAGTACACATTTTTTAATTAAAGTATATTGGAGACAGATTTCTTTTTCGTTAAAGAAAGTAAAAATGGGATTTTATTTCTTTGTCTTTCCTTGCCCTTTAAAGCAATACTATGCATTCTTCACAACACAATAGTCCTTAGTCCATGCAGGTAGTTTTCTGATTCTGTCAGTACGCCTCATAAGTTCACTTTCTTCAGGCCTATTGCAGATGCATCAAAAGTAGCAAAATGTAATTCACCAAAGTCATATCTAGGAAGATGGCTTGCATTCCATATCATCCATCAGATTGATGTCTGCAACAAGTAACTTAGTGCACATCTGTCTGCCATGTAATAATTCAGCTGGAGATGCTTGGGTTGTTGCAGAGCACATTGCTCTGTAGTTATGTAGGAACTCTGTTGTAAATACTTTCCAAGATTTCCCAGTAAGTTTGCTGTCTGTAGTGCTTCTTTCAAACTTCGGTTGAATTGCTCGATTTCTTCCATTTGCTTTTGGGTAATACACTGAAGATTTTCTATGCACAATACTCCTCTCTCTCTCAGAAAGATTAAAAACTCAGATGAAACAAACTGTGATCCGTTGTCTCATATTAACTACTTTGAAATACCTTCTCTGCTGAAGACTGTAGACAGAAATGTTATTACTGTAGCTGATGTTATATGAGGACAAATGCAATTTCTGGCCATTTACTGTAATAGTCAGAGTTATAGTTAATCAGAGTTATAGCAAATCTGCAGTCTATAGGAGCATCTGCAAAATCACAAATCAATAGCAAGTTTTTCCCATGCTGAATCAGGGAATGGTACTGGCTGTGTGGCAAGCACTGGTGCTGTTGTAATGAGACCATCATCTAATTGTAGGTTTAATGCAGCAAATAGTTCCCAGTACCCTTATTCACAATGAAAAAGTCACATTTTGCAGTATTTGATTCAAATTGTACAGTCACTGGCAAGCAACCAAGCATATGGATTGGATCCTTTAAGTCTCAGGGCAGGTGCAACAAGCAGATATTTTGTAAATTATTTTACGAAAATATCTTTTGGTAGTATAAAAATTGCTGAGCCTGTAACAAACATCAGGTTAATGGAGTGTCCCTTGTCAGCAGAAGCAGTATTGACATTGACTTTTCTGGAATAAATGTATCAGCTTTAGCCACACTTAGGGGTCCGTTTACTAAAGTGCGGTAAATGTGAACTTAAGTTTCCGCATGTTATCGCTGAGAATATTTTTCCGCCAGAATATTGCAGCGACTAAGTTTACTAAACAGCGATGTGCTCAGAAGTCATTGCGATCACTTGCGGTAACTACGTTAGCGAACCAGCTTACGTTAGCGGTAATTTTAGCGAGTTGCGAATTTTCTGGCGACAATTTACATTTGCATATATTTATTCTAGAAAATAGTCTTGTTTTATGCGTTAATAATGGCGTTAATTATGGCAATTTTTACTGTGACATTTATTGCCAGAAATGCATCTTCAAAACTCATAAACTTTACTGACTGATGATTATACCATCCAACAGCATTACAGAGTGACACCAATCAAACATGTATGTATCATATAAACCTATACTTCATCCACCCACGAACACACACTTCTGCCAATAGAATCATATGAACAAGAAATCATACCAGTTATCTCTTTGTATCATTTAAATGCACAGTTTAAATGAGAATTAAACTCCCATTGAGGATTTTCTGGCCAAAAAATAAGTTAACGCCACTATACAGATGGCGGTAAAATGTTGCGAATATTCTGGCGTTAATTTTGTCTTTCACACATTTCGCTGCTTAGTAAACCATGCGTTAATATTTACGTAGCGTTATTTTCAGCGGATGCGATAACTGGCGAATACATATTCTTGCGCAAGAAAATTCACAAATTTATATTTACCGCAGGTTAATAAACTCGCAAAAACATATTCTGCGTTAAATTTGTCTGTATTTTGTGCGAAAATTTTTACCGCACTTTAGTAAACGGACCCCCTAATACCGTAACATTTGAAGCAGTACTTCATGAATATCTTTAGCAGAACTATGGCAGATCTTAGCAAAATGTCCTACTTTTTTGCATTTGTGGCACTGAATAGCTTTTGCAGGACATGTAGCATAATTTGCAGTGTGTTGTGTTGAACCACAGCGGAAGCAGTATTTAATATTTGTATTTGCTGCATGGTTTTTCAGTGTAGATGAATTATTTTCCTTAGCATTGTATTGTGCCTGTGACTGTGCATTATTAGGCCCCAATGCTGGATTCACAATCTGTACATTCCCAACAGTTCCCTGACTGAGAGTTTTATACTCTGGCACTGCTGTTTCAATTTGGCTAGCAACTGTAATAGCCTTTGCAAGGGTTAAATCCTGCTCTAGGAACAGTCTCTCTCCCCTTTGGCGAGGTGAGTTTGTGTTTTTCACTATTTGGTTTCTTAGAATTTCATCTGTTAAATTCCCAAACTCATAGGTAAGAACCAGCTCTTTCAAAGTTGCTACATATTGTTCTATGGTTTCACCATTGTCATTGTCTATGTTGGCGGAACTGATATCCTTCAGCAACCACATTTACTCTTGGCACAAAAAAAGTTCTTTATATTAGTATAAGAGCAGTTTCATAAGTCTCATCAGGTAATGTATAAAATATACGCTGTCTGCTCCCAGGCAGTGAATAAGTAAAGCATGCTTTCTAGCTGCAGAAATCTCCCCTTGGTCAGCAGCAATAATGTAATTTTCAAACATATGGATCCAAGCAGTAAAGGTATGGTAGGTTCACCAGGGTTTGGGAGAAAAGCAGCAGACTGCTGCAGAGGTAGAAAAGACATCTTGTCGCCAAATTTGTTATATTTGGTAGCCGAGGATGAGTAGAGTATAACAGTGCACAGTGACACCTACAGGCACCTTGCACAAACACCACACTGCATTCTGCCAAATTATAAATTAATGTCAAAAACTCACATTGAAAAGAGATTGAATTTTGTTAACACAACTTCCATTGACTTCTTGATGAAGTTGCCAGCATTTACATACCAAATTTTTATAATCAAGTTCTTTGTGTTTAATGCCTTTCAAGAATTAAAATTTCCAGGACTTTCATGATTTTTGCTACAAAAAACATAAATAGAATTCAGATGTTAATGAATTTGCCTCCTAGTGCCACATTGTTTCTATATGACATTAAAAAAAATGTTTATTCTTGGAAAGTTAAAATATTCGCTCTCTGTTTTATGTTTTGTTTTATTTGCTGCTCTAGTATTGTACCTTTTATAGATTATTTTATAGGTTCTTAGGGGCAAATTCACTAAGATACGCAAATTCACTAGCGTTGGCTTCGCTAGCATTCGCACTTCGCCAGGCGAATTTTAGCCAGCACTACGCAAATTCACTGAAGTGCAAATTTACGCTCAGGTCGGTGAACGGTAGCGTAGTTGCGCTAGTGTTACTTCGCTAGGCAGAACGCTGTTATGCTAGCGAAGCCTAATTTGCATACGGCAGGAACTTTAACTTATAATAGAAGTTTATGTTACAGCCACTACATTCCGCTACGCAAGCCCAGGAAACCTTTAATAAATTAAATAAAGTTGTCCTATTGCCCTACATGTGCCCCCTGTATAGTTGTGTTGCCATATTTTAGGAAATGTATGGGGGAAGGAAGGTAACCCCCCCCAAAAAATTTCGATCTTTTTCAGATTATCACCCTCCTATGCAAAAATACGGCGTGTGAACAAGCGCAGGCGACTTTACGCAGAGCGGGTGAGCAGCGCTAGTTAGCTATTCTGGGAGATTCGGGGGAGATTCGTCGCGGCGAGAAGTCGCCAGGCGACAGATCTCCCCCGAATCTCCCCATCTGGCCTTTCCCTTAGGCTGCTGGGGGGAAAGTAGGGCGCGATATCACTCCAATTTGCAGTACAGCAGAAGTTTATTAGAACACAAGTCACATGACTGGGAGCAGCTTTGAAACTGACAATATGTCTAGCCCAATGTCAGATTTCAAAATTTAAAAAAAAAAATCTGTTTGCTCTTTTGAGAAATTTATTTCAGTGCAGAATTTTTCTCGGACAGCACTATTAACTGATGGGTTTTGGGGAAAAAAAAAAAACACGTTTTCCCATAACAGTATCCCTTTAAGCTATGAACCAGCAGGGAACACATGGTTAGAGCTGCTGCAAACCTCTAGCTTACAATAATCCCCCCCAACAGTAACAGGGCAGTTTCTGGGGTAGCTGTGACCCAAGGCGGTAAGCGCTATACTGCTCACTGCTTAAAACTTTAAAAGTAATATTTAAATGTTTTTCATTTATTGGCGAAATTATTATTCACATTTCACAAGGCTGAAAACCGAATAGACAGTTGAGACCTGAACAGGCCTAAGAAAAACCAAACTGTTTGGGTCAAAACCAGTTGGCAACCCTAATGTAAGTCCACATCACTTCAATCTTCTGATTGTGATTCTTTAACATCAAAGGCTTCTTTTCAATGCGTGTTGCAGTTACATGACATAACTATAAAATTGCAATGAACATTTTCAGTTCATTCATTTATCTTTTATTGTTTCAGTATGGTAACTTTGCCAGATGCAAAAGTTCAGAAAGAAAGAGAAAGAGGTTTTAAATGCATAACAATACATGTTGTTGGTAAAATGTACATTATAGTGGGGTTTATATTATGAAAACAACTTATGCCAAAAAAGGTTTTGGTCTGTAGACATTTATCACTCTTAGATAAGCTGAAAATAGAAATATATTATATAATATCCATAATAAGAAGGAAAGCATCATAGTAGTGGCAGCTACATGTTATGAAATCATATTGCCTCTCTGAAGCAATCATGTCTAGTAAAGTGTACTTTATTATGAAACTACTAATCAGGCAGACTCCTGCCAGTCTGATGGCTGTATTACTCATGAATGCACCTTAGATTAAGCCATATGTATCTTATTTTGTATATTTTGCACATGTCCTGAGGGAATATAGGACTTTTTAATACAAGCTTTACAAACTTCTAGCGGCATAATTGAATTTGTAACAATTAAATTACACAAATGTAAGAAAATTGTTTTATTGATGAATTCATGATAATGTACTGTAGCAATAACATAATAATAATATGTATGTATAGTTAGTCCTTACCCAGAAAAGCACACAGCAAGAATCATTTGAATAATTTCTGATGAATCTGGTTAAAATCTGCTCTAATTTATAATTGCTAGTTCTCGCTCCCAGAAACCCATATATATATAAAGTATATATATTTTCATTGGTTGTGCCATGACACTGTTGCTCAAATGTTCTGTATTGTAGCTTGTTCCTTACTTGTGTTGGTTATGTTGATCTGGTAGGAGGTCAAACAACTTAAAGAGATACTGTCATGTGGAAAAAATGTTTTTTTCAAAACATAAAATGGTGCTTCTCTAGCAGAATTCTGCACTGAAATCCACTTCTCAAAAGAGCAAACAGATTAATATGTTTTTATATATATATATATATATATATATATTTTTTTTTTATATTATATTTAATTTTGAAATCTGACATGTTGCTAGACATATTGTCAGTTTCCCAGCTGCCCCCAAGTTGTGGCTTGTGCTCTGATAAACTTCAGTCACTCTTTACTGCTAAACTGCAAGTTGGAGTGATATCATCTCCTCCCCCCCCGCCCCAGCAGCCTAACAACAGAACAATGGGAATGTAACCAGATAGCAGCTCCCTAGCACAAGATAACAGCTGCCTAACAGATTTAAGAACAGCACTCAGTAGTAAAATCCAAGTCCCACTGCAACACATTCAGTTACAGTCATATAAAATTTTTTAGAACCCCTCTTAATACTTTGGAGTTTTGCTTTGAGCTGTCAAAGTAGCAACTTCCTTTTAATTTAAAACATACCTTATGGAACCAGTAGTATTTCAGCAGTGACATAAAGTTTATTGGATTAACAGAAACTATGCAATATGCATCATAACAAAATTAAACAGATACATACATTTGGGTACCCCATCCGAGATAATACACTTATACTTAGATATTATTACTAAGTACTTAGTTGAGCCTCCTTTTGCAAATGTAACAGCCTCTAGATGCCTCCTATAGCCTTTGATGAGTGTCTGGATGGTGGTATTTTTGTCCATACAAAATCTTACCTGTTCAGTTAAATTTGATGGCTACCGAGCATGAACTGACTGTTTCAAATCATACCATAGATTTTCAAGGATATTCAAGTCCGGGAGACTGTGACGGCCATTCCCTCTGCATAAATGCCTTTGTAGATTTCCAAGAGTTTTAAGGGTCATTGTCTTGTTGGAATATCCAAACTCTGTGTAACTTTGTGACTGATGCTTGAACATTATCCTAAGGGAATATAGGACTTTTTAATACAAGCTTTACAAACTTCTAGCTGCATAATTGAATTTGCAACAATTAAATTACACAAATGTAAGTGTTTTATTGATGAATTCATGATAATATACTGTAGCAATAACATAATAATAATATGTATGTATAGTTAGTCCTTACCCAGAAAAGCACACAGCATTGGATTGAATTCATCTGACCCTCAACTTTAACAAGAGCCAAGCCCTTGAACTAGCCACACAGCCCCACGGCATGATGGAACCTCCACCAAATTTGACCAAGTTCTTCCTCTGCCACGCAAAGCGTTTTTGTTATGACCAAATAACACAATTTTTGTCTCATTATTCCAAAGCAATTTGTTCCATAATGACTATGGCTTGTCTAAACAAATGTTTGCATACAGTTGTTTTCTCATCACCCTGCCATACAGATGTTCTTTATGCAAATTGTGCTGAATTTGAGAACGATGTACAGATAAACCATGCAGGTCTTTGGAGGTGATCTTTGGGTTGTCTGTAACCATTCTCTCAATACTCCGCATATGCTGCTCCTGTATTTTTCTTGGCCTGCCAGACCTGAGTTTTACAGAAACTGTGCCTGTGGCCTTCCATTTTCTGATTACATTCCTTACAGTTGAAACTGACACCTCTGAGATAAATATAAATACATGCTATTATTATTATTATTAATAATAATAATAATGAGAGAGCTTTTTGTAGCCTTCTACTAAACCATGGTACTGAACAATCTTTGTTTTCAGATCTTTTGAGAGTTGCTTTGACGATCCCATGCTGTCACTCTTCAGAGGAGAGTCAAACAGAAGCACAACTTGCAATTGGCCACCTTAAATAAATGTTCGCATGATTAGACACAACTGCCTATGAAGTTCAAGTCTTTTAGAGCTAATCTAACCAATTTGGTGTTGCCAGTAATCAGTATTGAGCAGTTACATGCATTCCAATTAGCAAAATTACAAGGATACCCACATTTTTGCACAGCCAAATTTTCATATTTGATTGAATTTCATACATCTGAATACTGCTTCACTAAAAATCTTTGTTCAGAATACACCCCAGTATTCAGATGTTCCTGGGAAACTAAAACACTGTTATCTTTTTTGTTGAAAGTGGAGTAAATTACTATGCAGGCTGAGAGGGGTTCCCAAACTTTTTCATATGATACATTGAGTAGGAGAAACCATAGAGTAGGAGAAGCCTGCCAGAAAGCAGTTCCATCCTAAAGTGCTGGCTCTTTCTGAAATCACATGACCAGGCAAAAGGACCTGAGATGGCACCTACACACCAATATTCCAACTAAAAAAATACACTTGCTGGTTCAGGAATGAAATGTTACATTGTAGAGTGAATTATTTGCAGTATAAAAAGTGTATATTAATTAGGGATGCGCCAAACCCCCAAATCCATAACGAAGGATTCGGCTGAATACCGAACCGAATCGGAACCCTAATTTGCATATGCATTGTTTTGTGAAGAAAAGTCACATAATTTTTGGCATTTGGTTCGGCCAGGCACAAGGATTCGTACAAATCCAAATCCTGCTGAATATGGCCAATTCCTGGCCGAATACCAAAACGAATCCTGGATTCGGTGCATCCCTAATATTAATACTCACAATACACACTGTAGTGGACACACATAGGTTCCAAATCTGTCCATCACACAATATAATCACTCAATAATGGAGTGCTCCTACCACAGGTGATTAGATCCCTTCTCAGGTTAGGTGCTTAACCAACCTGCCACTGGTCAGATGATCCATATACTTGTCCAATATACCGTAGCACACTGAGGTTGAGTGTTGCAAAAGTGATTTTATTGGCTCCAAATTGAGCAGACAAACAGGTTTGTCACCTGTGATGAAGTTTCACAGCAGCCATCAAGTATGTTATGTGCCTTTAGTTTATATAAAACATATAGGTTTGGAATATTATATTCAGATAACACATCATTAGTTCAACTTCTCTGCCTTTCATTCACAGTTTGCTCCATCTAGATTGTGTCCGACAATCTATTGTCCCTTATAACTTTTATCATTTTCAGCTATGACCTCTGGACCTGTCATTTATTATATTTTTCATATTTTCAGTTCAGAATCTTTTTCCCCCCTTCATTATATTATTACTTCTTCTCTCTGGCTCTCCCTAGATTTCTCTATTTGTATGCCTCCTCCTTTCCCCCTCTCCCCTTGTCTCTGGTTCTGTGGGCTTTGCTGAGCTGATTGTTTCACTTGGCTCCATACTGGAGGAATTCTGGCTCCGTTCCCCAGTGTTCATTACTCCCCAGGGATTTTTGAAATGGCCTGCTGCACCAGAAACCTTATGAGAAACAGATGTCCCTCCGTCTGTCCCTTGGGGCTTTGTCTCTCTTGAAGGACTGGTGCCACTGAGACCCCTGCCATGGAAAAAAATGAGGTTAGAAAAATGAACATTTTAGGAAAAGAGAGGGGGGGGAAAGACTACATTAAAAGGACAAGGAGAAGTAATGCTAGATAGACAATGTGACTGCTCACCTAATGAACTGCAATCTTCATCCTATTTTTTCTATTTAATTGCACAGACAGCAGTTAAGACTGCTACTAATAGAAACAAATTAATTTCCTTCCATTTGTAACCACTCTCATAAGTTGCCCAGTGCTGCCATGCTCTGTTTAACCTGGATACAGACACACTGTTCATTACTAAGCCAGGATGGCAGCGTATTATAGGCATTATTCATTCTACAGTATGACAGTGCAGCCAGGCAATTTGTCAATGAATGTTTAGCAGACTGTAGAACTGGATTTTAGGCATCATATTCATTCATAATCACAGTTTTCCCAACTCTGCAATTTCAGTTTTCGGGTGTACCTAGGATTTCTATGTACCCACTTCTTTCTTTGAAATATTTATTGTCCTGCACATGACAAGATTTTTACATATTTAAAGGGCAAGGAAAGTCTAAAATAGAATAAGGCTAGAAATGCTGTAATTTGTAAACTAAACATAAATGTGAACTTACTGCACCACAAGCCTAATCAAACAAATTATTTATGCTTTCAAAGTTGGCCACAGGGGGCTGTCATCTTGTTACTTTGTTATACATGGTAAGTAAGGCAGGGGCTGCAGTTGATAAGTATGATTGTTTCCCTGCCTGAAGTAAGGGACCGTCTGACAATTCCTATCCACAGCACTAAATGAAGGGAGAATTTCACTGCATACAGTCAGGTTTCTTATAAAAATGGTACACATTTTTTTAATTAAAGTATATTTGAGATAGATTTCTTTTCCATTAAAGAAAGTAAAAATTGGATTTTATTTATTTGCCTTTCCTTGCCCTTTAATTTAGCTGCATGTAAAATGTGCGAATTTGGAAAATATGGATTTATCAGTCTTATATAATTTTTTAGTGTTAAATGGCTTAATGCTGCTTCTCTGAAAATATGGAAGGCTGTTCCATAGCAATAACAATTTCCTCATCAGCTGGGACATTTAACTCAAGCTTGTATTTGGAAGACACAGCTAGTTGCATCTGTCTTGTGGGTTATAAAAGTAAATGCCTATGTGTGAATAATATGACTTCTCTGAATATTGTACCTTAAAATGAACTGTTAGAAAGGTGTAGAAACAGAAAACAAAGACAATTTGCAACTAGTCTTATTTTTTTTATATGATTTACATTTTTTGCTACTGCATTGCTTCTTGTTTCCGGGGGTTAACTGCAACCATGGAACAGTTTTGAAATGCTGCTTCAAGAGTCAAAAGCAGCAGTGTGTGCTGAGCACAGAAAAAGAACATAATATAGAAAAATAAATCATGTAAATTGGAAAGAGTAGTAGTTTCAGATGCCCACTGATGGCATAAGGGCTCTTACAGACAAGCTTTTTTTAACCTGCAATCCCCTGCATTCCAGTTTCATGCGTTCAGCCGCAGGGGAGCGCAGGAGTAGATGTACTGAATTATTTTCAATGTGGCTGTACTCACACAGGCACATGTAAGTGCTGAATGCAGGTAAAATGCAACATGCTGCATCCCAACCTGCGTTTAGCACTTATATGTGTCTGTGTGAGTACAGCCCCATTGAAAATAATTCAGTGCGTCTACTCCTATGCTCCCCTGCAGCTGATCACATGAAACTGGAACGCAGGGGTGCACAGGTTAAAACGCTTGTCTGTAAAAGCCCTAAGGGTAGATTATTTATTTGTGCTACACCCAGCCCTTTGTCCAGCTTACATACAGCCCAACAACAAGGAGCTAAGGACAGTGTCGGACTGGGACACCAGGGGCCCACCCAAAAACCTTAGACCAGGGGGCCACTCTCAGTACTAATATTCTACATCTCCTCAATCAACCTCTATTCTCCTAGTTTGTTTTCTTTACATACTATAATCAATGATTCCATCTATTTAGCCTCTTTTTTCTCATAGAAATAGGGAATGGCATGAAATAGGCCAAAAGTTTAGCAGCATGAGGGCCCACTGACACCTTGGCCCACCGGGAGTTTTCCTGGTATTCCGGTGGGCCAGTCCGACACTGGCTAAGGATATGGTACCTGTGTATACAATTGACTATAGTAAAAGAACACACTAACCTAACTTAATTGTTACTAACACACTAACCTAACTTGTAGGATAAATAAGGAACGCTACATGCAAATAATCTTTTATTTTCTTCTTTAAAAAAGACTTTACTGACATACCTCATTCAAGAGATCGTGGTTGGTAATGGCAAACCAACATTCTACAATGTTTTCATCACTAGAGGTCAGCCTGCTATGGACTATGGCTTATCTTCCCTTACAACGCAGCCCTAGTTGTTCTGTTGCATATAATTAACATGTATTTCTATAGCGCCAACTTGTTTAGTAGCGCTGGTATATTTTCTCTTTACTCAGTAAGGTTATGATTAGAAT
Organism: Xenopus borealis; assembly: GCA_024363595.1. Lineage (NCBI taxonomy): Eukaryota > Metazoa > Chordata > Amphibia > Anura > Pipidae > Xenopus > Xenopus borealis. The sequence goes on from CM044434.1 coordinate 127,007,527, forward strand.
CTGTAACTGTAACTTTGATAGCTCTTTCTTTTTTTATCTTCAGCTGACCACGCAGTAAGAATAGATGGGAACCCACACTGCTGCTACTTTAACTTCAGCCCAAAGATAATGTTCACCAAGGTGGTAAAAGCACAACTCTGGGTATACTTGCGGCCAGTTCAGCATACTTCTACAGTGTACCTTCAGATCCTACGTCTTAAGCCTGTGACTGAAGAAGGGAGTAAACATATCCGTATCCGATCCCTCAAGATTGACCTGCACTCCCGCTCAGGCCACTGGCAGAGCATTGACTTCAAACATGTACTGCAGAACTGGTTCAAGCAGCCACATAACAACTGGGGCATTGAGATTAATGCCTTCGACCCCAATGGAAATGACCTGGCTGTTACCTCTCTGGGACCAGGGGCTGAGGGACTGGTGGGTGCTTAGATCTGTTAAGATGCATGCCTTTATTTATGGTTGAAAACAAAATCTTTAAAACAGATGTATTACTTTTTATAACTGGATGTGTGTATATTGGCATAGAAAAACCAATGAAAATATGTTTTTCCCTAATCGTGGGCTTGTTTGATTGGATGATCAAATACCTGGTACCTGGCAAACCTTTTTTTTAAAGAATGCCCTCTAAATGCAAATGCTTATGTGGTTTATGCTGCCAGCATTTCTTAACCATGGGCATAGTTACATAATTATTTAAAGTAGCATTTCAATTAAAATAAAAACTCTGTATTGGTGAAACCATTTACAATGGCTGCAGTGGACATTCCATTCTGTTGGGGTCAATGCAGTTCATTTCTGTGTTTGGCAACAGGCAGGCACCAGGATTCTCAGTATGTAGAAATGATTATATAGATGTAAGTTAGACAGCAGGAGGATCCAAAGATTTAACATAAGCTGCAAAAGTGTTTCATCCAGGTCAACTAATTTATAAAAGTATAAATCATTTGCACAAATCCTGCCCAATTCTTTTTTTAACCTGCTGCTTTAAAACTGTTATACTATAGTTGAAGGGATGGTTCAAGGACAGGGTCAGTTACATACTGAATTTCTGTAGAAAAACAGAAATATGTTTGTGAAGTTCAACTCTTCAGTGTATGACTTGTCCTTGATGATCTGGAGAAAGACAATTGCATATTACTCTTGCCAAGAACAACCCTTTCTGACTCTTTTTAATTTATAAAGACCTTTTAGGCATAGAGTGTTGCCTATTCAGAAAGACCCAGAAAGGTTTATTTTTAAAGACAGTAACTTAAGCATAATGGCCCAGCCAGGCAGTGTATTCTGTTAGGTTATTGCTTTCACAACAAAGAAGCCTCTATGCTATTCCTAATTATATCAATATATTCATCTCAAATATAAAGTTGCATGTCCTTGTTCTTCTTTAATCTTGTGCCTCTTTTTTTTACAGCATCCCTTTATGGAGCTTCGTGTTATGGAAAACAATAAAAGATCACGGAGGAACTTGGGTCTTGATTGTGACGAACATTCCACAGAATCCCGCTGCTGTCGCTACCCACTTACAGTAGACTTCGAAGCCTTTGGCTGGGACTGGATTATTGCCCCTAAACGCTACAAAGCCAACTACTGTTCTGGCCAGTGTGAATACATGTTCATGCAGAAGTATCCACACACTCACCTTGTGCAACAAGCCAACCCAAGGGGCTCTGCTGGGCCCTGCTGTACCCCTACCAAAATGTCCCCCATAAACATGCTGTACTTTAATGACAAGCAACAGATAATTTATGGCAAAATTCCTGGTATGGTTGTTGACCGATGTGGTTGCTCTTAAGATGCTGAACCACTCTCCCTCAAATCTTCTTTCCCTCAAGGGTACAAGCAGACCAAAATTCGGGACTGGGGATAGTGGAGTATAAGCCTTCAATGTCCCATTCCCCTTACAGGTTAAGATAGAGACTTATCACTCTTTGCATATCATTTCAGCTTATAGTTCAGCTCTTGCCCCTTGCAATAACTTGTGTTATCAAACTGTTATTATAGCACCCAGAGAGCTGGTTCCCTAAACACCTAAAAATCACAAGCAAGAGATTAAACAGCATCTCACACCAGGGTGTACCATATTGCACTATAATTCACTGGCCAGCCTTTTGCAATATCCAACTTATTGTGCAAATCATGCGTACGGTGTAAAAAGAACTGAAATAAGGTTGGAAGATCTTTGTTCATTTTAATAATTTTAAATGCATTTCTAGTCCAAAAGAAGCATTAAACAGCTGTCAGATACAAAAGAGCCAAAAGTGTCAGATGTTTTGTTCTCGACAGCTGTTTTCTTTGCAGTGCCCAAAACATTGTAAATAAACATTATAGTGATGTAACAATTTCAATATGTCACACTCTGGTCTGGTTGGTTGCATTTATTCACTTGCACTTGGGCACTTCACCACTCACACTATTTTTCATGGCCTTTTAGTTAATATTCACTGGAGTTTCCTTCCCTTAATCCATGCACCTCGCCCCTCAGACGGGACAGCAGAAGATCAGGAATATTTTGGGAAGAAATTGGATGTATCTTGTGCTGTGTGCAATAAACAAAATGAAACACGAATGATGAACACAATATAAAGCCCTATTAAGTCTCACTGTGGGTTTTATAACATAATGCTTTCTGCTCTGCTCTGTATGGGCTGCCAATGTATTGTATGTATGATAAAATAACAAATGTTAAATGGGGTTCCCTGGGTTGGTTCAAAACTGGGACAGATATGGCAGATTATCTGGCCAGCAATTCCCTAGTGAAGGTAGAAATCAAATATACAGTATACTAACTATAGTATATTGGTACTGCTGTATCTGTATCAGAGGTATTTAGTATCTGCCTGTTGTTGAAATGCAGCTTGTAGTATCTGAATGCTGTTGGGGGGCCACAGTTTCAGTTTTATAGATTTTTAAAGTGGACCTGTCGCTATCCTAAAAGGCTTGTTACAACGTAGAGTAGGTTTTATAAATCTGTTTCCAAAATAGTCTTTATTATTTTTTTCTTACACTTGCTTATGTATATACTAAACAATCTATTTGTGATTTCCTCAACCTATTTCCAATGGTAACCAACACACTCATGCTGTGAGTCACAGACAGATACCCTCTGATGTAACAGGCTCCTTTCAGCTTGTACCAGCAACATGCAACTTATAGTGCAACATACAACATCTAGCGCTACATGTAAGATACAGTGCTATATGCAACCTACTGTATAGTGCAACATACAATGCAACATGCAACACATAGAGCTACATGCAACACATAGAGCTATATGCAACACATAGTGCAACATACAGTGCAACATGCAACACATAGAGCTACATACAACATATAGTGCTACATGCAACATATAGTGCAACATACAGTGCTACATGCAACATACAGTGCTACATGCAACATATAGTGTAGCATGCAACATATAGTGCTACATGCAACATATAGTGCAACATACAGTGCTACATGCAACATATAGTGCAACATGCAGTGCTATATGCAACATATAGTGTAGCATGCAACATATAGTGCTAAATGCGACATTATTAAATCGTTATTAAATCGTCTGCAGTAGGAAAGGAGGTTGAGTAAGCACACTAAAAAAAAACATTTAAACCAAAATCTAAGAAAACAATAATAAACCCTATTCACATTAAAGAATTACTAAGCATCTACTGCAGTAGCCTTGGGTCTCTCACTTCTGATGCCGACCCTGGGGATTCTATGAAACAGTCTGAACATTCTACTGCAAAGAGTTTGATCCCTTTCAAAGTCTGAAAGCATTAACATAAAGTCTCATAGTAATATTAATAATGGGGTTCAGTGAGCAAGAAAGAACAATAAAGCAAATCTTTTATACACGTGAAATTGAGGCTTCTCAGGGATTGGGCTAACGCCAGGTCTGAGTAAGGTTCTTTATAAAGTATCTTGTTTTTATAATACTGGGTATTTGTCATAAAGAATGAAAACTATACATATCTTATAAACCCCTGTATGCCCCTCTTGTAAAAAAAGCAGTACAGTAATGTCTTTATTTGTTTCAGTTTCATCAGTCGCTTCTCTAACAAGTCATTATCTCCCCTGTCCAGTCTTGCACAATGCTCATTGGAACAATGCAGCCTGATGTAAGAATTAATGCTGGGAAGAGAAAGTCATTCGCATTTTAAAAATCTCACTGTTAGGCCTAATTTTATTCTGTCAGACTTTGCAAAATTGCCAAAATGTGCCTGTTCTGCCCTAAAACCACCACCCAACTGCACAGCAGCATTCTCATGCATATCCCAACAGTCTCCTAGTTTGCTAGTAGCACAAGCTAGTTGTAGCTTATGCATTTGTCCTGTGTTTGTTCATAAAAGGTGAGAACATTTTCTGTTTATATTATAGAGCAGTGATCCCCAACCAGTAGCTCGTGAGCAACATGTTGCTCCCCAAACCTTTAGATGTTGCTCTCAGTTGCCTCTAAACAGGTGCTTATTTTTAATTCCAGGCTTGGAGGCAAATTTTAGTTGCATAAAAAACAGATGTACCCAGACAGAACCTCCTGTATGCTGCCAGTCCACGTAGAGGCTACCAATAACCAAATACAACACTTATTTGGCACCACCAGGAAAAGTTTTCATGCTTGTGTTGCTCCCCAACTCTTTTTACATCTGAATATTGCTCACGGGTGATAAAGGTTGGGGATCCCTGTTATAGAGCAACAAGAGAAACTTCATTCCGTCATGGCCACCAGGCACTGGCATACCGTGCTCTATCGGTCACAATGTAATATATTTTGTGGGCTATAAATAGCAGCTGAAACTACAGCTTAAATACAGCTTGCTCCTATATAATAATATATAGCTGCCCACACTATTTTATAGGGTAACTTAATTTTAAGGATTTGAAATTGTAATGGCTATTCATTTGGGGAAATCGATGTAAATTATCCCATTTTCCAATGCAAACAGCTTCTTTTATCTCCCTTTGTCAAACTATTGTAAACCATCCTATAAACACAGTTTAAGGAGATTAAAATAAATAAATAAATCAGATATCTTAAATTTTGTAAAGACAGGAAACATTTATATAAATATTTATTGAAACAAGATATTCTGTATTCATGCAAGACAGTGAAATGTTTTCTCAACTGAATGCCTTTAACGATTACAGAAAATTTTTGTTTGGTGTGGGAATGGCAAAAAGGAGCAAAGTTGTACTCAGTAAATTCAAAATCTTCAACCCTTAGTTGTCCGTTTTAAAACATGTGGTGGGCACGTGATCCTTTTATTGAATATTGCCTGGGATTCCTGTTGATCTTAATATACTCCTGCAAGAGTTACACTAAAGTACATATTGCTCTGTAAAGCTTCTCTTGTAAAGTATTTCACCTAAACAGTATATTGAGCAGAAGCAACAGATGTTCATTTGTTCAGTTCAGTTCAAATGTATTCATCTCCTTTCACTAATAATAATATTAATATCATATAAACTGCCTGATAGGGAAATCATTGTGTCCTAAAAAAAAAAAAAAAGATTTTAAACAGTTAAGGAAGAGAAGTCATTTACAGTAGATCGAACAAAACTATTTTAATCATGTAAGTAGTAAGAATTAGTAGACTTTTGGGACATAGTTCTGTAGTTAAGAAAGATGACACAGGTTCGCCATTTCAGATCATTCCAAATTAGCCGCCCTGGCTCCAGAGGATTTTCCTTTAGTGATGAAATAATGCTAAAATAATCTCTTTTGTCTGGCAAGGGCACTATTTGCACTACAGAAGATCTTTGGAAGAGTGGAAGAATAGATGCTATTTTTGTTTCCTATTTGTCCAGCAGGCTCCACACTTGAAGGGACTTTTTGTCCAGCCTTTAAATATTTAATTTAGGAGGTACTGCACTGGCAGCTTTCGTATTCCAAGATTTGTTCATTGCACTGTCACCCACCCTAGTTTGTGTATATTTGGGACTGTTAGCGGTACAAAAGTAGTCCCATCTGACCAGTTTGTCTGCCCTTTCTCCACTTCTATGTTTTTGTGTGATTAGAGAGGCTTAGCGTAACAATATTCATATTAGAGGTGGGAGTTTTGTGTTGAAAGGTTGTCACAGAGGGGGAAAAAGAACAAAGCCTGCTATCAGGCTACATCTTCCCTATGCCAAATACTAATTAAGCACTAGTCTGAAGTGCAAAGCCTCCACAAAACTAATGTAACGTTGTGCCTTTGTATTTAGAGAGCAACTGCATGAGGCTTCAGCAGATTAGAAGTGCACTGCAACTGGGCGCCAATTGTTTGAAAGCCGCGTGACAGTCTATAAAAAAAGGCAGTTCTGGAGAAGCATTCTCTGTTTAGGAATGAGCATTAAATGTCATGAAAATGATGTTGCTTTTATGTCACAGCAAAATGTCTTGAAGATTTCTGTTTATCTGTACGTTGGTCCTGTGATTTGATCTCACTACTCTGTTGCAGTCTCTTGTTTGATCCAATAAATGGTGTCGTTATGTGCGTGATCTTAGTGGTACTCTATATGCTCAGTAACACTGTGACAATGACCAAGATGTCTTCTATAATTCAGATTCTCAGGTGGGATGCACCAAATCCACTATTTTGGATTTGGCCGAACCCCAAAATCCACAAAAGATTCAACCAAATACCAAACCAAATTATGCAAATTAGGGGTGGGAAGGGGAAAACATTTTTTACTTCCCTGTTTTGTGATAAAAAGTCAGGCGATTTCCATCCCTGTCCCTAATTTGCAAATGCAAATTAGGATTTGGTTCAGCCAGGCAGAAGGATTTGACTGAATCCAAATCCTGCTGTAAAAAGCCTGAATCCTGGATTCAGTTCATCCCTAATTCTCAGCTTGTCACATGGTGTTTGTCCGAAGACGAATACTTCCAGTGTATATCTTACTTTTAACACACTGCAAAATGATTGTATCATCCTCGTATTAATCAGTCATTGTGATGTTACTGAAACATGCAGTTTGCAAATAGAAATACTGGAGACAATACTTTTACAAATACCACATCAAATACCGTAAGGTGTTCACTAGACTTGAGGTATTACTGATATTTTGTCAAATCACACAGCAAACCTTATGAGAACACTGACTTTTCCCCATACCAAAACCATACAAAATGAAAGTAAGGGCAAGTTAATCATCTGAAATAATAACATCTGTACTTGCCTGGCCAACTGGCTGAAAAACAAAGGTTGTTAATCAGTCTTAATTCTACCTATGAAAAGAAAAAAACCGCACCTCCGAGTTTAAAAAGTTTTCTTTCCTTTATTGTGCCATTAGAAAAAATGTAAAATCACATTTGCGCATCACTGCCTGATGCGTTTCAGACCAGCCTGGTCCTTAATCATAGGCTAAATGGTGTATAACAAAACACTCTTAAATACACAGCAATAAAACACATGACATCTTTAAACCAATGATGTAATCAAAAACAAAAAAGCGCAATATCCTCAGACACTCCCACTTGTCTAACTATTTAAGGGGAGAGTAAGCCTTTTTTATTTTAGTTTAATTCTACTTACTTTTTTACTTAATTGTGTTCCACAACTGCTAACCAGGCATGACAGAGCCCAACAGATCCCTGTTTTTTTTTGCCTTTATATTTCAGCAAAGTTTGCAAAAACTGAGACCTGCACTTTGTCAGAAACAGTCTAATTTTAGGTGCAGGCTAATAGAGACCCCCCCCGCCAGAGCTAAACCACCTGCATCAGGAAGGAGCTCCTGATACAAGCGTCCATGTTGGGGCACATGCACGTGGATACTGATCTTGCTCATTATGCGCTATACACAGTTTGCAGTGGGAGCTCACTCCTGATGCGAGTGTCCTAGCGCTAGCAAGCCTTAATTCATCTAACATTTTTAGCATTTTAGAGAAATATAGGAAAACCACAAATTTTTTAGATATTCGTGAAAAAATTGAAATTATAATGTTAATAAATACGCTCCTTAGTGTTGTTCTGTCCAAATATAGTATGTGAAAGTAGCGGAGACTAACATTTTTGTTTTATCTCTGCAACCTTCCTGATTTGCAGTCGGGTGTTCTTTAGGAATGTCAATCACTTTGCTGACCTCTCACTGTTATTTTACTTCTTTGGTAAGTTTAAATATCACTTTCCTCACCCAACAGAAGAGAGGTGCAGAACTGATTTAAAAAACATTTTGAAAGCAGATTCAAGGAGGCTCATTTATAAACTTTGCATAGGGCAGAATGATTTGCACAGTGAATATATTTGCCCTGAGTGAATTTGTTTTTCACACTGTGAATGTCTATAAGCTTTTTAAATATGGCAAACAATTGTGAATATTTGTGTGCACACTCTGCATGTGAACTGCGCCACAACTTTGGTGGCAGAGAAAATATTCGAAAAAAACAGTTTAGCAAATTGACGATACTGTCAACGCTATTTTTGCGCACAAAAACCTTGCAAAGTGCCTGTACTCACGCACAGACCTGTCTCATTTGCGAAAATGTATTCACAGTGCAAATTCGCAAAAAAAAACCCCGGAAAGATGGGCACAGCAGTGCAATATTTTAGTGTTTAGGAAAAAACAACTATTTGCGAATAAATATGCGCTGCATGAACTTTATAAATGGCCCCCAAGGTCTTCATTTCACTCAAAAACACTAATTAATAGAGAATCATTACATTAATTTAGGGCAGAAATGGATGTTTTGGTACAACTGTTTCTCATTGGGTTGGTTTTATGAGTTGTGATTCTGCACAGCAAGAAATATGCCCTACTTGGTTTTATAACTGTATATATATCTTTATTCTGACCCAGATATTATATATTGTAACTGTATTTGCTCCACTGGTTTTCTCAGCAGATTGTATGATTTCCCATGAATTTGCACTTAATATAAATGTTGACTAATTGTGTGCCTCTGAACAGTAATACATTTAGCTTCTGTTCTAAATTGAATGATCCACTAATATTTTGGACCAAATTCACAGCACGTCTAAGACCCTAAACATCAACAACTTGTTTGGATTGTGTCAGGAAGATGAACTTTATGGACAATGGTGTGAAATAACCATGACAGAATGGGGACATTGTGTGTTTTATCTCCCAGTCATACAAAAGCATCTTTACCTCGTAGTGAGATGGGGCTCTTCAACTGTATCAGAGATGAACGAATGAGAAGCTTCCACTTGTATGGATGAAGGCATTAGGATATTAGTGACACACATGAGTTGTTACAAGGATGATATGAAACTTTGATTTGTTTTGAAACTAACATTTATCAGAGTCATATGGATTATCGGCTATTGAGAAGAATGTTACATCATCACTGCAGAATAATCATTCCCTGATAAGGACAGTTTTGCTATGGCCATGGCATCTGAGACATATTGTGCTTTATTCCAAACAAGAACGTTTACATATCCAGTATTCCAAAATAAAGGATAGCAGGAGACTTTGACAGCACAATGACTATTCTTTGCTGGCAATGAAAGTGTTTTATGCTGCCTGGCTCATCTTTGGGAACTTTTCAATCACCCTACTGCAAACCATCTGGGTGGGTTTTTTCATGGTTCTCCAAGAAGACCCACCAGGTTCTAGTTATGCCTGAACTCAGTTGCTTTTTAAACAATACAATGATGTAGCATCAAGTAATAAGCTTCTTATGTTCTATGTATGTAATGTGATTTGGTTGTATAATCACATTCACTTTACAGCGCTACGCAACAAGTTGGCGCTATAGAAATACATGTTAATAATAAAAGTAGAACTTCATAGAATTAAAAAAAAAAAAACAAAAAACCCTTGCTTTTCAGCTCTTCATAATTTGTATAAATTGTGTTAATCTGTAATTTGTTTTAGTATATGTGATACTGTACATTTCTTACAATCTTGCACCAGCTCCTCCATTTTTTATAGACTTTGTTTTGTACAATAAAATAATAAATATAACAATATACTATTGTTGTTTTTCTTTTCTGTGAGTGAACTTCAGCAGTATTTTATTGATATGTCCTTGCAAAAAGTGTTATAGGGATCCAGGCCCGGACTGAGAATTAAAATAGGCCCTGGCATTTCAGGTACACAGAGGCCCAATCAGCCCCCACCAGCCCACTAAATACGGACTTTCTATGGCACCTTATAGCAGAACCCACAGATTGCCAGTCCGGGCTTGTAGGGATCCTGTCATGGGAAAAAATGCATCAGTTAATAGTGCTGTTCCAGAAGAATTCTGCATTGAAATCCATTTCTCAAACAATATTTCAACATTTCATTTTGAAATCTGACATGGGGCTAGACATTTTGTCAATTTCCCAGCTGCCCCAAGTCATGTGACTTGTGCTCTGATAAACTTCAGTCACTCTTTACTGCTGTACTGCAAGTTGGAGTGATATCACCCCTCCCCTTTTTCCGCCCAGCAGCCTAACAACAGAACAATGGGAAGGTACCAGATAACAGCTCCCTAACACAAGATAACAACTGCCTGATCTAAGAACAACACTCAATAGTAAAAACCCATGTCCCACTGCATACTATTCAGTTACATTGAGAAGGAAAAACAACAGCCTGCTAGAAAGCAGTTCCCTCCTAAAGTAGGATGTCACATGACCCGGGCAGCTGGGAAATTGACAAAATGGCTAGCCCCATGTCAGATATCAAAAATGAAATATTAAAAAATCTGTCTACTGGAGCAGCACTATTAACTTGATGCATTTTTAAAAAAAGCATGTTTTCCCATGACAGTTTCCCTTTAAACACAAAACAATACAATAAATAAATCTGTGTAGCTCTGCAGAGCCAGCATGTTTATTCTGCAAAAAAAGTGGATATTTGAGTCTCAAGTTAGAATAAAGCCAGCCTTTATTGGTCAATTAGGACAATGGATTGTGTGGGCCAAACTGTGCCTACATTTAAGTCGAAACATGTTTAGGATTGAATAGACATCTTCAGAAACCAGATCAGAAACTGGTACCATCAAACTACGTATGTAGGATACAAGGGCACCCCCAGTCACTTATTGCTGACAAATGTTATATCAATTAAACTGGGTGGATGTTTCTGATTTGTCTTTCTGCCAGTCAAATCAAAAATGAAGGTCCATCTGTGTATCAAAATGGAAAAGAAGTCATCCAGCCCTCACTAATTGAGCCAGTTTAGCCACAATGAAGATGGTTGTTGTGTTCAAGGAGATTTATTTGTATGGGACCTATTATACAGAATGCTCGGGACCTTTCTGGACGAAAATCATGGAGATGTGTGTGTGTGTGTGTGTGTATGTATGCTGGGTTTTTAATTTGGAGGGGTTGAACTTGATGGAATTGGTCTTTTTTCAACCCAATTTAACTATGTAACTATGTAAACAGGAAATAAACCCAATAGGCTAGTTTTGCCTCCAATAAGGATTAATTATATCTTAGTTGGAATCAAGTACAAGCTACTGTTTTCTTATTACAGAGAAAAAGGAAATGATTTTTAAAAATTTGAATTATTTGATTATAATGGAGTCTATGGGAGACAACCTTTCCGTAATTTGGAACTTTCTGGATAACGGGTTTCCAGATCACGGATCCCATACCTGTACTATTTTTTTATGCAAGCATTGCAATAGGAGTTTTCTATTAGGCAATGAAACAATTTACTAAGACACATTTATCCTGCCTTGAAACCTACAGCATCAGGGCTTGGAAGATGTGGAAGTTATGGGTTAAAGGTTAGGTGCATGAACCTGGAACTCCTTTGAATTTTACTAAAAATAGCAATACAATCTATTAAAAACATATTCTTTTCTTTGCTAGAGATAAATAGAACACATAAAAACCAGCTCACTCCTTAGATTGATACTTTTAGCCTTGAGTTCCATGGTCACTTTTAAGAAGTCATATTAACATAAGAGGGCTGCTATTTTTCAGGAATGTGCAGATAATCTATGAATAAGGGATAGGGTACTGGGATTCATAGTAAAATCATTTAGGATAATATTGGGGAAATTAAACTTTTAGCAGAAAAAAACTAAAAGAATAAAACTGAATGAGAAACAGGTTAAAGAAATAGAGAGAAAATGATGGGAATTGAGCAAATGAGTATAAAATGATATAAAGAAAGATGGACTGGTGGGGGCAGGCAGAGATTAGGCCTGAGTTGTAACTTCGCCCTCACTCGTATTGTTTTCAAGCTTATTTTGTTTATTTGTTTTTCTCCAAGCAATGTCAAAAGTTTAACAAGCTCTTTCTTTTGTGTGGGTCACGTAGATGATCCAGTTTGTGCATCATCTGATACAGTGGGATAACCATGACCCAAATTCAGAAATGGAATAGGGACAAGATTTAAATTCATAACAATCACAAGGGTGTATGTGAGCAGAGAACTGAGGGGTGGGGGAGGTCTGAATTAGTGTATAGAAGAAGCTATTTATTCAGAGCCTCCTCCTCTTCCCCCATTATCATCTGCTAGGCCACACACAGTTGTCCATGGAGATACCCTATGCCAACTATGACATCATATGACCTATTACCCCAACAGACCAAATTGTCCTCATATGACGTGCCTGGGAAAATGTGGATTACAATTACACGTGCTCGGAACCTGTGCTACAGTTATTTTACTGTCTCTTTGGGAAACACCTAGAATGGATTAGAGACTGTCATGTTAAATATCCAACAAACTTGTACTTATGTGTCCATAAAGGCTCTTATGTGTGTATGTTTCCTTCTAGCACATAAACCCCCTAGATACTTCAACTAAGTATAGTTGCCTATACCAAGCCATTGATTCTTGGCAAATAGTCACAACCGTTATAACTACTGACACGGCACCTTAGGATTTATTCAGGCTAAACCTTGTCATGAAAGCTCATAATGTATATGAACTCACTCCTGACTTGTATGAACTCACCCCTGCCATAATATTCCCCCCTGTTTTTTCTTTAAGTTTTCAGATAAATATGTAAGTCCATCAGGAATCCATTCATTCCGTTTTAAGGAAATATAATTGAACAAATACGTCTATAATGCAAGAATTGTAAACATTTGGTGTTGAGTTGATAGCGCCAGACTGCACCAATGTGTTTACTAACAGCAACCAGTCAGCATTCTGTTTAGATCTCATTACTACAAGTTGGAAAATGACAGTAAATCCAATATGTAGAAATTGACAGTAAATATCTAATTGGTTGCTAGGGGTCATTTAGAAACACTGGGCAAAATTGTACTTTGGCAATAAACTACCCATGGTAAACAATGCAGCTGGCTATAAAAAAAATAATCACTGGTTGCTCTGGGTTACTGCTCAGGAAGAAACTTGCCGAAGCAAGTTAATTTAGAAGGTTCACGACTTAAAGGAAATTAGGATAAAAAAATCAGATTTCCATTACACCCAGGCACCCAAAATTGCCTACTCCTACATATCTCCTTTAAGATGACCAATGCACTTTGATATCTTGAATTGCACATTGGGTGCCTTTCATGCTCAATTCTGGACACTATACTATTGGTAGGAAAACAAGATTATAGAATACTAAGTGAGGGACAGATGTCCCAACCCTGGCTGAAGAGCAGAGGAATGGGATACAATGTAGACTAATTTATTATCTCCAATAAAGACTCTCTCATTCAATGTAACTGTATGTACCATGTACATAACTAAAGGTGGCCATACACGGGCCGATAAAAGCTGGTGAAAGACCAAGCCGGCAGCTTATTGGCCTGTGTATGGGACCCTCCAACGGGATTCCCCGTTCGATATCTAGCCAAAAGTTGGCCAGATGTCGATCAGGCGGGACTAAAAATCCCGTCGGATTGCGGCCGCATCTGTTCGTTGATGTGGTCTTGCTATCCGACCAACCGTATCTCCTCCATTTTGATCCGATCGTTGGGCCCTAGGGACCAGCCCGATATCGGCCACCTAAAGTGTATGGCCACCTTAATATGAAATTGGTTAAAATAGGAAGGCCCTCCACTATGCAGTCTAGTCTACCTCATAACACACAGAAATCACCAGAGCTTGGTCTAACCCATGCTGTGACGTTGACCAGCTGCTAGAAGCACCCTTGTGCCAGTGATTTTTCGCAGTCACTGAGAAACATAAAAGCGGGGTTCAACTGTAAATAATTCAAATGGGAGAAACAAATCTAATGGTGTTTCACGGTCAGAATGAATGATGAATACAGTGATTAAACGTATTTTGGATAAAATCTAATGGTGCAGTTTATTAAAGCACCCTTACATTTTACTTTAGATAACAGCTGTGTAAGTTCATATCATATCATGTTGGGGCACCTACCTGCCCTATTCTCTCTTATTCCTTATGCTTAATAGGCGTCACATTTTCATAAGACCCCTGGCAATTAATATTTTGGATGATTTCTCAAAGTACCAACACATGGTGGATAAGATATATAAAAGTGCATTGAAGTATTTTAAATTGATTTATAAAAACTGCTAAGATTTGCATTTTTGGCAGGAGAAAATTTTTTTTTACTCATTTAACTCCAGTATTCATATGAGGTTGTTTTATCTAAGTATCTAATGATGTTGTAGATAAGATACTGCCAGGTCTGGACCAGGAGTCAAAATAGGTCCTGGCATTTCAACCGCAAAGAGGCCCAAACGGACCCCTACAAGCCCAATAAACAGTAACTATTTACGGCAACTTACAGCAACACTTCAGATTGCCAGTCTGGGCCTGGATGCTGCAAATTAGAAGCTTTGATAAAATTTTCTGAAACTTCAAGATCCACTAACTTTAATACGGCTGAGCAGTTTGGTAGTTTGCAATAGAAAGACATTTACCCATGCTGGCTTTCTAGGGTCAACTTAGTTTTGCAGCTTTTACTAGATATAAAATGCAGGCAATGTGTTGATTTTGCAGTAGATGAAGTGACTGCCAATACAGATCCTGTGGACTATTTTCATTTGTGGGTCTGTACATGTCATTAAATCATATTACATATTGGGCATCAAACTATCCACAAGATTCCTCACTAATATTTTTATGAAGTTTTTCCTTGGTACTCCAACATATCCAACATAAGATGCTGAGAAATGAAAGCTTTGGAGCAATTAGGTAGTGTGTAGCAGAAACACATAAACTCCATGAACTCTATTGAACACTTCTGGGAGATTTGATATGGGAAAATGAAGAAATGTATTGTTGTCTCTAAGAGTGCTGAATTCTCTGCAAAGAATCGTATCAGATCAGGGTCATGCAGGTCAGGCACCCTAGGCAACTCTACAAATGCATGTAATGATGACCCAACAGTGTGCAGTGCTGCAGAGAATAAACATCAGTCTTCATTCAGTGAGGGGACAAGGTATGGAATGGGGTAGTCAGCAGAAGAGGTAAGGGACTCTTCTGCCTACCCTTAGTTCAAGCACTGACTCGTATGTAGTGGAACTGATGCAACCAATAATTAAGGCAATGGACATGAAAAAATCTAAGGCACAATTCAGAGCATTCTAATGTCTGGACACGTAACTGGAAATCCCCCGATGACTAAACGCAAGGAATTGCCCTGTGTTGTGTTTTCCATTGGCTATTTTGTAGTAAACAATATCTATATTGGCCTTTATATAGTTGTATTTGAGTGCAACCCAACAAAATAAAATTCAAAGGTAAGGTAAGGGGTTGTTACTGCTCAATCTTTCTAGTGGAAAAAGCTTAGCTTCCTATCAGTCAGCTAAGGTTTATGCTAGATGTAGTGATGGGCGAATTCGTCCTGAAAAATTTGTGAAATGGGACTTTTGATGCCGGTGACAATTTTCAGGCGTCAAAATTGATTTGACGCTGTTGACAATTTGACACGCATCTATTTTGTCCTACTGCATTGGTCAATGAGCGTGCGAAGCACGGAAATTCTTAGCTGGAGAATAAATTCGCCCCTAAACTAGCTAGATGTGCTCCTTAACTCTTATAGCCACCATGTCTATCCATTAAATTGAACTAATATAGTACACGTATGGGACCTGTTATCGAGAATGCTCGGGACCTGGGGTTTTCCGGATAACTGATCTTTCCATAATTTGGACCTTCGTATCTTAAGTCTACTAGAAAATCATGTAAACATTAAATAAACCCAATAGGCTAGTTTTGCTTTCAATAAGGATTAACTATACTATATCTTCGTTTGGATCAAGTACAAGGTACTGTTTTCTTATTACAGATTAAAAAGGAAATCATTTTTAAAGATTTGGATTATTTGATTATAATGGAGCATATGGAAGACAGCTGTTACGTAATTTGGAATTTTCTAGATAACGGGTTCTGGATAACGGATCTGATACCTGTACTAATAATGACTGGCAACAATTACAGTGGTGTGAAAAACTATTTGCCCCCTTCCTGATTTCTTATTCTTTTGCATGTTTGTCACACAAAATGTTTCTGATCATCAAACACATTTAACTATTAGTCAAAGATAACACAAATAAACACAAGTAAACACAAAATGCAGTTTTTAAATGAGGGTTTTTATTATTTAGGGAGAAACAAAATCCAAACCTGTGTGAAAAAGTAATTGCCCCCTGAACCTAACAACTTGTTGGGCCACCCTTAGCAGCAATAACTGCAATCAAGCGTTTGCGATGACTTGCAACGAGTCTTTTACAGCGCTCTGGAGGAATTTTGGCCCACTCATCTTTGCAGAATTGTTGTAATTCAGCTTTATTTGAGGGTTTTCTAGCATGAACCGCCTTTTTAAGGTCATGCCACAACATCTCAATAGGATTCAGGTCAGGACTTTGACTAGGCCACTCCAAAGTCTTCATTTTGTTTTTCTTCAGCCATTCAGAGGTGGGTTTGCTGGTGTGTTTTGGGTCATTGTCCTGCTGCAGCACCCAAGATCGCTTCAGCTTGAGTTGACGAACAGATGGCCGGACATTCTCCTTCAGGATTTTTTGGTAGACAGTAGAATTCATGGTTCCATCTAAACAGCAAGCCCTCCAGGTCCTGAAGCAGCAAAACAACCCCAGACCATCACACTACCACCACCATATTTTACTGTTGGTATGATGTTCTTTTTCTGAAATGCTGTGTTACTTTTACGCCAGATGTAACGGGACGCGCACCTTCCAAAAAGTTCAACTTTTGTCTCGTCGGTCCACAAGGTATTTTCCCAAAAGTCTTGGCAATCATTGAGATGTTTTTTTAGCAAAATTGAGACGAGCCTTAAGGTTCTTTTTGCTTAAAAGTGGTTAGAAATGGTTGGAAATCTGCCATGCAGGCCGTTTTTGCCCAGTCTCTTTCTTATGGTGGAGTCGTGAACACTGACCTTAATTGAGGCAAGTGAGGCCTGCAGTTCTTTAGATGTTGTCCTGGGGTCTTTTGTGGCCTCTCGGATGAGTTGTCTCTGCGCTCTTGGGGTAATTTTGGTCGGCCGGCCACTCCTGGGAAGGTTCACCACTGTTCCATGTTTTTGCCATTTGTGGATAATGGCTCTCACTGTGGTTCGCTGGAGTCCCAAAGCTTTAGAAATGGCTTTATAACCTTTACCAGACTGATAGATCTCAATTACTGTTGTTCTTAGTTATTTTTAACAAGGGGGGCAATCACTTTTTCACACAGGCCCATGTAGATTTGGAGTTTTTTTTCTCCCTTAATAATGTAAACCTTCATTTAAAAACTGCATTTTGTGTTCAATTATGTTATCTTTGACTAATAGTTAACGGTTTTTGATGAGCATAAACATTTAAGTGTGACAAACACGCAAAAGATAAGATAAGAAATCAGGAAGGGGGCAAATAGTTTTTCACACCACTGTATACTCTACTCAGTAATAAAAATTAATTTAGTTAAGTGCTGTTTTATCATATAAAACTTTACCAGCCATCAGAGCCAGTAAATTGCATGTTTATTTTAAAGACCCCATGAAGATCCTGAGCCATTAAAAAGTACAGCTCCATTTTGGATGCCCCTAAAGCATCCCTTCTATAAATATTTAAAAAACCCAAGATAAACCCATCCGACAATATCTGAATGTCAAAAAACTTTATATGAATAGTACAAATCTGAGTGAATACATAAATCAAATGCATCATCCACTGTATTTGAAGATAAATAAAAAATCACATTCACAAAAGTGTCGGGAAGGAAAAAATGTCTTTAAAATGTCGTAGCAACAGACGACAAATTCACAGAGCATTTCCCCGCCAATTTTCCGACATATACGACACTTTTGAAAAAGTGTAGTGAAAAGTGGGCGTGGTTTTTTCTGCGCCACTTTCCCCGACATTTTTATGAATTACTCGTAAACTAATTTTTTTTGCCGACAATTTTTCCGACACATTAGGCTCTCCAAAATGAAAATGTCGGTCAAATTGTCTTTTAAAATGTCTTGTAAAATGTCTTTAAAATGTCGTGTAAAATGTCGTCTGTACGATGAAAAGATATACGACATTTTAGAAAATTGTCGGACTTACGAGACATTCAGAGATGGTAACATCTGCCTTTGTGAATTTGCCATTTGTACGACATTTTGCAAATTTGTCGACCGCCACTTCTGGGTCATTTATTTTACCGACACTTTTGTGAATTCCCTCCATTGTGTTTTGTAGCCTAAACTTCACTGTGATGATGCCACACAAAGTCCTGTTGGTATAGGTAACGGTAACTTATCCATTCCATGCTTTTATGGTATAAGAGTGGCTAGGATAGGACTTTACTAGCTGCTCGTAATTCTGATTGAGATCTGCAGCTCCGTGAATCAAACAATACACAGACATTCTTCTTATGCTGACATCTGTTGGCGGAGATGACTCCATGCTAGATGGGGAACTAAAATCTAGGCTTGCAAATTGGAAATGTAGCCCGTAAATCATTATGTTTTGCTCCTCCATTCATAATGGAATACAAAAACATTCTTTCATGACAATGCTAAATGTCATAGAGTCATTGATTTAATATCGACAATTTCAAGTATGGAATTGTGTCTCACTGAGACCAACAGAATTGTCATCTGCTGCATTACCTTGTCATGGCCAACAAAATAACTCTTTATGGGTGATGTGTCTGTGCAAAGCTTTTTAAATCCCTATGTGTGTTTATTATGTGACGTTGGAACATAAAGAAAGACTTGGGAGTTTTTTTAAGGTCTCTATAACTAATTCTAAAACACACACACAATAAGGGTAATATATTGAAGGCACTCCTCATACCATATTAGCCCATGAAAGGCAAAATGAAACTAAGCATCATATAATTAAGAGGGCTGTATATTGTATGGGGTAAATTTACTGTCATTCAAATTTCTTTAATTTTTTTCCACGAATCTTTAAAAATTAGTGGGTTTTCTGTATTTCTGTAGAATTCTAAAAATTGGCAATTTATTAGTGTAAAAACCACATAAAACTCATACAAACATTCACCAAGTAAAAGCTGTTGAGGTCCTGTAGACGTCAATGGGAGCTGCACTGATCCTATTGGACTATTTTAAATCAATATTCTAGGGGTTTTAGAGGTTTTCGTATTTTTTAAAGCATCTTTCATGTTTTTATTGATCCATACTTTTTATATCCGGATCTATTAATTACTTTCATGTCATTCATGCCCAGGAGAAGTAACCCATAGCAACCAATAAGATGTTTGCTTTTTAACAGGTTACCAGTAAATGCCACCTGCTGAGTTACTGCTCTTGGGCAAACTTAGCATCTCATTGTGCATTACCATTTCTCAGCTTAATTAAAATGCAATATAATACCTACAACAGACAATAACTTCTCTTGCAAGTTCAAAAATGAATGACATGCAAAAAATAATTGTTCTTTTTTTATAAAATAATTTGAACAGTTAACCTACTTGTATATTTTGGACATCAAGAAAGGAAAAAAGAGTACCCATAACTCCATGCAAGCACAGGGAGAATAGAAAAGCTCCTTTCAGATAATGCCCTGGCTGGAATTGAACCTAGGACAACTACAAGGAAGCAGCTAACACTACTCACTGTACCACCATGCTGGCTTATGTTCTCATTAGTAGTTGTGCTGAAATTATATGCAAAACTTCTTTAAAAATATTCAATTGCTGATGAAAAGATGTAGTGAAGAACTGGAATAAGGTGTAGGTGAATGCAACCGGCTATACCTTTAATACAAAGGGGCATTACTGGGGTCAAATGAGGTTACCCCAGGGGACCTCTATTTCTCAGTCGAGAGCCTCCACCCTACATACAGTCCCGCATGAATTTCAGAGATTAAGCACAGCCATCCTTCACCATGTGGGCAAGGAGGAGGTGATGGAAGGGTACGTAATGGTAACAAGGGTGCACAGGACTTAGAGAAGAAAAAACTCCACCTAATTTATTTTAGTCTTCAGGCTGGGGCCATTCGTGACTAATTTGGGCTGAATAGGAGCAGAAAAAAAATCTAAGGGCTGACAAAGAGCATAGCAAAGTGTGGGAAAGGGCCAGGGAGAAAAGGCAAGCTGTGCCCTGCGGTGTGTGAGACTTGGTTCCACTGCCGACAGCACAAATTTGGCATGACTTGACTTCTCGGGGACGCAATGCAAAGGGCCGGCAAAGGGTCAGAGAGCCAGGAGAGAGAGAGATTGAGCAAGACAAGAAGCACAGAGAATAGCCAGCAACACAATGTGGGGAAAGGGGGCGTGTGCCTTGTGTGACAAAGAAATACCCACACATGTTCAGCAAAATTGCGTTCCCCCCTTCCTCCTCTCTCTCTCATTCTCTATTTATTTTCCTTGTTCCCCCTTTTAGAACTTTATCACTTGTGTTACAGTTTCTTGCCTTTCGCAATGTAATTGTAATTTCATACAATGTTTTTCAGTGGAATCACGTCCTACCTTACAGTAAGCACAAACCTGGACAAAAGAAGCATCACAAAGAGTAAATGGCACAATTCATCCACTGTGTACATGGTCTAAAGAGCCCAATAACTCATTCTGTGCTGCTGAGATATAAAATACATATACTATATACTAATAATGATAAATATATGGGTTCTATTATCCAGAATCTTGTTAGCCACAACCCGCAATGACAATGCCTATTAATAACTGTTCTTGGAAATTGTCTTTCCTCTGTAGCAATAATGCAAATCTTGTTCTAATACTAAACTTCTCCAGTTTAAATTCAGGTTGACAGGGAAAACTACTGAATTACTTTGAATGCACAATAATCATTTGGGTATGAAGACCTACACAAGCACCATTTCTATTACTATAATACAAAACAGCAGTGCAGAGTCTGTAAAACAGAATCACCCCAATGTTCTGTTCCCTGAATAAAAGGACTATACTCAGATTGCAGCTTTCTATTTCCCAGGGTCGCTGATGTCCATAAAACTTCAAGTAAAGGATACAATATCCACTGTAATTACATTAGAACTGGCACAATATGCTGATACAAATATTTCATTCCTGACATGCCTATACCCTTTTATTTAAAATTCTTACAATTATGGTTTCTTTCCTTACATGTTTTTAGAAACATAGGGACTGTCTCACGTACAGGGTTGCAGCGAACTAAGGATTCAGTTCAGCTATGGTTCAACCAAACCCATTCCTCATCCTCATGTGATTTTAAAGGATAATTCAACCCCTTTGGGCAAAAAACCCTCCACCTCACCTGTGTAGGTCCATCTCCCTCCTCCCCCTTGGCTTTCTCTCTCCCCCCCCCCCC
>CM044434.1:127029261-127058797 GCA_024363595.1 Xenopus borealis
CCCCCCCCCCCCGGGCAAATGCCCCTTCACGGCAATCACAATCTTACTCCTACTGCACATGCGCCACCAAACGCTGATGAATACAGGAAGAATAGCACTCGGGAGAAGATGGCTGCTGTGAACTCCACTGGAAAGGACCTAGAAGGAGGGGTAAGTAACAAGTTAGGGGCATTTGCCTGGGGGGAGGAGGGAGGGAGACCTACACAAGGGAGGGTTTTATGCCCAAAGGGGTTGAATTCGCCTTTAATGAGGTGGTTCACCTTTAAGTTAACTTTTAGTATGTTATAGAATTGTAAGCGACCTTTCAATTGGTCTTCATTATTTATATTGTTATAGTTTCTATTATTTGCCTTTTTCTTCTGACTATTTACAGCTTTCTAATGAGGGCCACTGACCCCATGTAAAAGAAACAAATGCTCTGTAAAGCTACACATTTATTGTTGCTACTTTTTATTACTCGTCTTTCTTCTTCCAATCAATGCATGGTTTGCTTCTGGAGAGATGCAGAATAAAAAGATATAGAACTCAAAACCACAAAACTCAAAAAAACACAAATAATAAAAACCAATTGCACATTGTCTCAGAATATCACTCTCTACATCATACTTAAAGTTGACTTAAAGATGAACAGCCCCATTAAAGGTCTGGCTAACTGAATGTGACAATGTTTTCTTCAAAGCATGCAAATAATGATGAAATTCGAATATGCATATTAGGTCAGTTTAGTATGTATTTAAAACTTTTTTGGGGGGGTGGGGTTCTGAAGCTGGAACATTGTTGACAGAATTTGATTTCATTTAGTCAAAAGGGTATTAGTGAGGTTGAACACCAATGAGTTAAGTTCTTGCACTCTCATCTGAGGAAAACTGTTCTGTATGGACCTTGATTAATGCATGTGGGCATTAATGTGCTGAAATAGGAATGGCCCTAGCCCATATATGTTTACAGGGAAAGCCTTTCAAAACACCTCTCTAAGAGGAAAGAAGAAGCTGGAGAAATGGACACCAGGAAGTTCCTGATCTAAGTCCCATTCAACGCTAATGGAAAGCTCTGTAAGCTACAGTTGGAGAAGTTTACAAAACTCTCAGAGAAAGCTCTTCATATAGGAAGCAAATGACTACCAAATGGTATTTAGCCCAATATTAATTCCAGAGTATCTATTTTATCACTCTCGGAGGGTAGAACTACACAAGTGCTTTTGTAGGATGGGGTCGGATCGGCAAAACAAATCTTAAAAGTCTGATGTTGTCATGTGGGTTAAAATATAATGGGACTGATACAAAAATCGCATGCATAAACTACATTTAAAATTTTCCATCCGACACAACAAGACTGTCGGATGCGAATGCTGCATCTTCTTCCGACAGATAAAAATGGATGGTGTCGGAAAGACTTTTTTCCCTCATTGAAACATATTGACTGCCGGGTGTAAACGCATGAACAAAAGACTCCATCAGACTTAGCTGATCTGACTTTACATTCGAGCCTAGAGGCATCAGATTTTGTACCATCCTACAAAGCTTGTGGTGTAAAAATCTGACCCACAAATGAAAAAACGGTCATGCAGTTCTACCCTTATACTTATTGTTGATTAGGAAACTTTGAAAACCTGGTAAATTTGAAACGTATTTTGTATACGTTTAATTGATTTTATTAATTTGATTTGTGATTTAACTGAAAAATGCCAGAATTTTTGTCTCAAACAACTCCACTCCAGTCCACCATAAACACTTCAGCCAGACTCCCCTCCTCTGGTACATCGATGCCCATTTCTGCCAGTGTCTGCACAAGGTACCTGTCAAATACAGAATTCACCTCAAAATTCTTGTAATCGCTTCCAAACTCTCTTGAGCGGTGCATCAGCATGAATCATAATCTATAGTTACCAAGTTACCGGCGCATCAGCATGCATCATAATCTATAGTTACCAAGTTACCGGCGCATCAGCATGCATCATAATCTATAGTTACCAAGTTACCGGCGCATCAGCATGCATCATAATCTATAGGTACCAAGTATACCTCCAGCTGTAATCTTATCTCTGCACAGGACATGCTCTTCTTTGAACAATGAAAGGGAACTTTATTCTAAGCCGGTTTCCAACATAAATGAATAGAAAAGTGAAGTGGTTTTGCTCTATCCATCCGACTATTTTAAGGCTACTCTCATTTAGAATACAAACTGTTTGCTGTACAAGCTAAATAGGACACCTGACAGAGATATGTGCTATGGCAAGTGGTCCAGTTAATGGATATGAGTGAGGAGCACTGAGTGGTTCATCTTGTGCCAAAGGCTACATCTATTAAGAAAGCTGACAGGGCTGGACTGATCACCATGATGGATATATTAATAAAAAATAAAATACATTTTGAGAAAGTAGCCAGAGGGCTACGAAACGCATCAAGTGTAATGGTTCTGTCCTTATGTGGCAAATCCTTCTATTAATTTTTAAATGGACTAAATACAATTTGAATTTTTTTACTACTCTATGTGGTGCGCCATGCTTTGCAGATGGATGCTAATTGGAGAGCAAGAGAATCTGCATGATGGATTAATTGATGAATCTGTTCAAGGTAAACAAAATTATATATTTATGTATCCATAATGATGATCAGTCCAGCCTTCTATCTTAATAGATCTAGCCTTTGGGACACTGTGATCTTAATTTAAATTCTGAAAATATTTGATCCCTACATTGTAAGCTCCACAGGGCAGGCAAACCCTTGCTCCTGAGTTGCTTTAGATGCAGCACTAAATCTCTATAATTGTGTTTGTTCTCTGTCAGTACTATAAATGTTTTGTAAAAATGCCCAGTGCTGCATAGTAAGTGGAACTTCTGAAAGTGCAGATACACAAACATATTGAGATACATACACTTGAGCTATATTTCCTTCTATCCGACTCATTGTTGCACCAACACGAGGCACAGTGTAGCCATTCAGGTAAAGGTATTTGAACCGATTCTGTCTTGTAGGGACGGATACTGAGAGAATATCTCTAATCTCTACCATCCCTGTCTGGTATCCACATAAGGACAAATACTGCCAATATTGTAATGGGTGATATTCTGAGATTTACTTTCATTTCTATGGCAGTCACTTGGACCCATGGGTGCACTAGTGGGTCAGGTAAACTGAAAACATGGACTAGCCCATATTTGAACAAAACTTGCCTTACCTACCATATGAGTGCAGCTAAGGATTGAAACTGCCTTAGAAATGAATGTGGATTATGCTGAATTTGTCGTCTAATCACACAGCTGGAAATGACTTTTCATATTGCTTTCAAACAGACTTTGTATTCTGAATACACCCCATTATTCTGCTATATATATATGCAGATAACAGGACCTAATGAATACCATGGCATTGCTGGCCAGATTAATGCTGGGCTCTTAAGATGGTAGGTTTCTTCAGATGAGCTTCATCACAGAAGACCAGTTCTTATGGTTGCAGTTTGTATGGACTCTCCAGTCAGTGGAATGAAAGCAGTGAAAGTGTGCACATTATGCCAACTTAATGTCAATTTGTAAGTCTGTCAAGTGGTAAGCAAGGGCTTTGAGAGCGTATTGTCAGCTTTCGGCAACTTACAAGCCTTTTGTAGACATGAATGAAGGTGCCATCTCAGGTCTCAATTACTGATTTGCTCAAGAGCAGAGGACTTACTAAAACAGGCATGAAATTGGAATTTCCTTTGTATTTCCGTGTCGCTAAGTTCTTTAAAAACGAAGATCGTTGCATATCAGACTCCAGGGTCAGTGTTGCTGCAGTTTCAATAAGTAGAAGTGTGCTACTAAATCCCATGGAAAATGCTGACATGCTTGTGACACATTGCTTTAAATGGGAACACCACTCAAACTTTTTGCAGAATAGAAGAATGTATCTTTTTCAACAGACAAATACTTTCAGTGGTTTTAAATTTAATTGCAAATAAAAGGAGACTGTTGGTCTTTTTCTGTGCTGGTGCTTCTGATAATTTGTAACAATGTAGCAGAAACTACAGGGTATAGGGTTAGCCTATGATTAAGGGATACACTCCGGAAACATGTTAGGCATTGTACAGCTTCCTGCTAATAAAGCTGATCCAGAAGTGCCGTCCATTTGTTTGATTTTCCACAACGTAGCAGAAGCCACCATTCACATATCCACAAGTGGGGAGTTCCTCCTGAAAGGGGTTGTTTGTCTTTGAATTAACTTTTACTATGGTGCAGAGGATTGACATGCTGGTTACGTGTGTTTTCATAGTTTATTCTTTGTGGTTTCTGCGTTACGTAGCTTTTATTCAGTAGCTCTTCACAGTTATTTAGCTTTTTATTTAGTCAGTCTCCAGTTTGTAATTTCAGCTACCATGCATTGATTTGAATAAGAGACTGGAATAAGAATAGGAGAGGGCCTGAACAGAAAGATGAGTGGTAAAAATTAGCAACAACACATTTGTAGCCTAATAGAGCCTTTGCTTTTTAGTGACCCCCCCCCCTCATTAAGAGGTGGAAGTCAGAAGACAAAAACTATAAAAAAAAAAAAAATGAAGTTCTTCTAATGTCTTCATTTAAATTGGATAGTCACAACACTGACCTTTGCATCTCCAGCAACAAAGGTTTTGCCTCATTACCCTCATGTCAGTAGAGCTCACAGATTCAACACTTCTTAGTGCTTCATCCCTGGTGAATTAGTGGGTTAAAATACTCTACATGGGTTTATGTGTACCCGTTTCTAAATACAAGAATATGTATATGTGACAACCTTAACAAATGTGTGTGATGAAACCCAAATGGCCTCAATGAAACTCACATCAAGTTATGACCCAAATAGTAAGGGGTGGGGCTCATTGCTCTATTACAAAGCATTTATGAATCGGCAAAAGGTGAAATAGTGTGTTTGGAAAGCAAACTCAAATGAGCAGGGTACTCTTTAGTAATCTGTTCTTAACATTTCTGCTAGGCTTGTACATCTACTGTATCGCAGCAGCCTACATCAGTCGCCCCCCCATGCCTTTCCCTTCACTGGCTCCTAATCTCCTCTCAAATCAAATTCACATTATTCGCCCTCACATTAAATGCCTTTAGCAAAGAAGCCCTAAATCTCTGATCTGATCTTGACATAGACTCCTTCATACAACCTACACTCTGACCTGTGTCTCTGATCACTTAATCCCATTACGGACTGCAAGACTTCTCTGGAACGTTCTGCCACAGGCCAGACTCTTCCAAACACTCCAAAAAGACCAACCTGTTTAGAGCTGCATAGTCAAAGCATCGGCCATCAAATTATCACTAGTGGTTTTATTTCTCCTTACATTTCAAATGTAACCTAACCACTAATCATTATAAATGAATGTATATTTTGGAATAACTTGCTGGCATGATATAAATAAATGTTAAAGGAAAAGTAACTTTTTTTTTTTCTATCTGTAAATTTGCTCTAAACAGCCCCCCAGATTAATGTACCTTAGTCCCTGCTGCAAGTCTGCTCTGGTTTCTGTGTTATCAGCAGCTTGATTCCCCTTCTTCCTGGTGTAGAGTGAAGCCCCGCCCCTAAGTTTACTGAGCAGTCTATTTGCTGCTGTTCCACAATAGAGAGGAAGAGGGAGCCAGTGTGTGCATTAGTAAGCTAGTTTCCCCAAGCAAAAGGTGCTGCACACACTGGTCTCTGCTATGTCATAGTATGCAAATGATCTCCAGGACTAGTCACAGAGATAAGGTCAGCTCAGTAAGCTAAGGGGCGGGGCTTCACTCTGCACCAGGAAGAAGGGGAAACAAGCTGCTGATAACAGAAACCAGAGCAAACTTGCAGCAGGGACTAAGGTACATTAATCTGGGGGGCTGTTTAGAGCAAATTCACAGATAGAAAAAAAAAAAGTTTACTTGTTCTTTAAGGAGATACACAATATTGTGTTTTTCTATAGATGCCATCATTTATCTAATGGTCAAAATGAGACCTGTACTACTACACTGAGAATGAACTGTGTGACGGAGGCTAGTTAATTATCGGAAGTCTCTAAAGCACATTAATCATGTTCTAGGCACACAATTCTATATGTGAGGTTTAACAGTTTTCAATTCGAGAAAAGCATAATTTATATTGCACTCCACACACTGCATTCTAGGCTAGGAACCAATCAGCAGCTAGGCTGACCTGAAAGGGAACTGAAGCCTGTCTTTGCTTGTTTTTTCTACAGGGTTGTTATCCCCCTCCTACTGTGCTTTTGGCAGGGACCATTAAGACCAACTAATTATTATTGCTTAGAAAATTAAGAGTTTTTTCATTTTTCCTACGTCTCCTTTAACCACATAGCAAGGAGGTTATTGTGGATAAGGGTGAGAAAAAGTGGAAATGCAGAGGTGAAAGCTTAAATGAGGTCAGGGTTATAAAGCAATGTACTGGAAAACATAAAAAAACAATTGTAATCCGCTCTGGTTATTTCTCACAAGCACATAAAAAAAAAACCTTACCTTAACCTTACCATGGAAACAAAGAGAGAAGTTCAGATGAGACAATCACACAATATGTATTAGAGTGTGAACTTGTTTTAGAAGCAATTCCAAATAAAGTTTTACACTGCGTAACAGTATACTGTGATGAACAGTACCTTATGAATAATATCAGTCAACCAGGTTACCAATGGACAAGTTTAGTTTCTTTAATTTCATATAGTTTAAAAAAAAGTTCAATTAAAAAAAACAAAAGCAGAAGTATTTTACCATTCAGGGGTTGCACAAACATGGCATAAAAACTAAAAGTGTGTATATGGCTGCTAGACAATACCAAAGCGTTCTGATCTTTTCCTCTTCTTTGCCTGGGGATAAAAGAAGGAAATATGTGGATTTAATATAAATGTGAGAGGCAGGAAAACTTTGGTGAATATTTTAAAATAAAACAACTGGAGCACAATAAACCTGCCTTGCCTAGGTTTGATTCCCCGCTCTGCAAAGAGTTTGTATGTTCCACTCATGTTTGTGTGTGTTAACTGGCTACTGACAAAACTGACCATAGTGCATATTTGCAAGTTCTTTAGCTTTGTCTTTGTATGTAATTTATGTGTTAAATGTATAAATCCATTGATTGTACAGCGCTTTGGAATGTTGGTACTTTATAAATATACGTGTTAGTGTTATTTTTGATAATAATGCAATGGGGACCCTTGGCCCTTACACTCCGATTTGAATGATGCATAATCTTGGTAATGTTCTGTGGACCATGCGGTTGCTAAATAAAGGGCAATGAGTTGTATCAGCATATACAGTCATGGAAGAAACCTGCACTGTTCCATAAAATAAATGGTCTTCGCTGCAGGTTTTTCTTTTTAACGAAGTATGGCACAGAATTACTCCTCAAAATGAAAGGTGATTTAAATGAATATTAACACACTCACAGCACACGTGAAAGCTCCCCATTAAAGCAGCTGTTGAGAAGTTGAACAAGTTAATACACAGCTGGCAGAGAGCACTTTATGGATACTGCTTCCTGTTCTCATTTCCCTCCGCCCTTTGCAGCCCCAACTAAGGTGCCCTTTGACCCACAATAGTGACTAATTGGCCAGCCTTCCCCCACCTGAGGCTGTTAGAAGGCCCCCAGTCTCTGTGGCATGGAGTTCACACTTCTGACAGAAGCCCTCGCATTTTTGTGCAAGGTAACCACAATCCAGAGGGTCAGGAGTGCATATTTGACCCTACATTCCACAGTTTTACAACCCACTGCATGAGTTACATTAACCACACATAATCCATTTCCAGCTGGGGTTTACTGCACATTTAAAACACCAAACTAGAACTATTAATGCTACGGATAGGAAAATGGCAGTTAAGAAGAAAAAATAAAATAAAGGGCAGAGAAGCAGGCAAATGAAAGGCTGACCGCTGGCACAGCAGCACTTTGTTCTACACAGCACCCCCTCACCAACTAGGAATGGATTCTCCCGTGCTTGTGAGTTTTAGTTGCTGTTTTAGGGAAGCCAGGACTGGAAGGTATTTACCACTTGAAGTAAATGAAATGTTCAAAAACCTTCAGTAAGACTTTAAATGGAAACACTGGGGAGTTTTTTTAAAAAAAAAAAAAAAAGAAAAAAAGAGAAAGAAGCTAGTGATTTCACCACTTAGGTATGAGAGGCCAAACAAAAGCAGCATGTATATTACATCGGATTCATTACTGGCTCCTTCCAAGTACTTCATCTTAAACCAAAAGGGATTTAACACCTTTGCTGCCAAATGGCTGGACCAAATCATTGTGGACATGACCTAGAGACAGAAGCAGCATTTAAGGCACTATAGGAGAAATCTAATAAAGATAATCTGCTGCTTTCCTGCTCGACGTGATGCATTTTTGTATCGGCATATTTTCTTTATTTATTGCATGTTAGTTCCCTGTCTAATATATACTGTGGCTTGGTTTAAATGAGAACTAAACCCTAAAAATGAATAGGGCTAAAAATGCCATATTTTATATACTAAACTTATTGCACCAGGCAGACTTCAAACTTATCACAGGGGGTCACCATCTTGGAAAGTGTCTGCGACACTCACATGCTCAGTGGGCTCTGAGCAGCTGTTGAGAAGCTAAGCTTATTAACATTCTGATGTTAATTGCACTGGTTTCTGTGCTGCCATGTAGTAATTATCTGTATTAATGCCTAATCAGTCTTGTACAGTGAGATTTCTATTCTGTGTGTACTGTATATTGTGAGTGGGTCCCTAAGCTCAGTAACTGACAGCAGCACAGAGCATGTGAATTAGTGAATCAGCAGAAAAGAAGATGGGGAGCAACTGGGGCATCTTTGGAGACACAGATCTTTGCTGCTAAAGGACTGTAGTTGCTTGGGGCTGATGTGATTGGTGTGGCTGAAACATGGCTGAATGAGTCGCATGACTGGGCAGTTAATACCAGCGGCTATACTTTGTTTCGGAGGGAAAGAGGCAATAGAAAAGGAGGAGGGGTATGTCTGTTTGTTAGGCAGGATTTAAAAGCTTATATAAAGGAGGCGGTTATGTTAGAGAATGAGGGGGCAGAAGTCTTATGGGTGGAATTCTTTACCAATTGTCCAACAAATTAATTGTAGGGGTATGCTGTAAACCCCCTAATATAAGTGAGGAGGAGGCAGTTAAGCTCCTGAAACAAATATAAAAAGCTGCTAGTTTGAGTAAAGTAATGATAATGGGGGATTTTAATTACCCAGATATTAACTGGATCAAGAGATATTAACTGGATCAATTAATTGGGAATAAACTTGTTGCATGAAAATTTTATGGCACAGTTTGTTGAGGAGCCTACCAGAAAAAATGCTATTCTGGATCTAGTGATCTCAAATGACCCAGAACTTATAGCAAATGTGCAAGGCATTGAACCCCTGGGTAATAGTGACCATAATGTTGTATCATTTAATGTCTGGTGCAAAAAACAAATATATACTGGGGCAACAAAAACCATGAATTTTGGAAAAGCTAATTTTAGTGCCTTTAGGACTGCCCTTCAGAGTATTGATTGGGGCATTATGTTTTAAGATAAAACCACAGAACAGAAATTATATTAAATTAAATAATATATATTAAATAATAACTGTTCTCAATTTATTCCCTTAAGGAGCAAATGTAAAAGCTCTAAGAATTATTTTATGTGGCTTAATACAGGTGTTAATAGGAGTTAATAGGAAAGATGAGAAAGCATTTAAAAACTACAAATTTGTTGGGAGAGAAGCTGCATTTAATGAATATAAACACTGTAATCAATGTTGAAAGTCAGGAATCTGGAAGGAAAAGAAAGGAAATGAAGTGTTAATTTAGGCGCAGGCGAAAAGTAACCCTAAAAAGTCTTTAAAATTTATTAATAGTAAAAAGATGCGGGTTGAAAGTGTTGCTCCATTAAATAATGGTACCAGTATGGTTGTAACAGATACAGAAAAGGCAAATTTGCTAAATCAGTTCTTTTCTTCAGTGTATACAATAGAGTCTGAATTCCCAGGCTCACGTCATAGATGCACTAATGACTCAGCTCAATCTGGTCAGTGGCTGACTCAGGATATAATTCATAAAGCTTTAATAAAAATTAATGTAAACAAAGCTCCAGGGCCTGATGGTATACATCCACGGGTTCTAGGAGAACTTGGTTCAGTTTTAGACCAGCCCCCATTTCTGATTTTCTCAGATTCGCTTTTATCTGGTATAGCACCTATGGATTGGAGGAAAGTTGATGTCATCCCAATACTTAAAAAGGGATTACGATTTCAGCCTGGCAATTATAAGCCAGTAAATTTAACATCTATGGTGGGCAAATTATTTGATGGCTTGTTAAGGGATCCCATTCAAAATTGTGTCCTAGGTAATGGTATTATGAGCAGCAATCAGCTTGAATTTTTGAAAGATAGGTCATGTCAGACAAATCTGATCGGATCGGGTACAGAGGGTGGTTGTTAATGGTATGTTCTCTGCTTGGAGTAAGGTTCTTAGTGGGCTCCCTCAGGGCTTGGTATTGGGTCCATTTTCATTTACCTTGTTCATTAATAATTTAGGGGAGGGGATTGTAAGTAATGTATCAGTGTTTGCAGATGACAAAAAACTATGCAGCCCAATTAATTCCATCCAGGATGTGGCATTGTTGCATTCAATAAATAAAAAGTTCAATAAATTCAATAAATGACATTCAATAAATGTAAAGTCACCTGGGATGTAAAAATATTCAAGACACTTATACCCTTAATGGGACTGCACTAGGTAAATCCATTATGGAAAAGGACCTTGGAGTCCTTGTAGATGATAAACTTGGCTGTAGCAAGCAATGCCAGTCAGCAGCATCAAGGGCAAATAAGGTCTTGAGCTGTATTAAAAGGGGCATAGAATCACGGGAGGAGGGGGTCATTCTTCCACTTTATAGAGCACTTTTAAGGCCACAACTAGAATATGCCGTACAGTTTTGGTCTCCCTCACTCAAACAGGACATTATTGTATTAGAGAGGGTACAGAGAAGGGCAACTAGGCTGGTAAAAGGTATGGAAAATCTTAGCTATGAGGAAAGACTGGCCAAATTGGGGATGTTCACGCTGGAGAAGAGGAGCTTAAGGGGTGATATGATAACTAAGTATAAATATATAAGGGGATCCTATAATAATCTCTCTAATGCTTTATTCACCAGTAGGTCTTTCCAGCTGACACAAGGTCACCCATTTTGATTAGAAGAAAATAGGTTCCACCTAAATATTCGGAAGGGGTTTTTCTTACAGTGAGAGCAGTGAAGATGTGGAATTCTTTCCCTGAATCAGTTGTACAGGCTGATACATTAAATAGCTTTAAGAAGGGGTTGGATGGCTTTTTAGCAAGTGAGGGAATACAGGGTTATGGAAGATAGCTCATAGTACAAGTTGATCCAGGGACTAGTTCGATTGGAAAGGCTTCAGATGGGTTTTTTTTTTGCCTTCCTCTGGATCAACTAGCAGTTAGGTAGTTTAAAAAAAAAATTATAAGGTTGAACGTTGACGTGCGTCTTTTTTTCAGCCTAACTTATTCTGTAACATAGTAACAAGGTATAAAATTTCTAGCCCAATTCCATGTCCTTTCCATTTTCATTATTAAACATATGTGATCTATTATTTGGTAATGGCGCTGCATTAATATGGCAAAATTCAGTTTCTTTAATGTGCTTTTAGTAGTCTTATGGTGATCCAAATAAAATAAATACCTTTTTAATTGTAAAATAACAGGTCCCAGACATTCCAGATAATAGATTCCACATACAGTTGTGCTCGTAAGTTTACATACCCTAGCAGGATTTATGATTTCTTAACCATTTTTCAGAGAATATGAATAACACAAAAACTTTTCTTTCACTCATGGTTAGTGGTTGGCTGAAGCCATTTATTGTCCAATATCTGTTTACTCTTTTTAAATCATAATCACTACATAAACTACCCAAATGACCCTGATCAAAAATTTACATACCCTGGTGATTTGGCCTGATAACATGCACACAACTTTACACAAAAGGGTCAGAATGGCTTTTAAAAGTAACCTTTTGACCTGTTAGTGGGTGTGGGTGTGTATAAAAGGTCAATGACTTTTTGGACTCCTGACAGACCCTTGCATCTTTCATCCAGTGCTGCACTGATGTTTTTTGGATTCTAAGTCAGGGGGAAAGAAAAAGAATTGTCAAAGGATCTGCGGGAAAAGGTAGTTGAACTGTACAAAACAGGAAAGGTATATAAGAAAATATCAAAGGAATTGAGAATGCCAATCAGCAGTGTCAAAGGAATTGAGAATGCCAATCAGCAGTGGTCAAACTCTAATTAGGAAGTGGAAAATTAGGGGTTCGGCTGAAACCAAACCAAATAAAACTAAAATTTCAGGCACAACTGGCAGAAATATTGTTTGGGATGCAAGGGAAAAACCCACAAACAGCTTCAGGTGAAATACAGGACTCTCTATTTTGGCTGTTTCAAGATGCCCAATAAGGAGGCACTTGAAGAAAGAGGGGCTGCATGGTAGAGTTGCCAGAAGAAAGCCATTAAAGGAACAGTAACACCAAAAAATGTAAGTGTTTTAAAGTAAAGAAAATATCATTTAGTGTTGCCCTGCACTGTTCAAACTGATCTGTTTGCTTCAGAAACACTTATATAGTTCATTTAAACAAGCTGCTAAGTAGCAATGGCGGAAATTGAAAAATGGCTATATGGCACAGGATAAGTAATGGATAACAGATAACATTACATTTTACACAGCTTATCTGCTTTCTGCTGTGTAACTTGAGCCTTTTTTGCTTTGAATGGCTGCCCCCATGGCTACACAACAACTTATTTTTATAAACAATAGTAGTGCTTCTGAAGCAAACACTGCAGTTTTACCAGTGCAGGGCAACACTGCTTTATATTTTTATTATTTTAACAATTTTTCATTTTTTGAAATGCCACAATCATCCCACTTAAAATATGCCAAACAGCACAGAGACAAGACTCAAACTTTCTGGCACAAAGTCATTTGGAGTGATGAAACTAAAATTGAACTTTTTAGCCACAACCATAAACGCTACATTTGGAGAGGAGTCAACAAGGCCTATGATGAAAGGTACACCATTCCTACTGTGAAACATGGTGGTGGATCGCCGATGATTTGGGGATGTGTGAGCTAAAAGGGCATGGGAAATTTGGTCAGAATTAATGGAGAACTTAATGCAGTAAGTTATCAAAAATACTGGAGGAAAATTTGCACTCATCAGCCCAGAAGCTGCGCATGGGACTTACTTGGACATTCCAACATGACAATGATCCAGTCCATAAGTCCAAGTTGACCTGTCATTGGCTACAGCAAAATAAAGTGAAGGTTCTGGAGTGGCCATCTCAGTCTCCTGACCTCAATATCATTGAGCCACTCTGGGGAGACCTGTAACGTGCAGTTCATACAAGACAGCCCAAGAATTTACAGGAACTGGAGGCTTTTTGCCAGGAAGAATGGGCAGCTTTAGCATCTGAGAAGATAAAGAGCCTCACCCACAATTACCACAAAAGACTTCAAGCTGTCATTGATATAAAGGGGGCAATACACGGCATTAAGAACTGGGGTATGTACACTTTTGATCAGGGCCATTTGGGTAGAGATTATGATTTAAAAAGAGTAAACACATAACATCACTAACCATGAGTGAAAGAAAAGTTTTTGTTTTATCATTTATAGTCTCTGAAAAGTAGTTTAAAAACCATAAATTCAGCCAGGGTATGTAAACTGTATTTGTGCAAATTAAAGTACAGGTATGGGATCCATTATCTGGAAGCCAGTTATACAGAAAGTTCCAAATTACGTTAAGGCCATCTCCCATAGACCCCATTATAATCAAATAATCTAAATTTTTAAAAATGATTTCCTTTTTCTCTACAATAATAATAAAACAGTAGCTTGTACTTTATCAAAACTAAGATACAATTAATCCTTATTGGAAGCAAAATCTGTCTATTGGTTTTTTTTAAAGGAATACTGTCATGGGAAATTTTTTTTTTCATTTGCATCAGTTAGTGCTCCTTCAGCAGAAGTCTGCATTGAAATCCATTTCTCAAAAGAGCAAAGATTTTTTTACATTTCATTTCGAAATCTGACATGGGGCTAGACATTTTGTCAATTTCCCAGTTGCCCCAAGTCATGACTTGTGCTCTGATAAACTTCAATCACTCTTTACTACTGTAATGCAAGTTGAAGTGATATCCCCAACTTCCAACCCTCCCTCCCCAGCATCAGAACAACAGAACAATGGGAAGGTAACCAGATAACAGCTCCCTAACACTAAATAGTAAAGTCCCATGCACTGCATTCCATTCAGTTACATTGAGAAGGAAAAACAACAGCCTGCCAGAAAGCATTTCCCTCCTAAAGTGCTGGCACAAGTCTGGGAAATTGAAAAAATGTCTAGCCCCATGTCAGATTTCAAAACTGAATATAAAAAAAATCTGTTTGCTCTTTTGAGAAATATATTTCAGTGCAGAATTCTACTGTCTGGAGCAGCACTATTAACAAATGCGTTTTGAAAAAATCCCTTTAATATTTACATGATTTTCTAGTAGTTTAAGGGGTGAAGATCCAAATTACGGAAGGACCAATTATCTGGAAAGCCCCAGGTCCCGAGCATTCTGGATAATAGGTCCTATACCGGTAAAGTGTACCCTTGCCTTTGACCAGTTTCTTAACTATACCAGCATTAACTGCATCTCTAAACTCAGACTGAGCACAAAACAAAAACTGTGGTACCGTGTTAGCCAGTAGCAAAAATAAGAAAAAAACAAATACAAAAAGTATTGTAGAATTGATACCTATATTGGCTATCAATATATTAGGTATCAATTATACAACAGCTTTTGTTTTTTTATTTGTTATTTAAACTCAGATTGGAAACACAGGGACGAAGTGTGGGTGTGTTTCTTGTATAGAACTATATGAGGATACCTCAATGTGTAATCATACTAGAACAAGGCATATAATCACCAGGATGGGATCATTATCAAGCACACCAATAAATAAAGACAAAAGCAGAAGACAAAATAAAATATGGGCTTGTTAAACCTTTAGCGATGGCAAAATATTTTGGGACTCTCTACTCCGAAAAGGATTTGATTAACTCACAGCCAACATTTTGACAGTTGATTCCCTGTTTTACAGGACAAAAGATCAGTTTGGGTTTCCTCCCAAACCATGTAATCTTACCTCAGTATCATCAGTGCTGGATGCAGAGCTAGTCACTATACCAAAACGTTCCTTCCTTTTCTTTAACTTCTCATCATCTTCATTCTAGTAGGGAAAAGTAATAGTTCAGCTTCAGGAAAAACAGGGTTTTAGTAGACAAGCTTAGTATGCAAAGATATTTAAATATGGCTTCAAATGTTAGTTTTTAGAATCCTAATTGTTTGATGAATAAAAGAATAAAAAGCAGCACAAACTTTAGAAAAGTAAGGAAAAGTTAGCTGCAATATTCCCCAAAACAAATGGATCTTACAGATTAAAACACCAGTTACTTGCTCACAGCCTATTAAAAAATCATTTAAATAAGACCCCCCCCCCCCCATTATATTTATGAATTAGCCTGCTGTGACTGGGAGGAAGAATAATGAAACATTCAGTTAAAGCGGATGTAGTCTGTACTGTACAGATACTGTAATTGCATGCTGAATGTAGAATAAAGATCTTTTAAGGCTAAAAGCGGTCTCTCTCTCTACATACATACATACATTTACACACCAGTAAACCCTCAAAGTAGTGCTGCTCCGAGTCCTCTGTCAAAAGAAACACTTTTGAGCATGCTCAGTGTGCTCCCTTTTCCTCTCCCTGCTGTAATGAGCCCAGTTATACGAGTGAGCAGGAGAGACTCAGGCAGGAAGGGATGTCACACCAAGCAAATATGTTGATGTATTGAAACTGATCCATGATCCCTGGTATGTGATAAATAGGCCCAACACCATAGTATGAGAAACATCCCCATATCATGATGATTGTGCCACCATGCTTCATAGTTTACTGTGGCTTGAATTCAGTGTCTGCTGCCCCTAGACCCAAAACAAACAATCTTGCTTTCATCAGTCCACAAAATGTTACGCCATTTCTCTTTAGGCCAGTCAATGTGTTCTTTGGCAAATTGGAAACACTTCAGTACATCTTTTTTCAGCGATGGGACTTTGCGGGGGCTTCTTGCCGATAGCATGGCTTCACACAGGTGTCTTCTAATTGTAACAGTACTCACAGGTAACTTTACACCTTCTTTGATCTTCCTGGAGCTGATTATTGGCAGTGTCTTTTTGGCTATTCTTCTATCCATTTGAATAGTAGTTTTTCCTTTTCTTCCATGTCTTCAGGTTTTAGTTGCCATTTTAAAGCATTTGAGATCATTTTAGCTGAGAAGCATATAATTTATGCACTTCATTATAGGTTTTCCCCTCTCCAATCAACATTTTAATCAAAATATGGTGTTCTGATCAATGGCTGGAACAAGCAATTTTACTCAAGATTTTCCGAGAAAATGCAATAACCAGAATGCACATTTGCTGCCTTCCTTCCTTAAATAAGGGCCATAATGGACATGTTTTTTCACAGAATAAATGACCTCACTGATTGAACTCCACACTGCTATTATTTGGAACAAGCCTCAATTAATGATTCAATTACTGAATCAGCAGCATGCATGTTGTGACTGTTGGGTCTTGTAAATTATTTGCCACGTAGAAATATACTTTCTACCAAAAACAGTGATTGATCAGGTTAGTGATGTTGGACTACTATTATTTTAAACACAACTGTAGGTTCTTGGTATAAATCAGAAAAAACTGTCTTCAATTGAAACAAACAGTAATGCATTGGCCAAACAAATTACACACTGTATCTGTCTCTGTATCTGTCTCTGTATAGGTCATTTGTATGAAGAATAAGTATGTCCAAAAAGCCACCCTATGAAATACCACGTATCCAATTCAAACACCATCAACCATTCAACAGAGACTTTTGACCAACTGTGTGCGATTTCAGCCTTGTGCACAGACAAAGCCTCAGATTTTAATACCTAAAAACAGAACTCTGGCTCAAAGGACATAAATTATGCCTGAACTTTCCCAATGAATGAAACCAAAAGGGACATAAGTATTACTGGTGCAACAATAGAATTAAGTGGGTTTGTTTATGGCAAAAACTGCCAGCAGAGAAATTGCGAACACTGCAACTAACATCCTCCCAAGGCTTATCCTTGTGCTCAGACTCACCCTCTCACACCAATGGTAACGCCCTGGATCTCATATTTACCAGACTCTGTTCAACCACCAAACTTTGCTAACTCACCGTTTCCCCCTCCTTATGTTCTATGTAAGTAATTCATGTGATTTAGTTGTATAATCACTTTCACTTTACAGCACTACGAACTAAGTTGGCGCTATAGAAATACATGTTAATAATAGAAATACATGTTAATAATAACTGTGCTCCCTTTTGCGCTGCCCTGGGCAAGCACATGTGTATTATATGATTTTGCACTTTTACGATACTGAACTGGCAGGAGCACCACAGTTAAACATTTGAATAGACAAAGAGCCATCAGCTGTTACCCCGTTTTTTGTTTTTAAAGAGAGGAGCAGTACAAGCCTGGGGTCCAAGGTTAGCAATAATATTCATTAGAGGGTGCCTAACAAATTGGCCTTTCATTGTTGTTAGAAGTCTTTTGAGATGTGCGTGTGTACCACCTGATTTCTGTCTCTCAAATTGTCAGTATAGTGAACCAATTAATTCTAAACACTTCATCTGCATGGACTGTGGCCATCGAGTTTGTACAATTTCATAGAATTATTTCCTGTTGTTGACTTGCTGCTAAATCTCTTTACAGTGTATTTAAAAAGATGCAACACAAAAAGAAAGCAAAATGTAACATTCCACGTTTTATTGATTTATTTATTACATTTATATTTTTTGGTATTCTTACATATATATTTCTTTATGTTACAGTGGAACTGCGGTTATGATATTCTAATTATTTTTTTCTTTGAATTTTTAAGGTTACAGAGATCTGCATAACATAACCTGGGTGCCGACGACTTTTCTTGCAGAAGGGGGTCGCACCGGCGTCTCAGGTATGCTGGATCTTATATAAGATTTAAGTTGCCTCAATTCTCGGTTGATATTAAACAAAAGTATAATTGTTCACAGTAGTTTGAACATCTTGTGATCCACATATGTTTGAAATTCTTAAAAGGACTTTTAAATGGACTTTTTTTTCAAAAATTTGTCACTGTATATCACTAACACTTGTCATTAATGATGATGTCACATTGATGAAGAGGAGGGATTACCTGTTCACACCTTCTCCAGTCACTATATAAGATGTTATTGTGTGTGGTAACATTAGGCTTGATAAAGGGTCCTGAAGGCCCGAAACGCTGCCCGTTTGATATGTGTTTGTGGGCCAAATAAATCACTTTTTCATCACTACAACTGATTAAGTGTGCCGCTGGATCTTTGGATTCCACGTTTTACTATGAAACCTTCATTTATTGAAATATATAAATAGCAAGGATATAAGGATAGGAAAAAAAACAAACTGAATTTATGTTAATTGATAAAACCGAGAAGGGGTCCGGTAAAAAGTTCCCATTTATTCCTGCTTAGCTTTTTTAACAGAAAAAAATAAAATTAAGTTAGAATTTGCTATGCAGAATTAATATTAAGGGGGACTTATGACAAGAATCAGGTCTGTGAACCCTATAGAATCATCTAGTGCAAAAAAAGACAAAGTAAAATACGCTATCATTAAAGTGGTGGTTCACCTACAAGTTAACTTTTAGTATGTTGTAGAAGGGCCAATTCTAAGAAACTTTTCAATTGGTCTTCATTATTTTTCATAGTTTTTTAATGATTTGCAGTTTCCTTCTGTTTCTTTGCATCTTTCAAATGGGGGTCACTAACACCATCTAAAAACAAATGCTGCACTAAGGCTGCACATGTGTTGTTATTGCTACTTTTTATTACTTATCTTTCTATTCAGTCCCTGCCCTATTCATATTCCAGTCTCTTATTCATATCAATGCAGGGTTGCTAGGGTACCCTAGAAACCAAATTGCTGACACTGCAAATTAGAGAGCTGCTGAATAAAAAGCTAAATAACTATAAAACCACAAACAATAAAAAATGAAAACCAATTGCAAATTGTCTCAGAATATCACTCTCTACATTATACTAAAAGTTGACTCAAAGGTGAACAACCCCTTTAATAACTATTTAAAGTGGCAAAATCCCTGAATGAAATGTTTTCAGGAGAAACGGTTATCTCGTGGTTAGAAAGCTGCTAATAAATGACAGACGGAAAAAAGAGCAGTAACTTTGAGAAACCTGCTTTGAGCAGCAACAAAGCTGAATAAGCAGACAAGCAATGACTCTTATTTAGATTTGTCATTGTGAGAAGGGTTAAAAGAAGGATATGCTCATCATGTTTGTGTTATATTTCATGTGCATGACTGCACCTCTCATAAGCCACCTCTCCGCCCCTAGCAAGCGATCCCAACTGCTCCACTAAATCAACTCTTCAGAAAGATCTAGCCCACTTGACCTCTAGGCCAACAGGGGTCACAAGGAGGCACACTTACAATGCTCCTCACTCCTTCTTTTTAGCCTTGTACTGACAGCTTTTGATTCATGGGCTGCTGAAGCCCATCTGAGCTAAATTACCCCAATCCAAAAGCCAGCAGGCCAAGCATTAATCAAACCGCTCCCCCCTTAAATCCTCCCTCCTGCTTGTTTTTGCCCTAAGGCCATGCTCAAGTGCACCCATGGGCACCATGCAGCTGCTGGGGACAGTGACCTCCTCACTAAAGTGTCAGCTGGCTTTTATTTTTTTATGTAGTGCCTATTTTTCTCTTATTCTGCTGCCCAGGATAGTTGATTTTCATGTAAATGCTTGAGTCCCCCCGACTGCCAAGAATATGATTTGTTCCCTACAAAAACTTTACAAGGTTTTGGGAGGGAAAACCTGCAAGCTCATTGCGGCTGAAATGATGAAGCAAAACAAAAGCAGACTGCTTCGCCTTAACAACCACTCTTTCACCAATGCTCAACCTTTCCAGCAGAAACGAAGTATATTTAACTCTCTGCACCTCTGAGCATTCTGAACCCTAATATTTCAATATATTTATATACTTCAAATGCTCATAGGAACAAAAAAGCAAGACAACAATGCCAGAAAACATTCCAAACTGCATTACATTCACAAACAGATTACACTGAATATAACTGAACAAACATATATTATGAAGTTGTTTAAGATTAGGGGAGTATCATGGCAACACAAGAAATAATGAAACACACACACACCCAAACACACCGTGTATATATGCTTGTCCATGTATGTGTACTAAATGATTTGATCAATATTAGTCCAGTTGAAGTGCAACAGCTTGATCAAAATTATACCCATTCACAAGGATTCATTCTGAGCTGCACTAATTTCATCAAGATTTATTTTATACAGTGAACCCCAAAATCTTACAGATAAATCAATTCTGTTTGATCCACGATCACAGACAAATCCACCCACCTGTCTTTTATGACTACAATGGCAAATGTTTAAATACAAACAGTGAAAACCAAGTTATTTTGCTAAATGTATTGCAATCAAGTTAAAACATATGTAACATACTACAAATAACAATAAAATGACGATCTAAACAAAGCACAGATCTCCATTGAGCAGGACCCGGATATTGTAATGTATCACGGTGTATAAATCTGTATTTCCACTGGTGTTTTGTTTCATTGTTCTTCTTTGTACAGTGCTATGGAGCTGGTGCTTTACAGATTTAGAAAAGGTACACACAAGCAAAAGGTTTTCTGCATTTAAATGTTGAACAGGTGCAGGGATTTGCCATTCAAATTCACTAGTCAATACTTCTCTCAAAATATATCAATGTCACCCAGCCCTTTTTTTGGTGATTTAATCCAACCCTTTGCAATACATCACAAAGGCTGCTGTGTAGGCAGAAGAGGGACATTATTTTACCTTATAAACATTCCCAGCATCTACTACGCACAATTTGCACTCAAATCTGCCTTAACACAAAAGGCTTATGTACTTCCAGTATCTGATGACTGCCTTTGAGGGCTGAGATTTAGCAGGTGGAGGACCAAAGTAGTTGGCTACTGAAGATGACTGAATTCTAATGGTACCATCACACAGTACTTTTGAAAGTTTGCGATAGGAGTAAGTATTGATAGAACTATTCGAACCAAACTACAAGTGAAGGGTTCATGTGAGCATAAAAGCTCCATAAGGAACATCTGCAACAGGTTGAC
This sequence comes from Xenopus borealis, assembly GCA_024363595.1. Taxonomy (NCBI): domain Eukaryota; kingdom Metazoa; phylum Chordata; class Amphibia; order Anura; family Pipidae; genus Xenopus; species Xenopus borealis. Next base: position 127,050,530 of record CM044434.1, read on the forward strand.
TGACTGCTTAAAACTTAAATGAGTGGTTCACCTTTAAGTTAACGTTTAGTATGTTCTAGAATGGTCTCTTCTAAACTTATTAGTCTTCATTATTTTTATTTTATTTTATAGATTTCCACATATCTTTGATCATTTAAACATGCATTTAAAGGGGTGGTTCACCTTCAAGTTAACTTTTAGTATATTGTAGAAGGGCCAATTCTAAGAAATTTTTCAATTGGTCTTCATTTATTTTTCATAGTTTTTTTAATGATTTGCAATTTTCTTCTGTTTCTTTGCAGCTTTCAAATGGGGGTCACTGACACCATCTAAAAACAAATGCTCTGTAAGGCTACAAATGTATTGTTATTGCCACGTTTTATTACTTATCATTCTATTCAGTCCATCTCCTATTCATATTCCAGTCTCTTATTCAAATCAATGCAGGGTTGCTAGGGTAATTTGTACCCTAGAAACCAAATTGCTAACACTGCGAACTAGAGAGCTGCTGAATAAAAAGCTAAATAACTATAAAACCACAAACAATAAAAAATGAAAACCAATTGCAAATTGTCTCAGAATATCACTCTCTACATTATACTAAAAGTTAACTCAAAGGTGAACAACCCCTTTAATCCATCGCCACAGACTAAAAACTTTTACAAAACCACATATACAGCACATATCTTTGGGGGGGAGGGGACTTGCATAATAACACAGACAGATGTTACATTTCACAGGATTGCACAAAAAGCATAAAATCTGTTCAGTACAAAATTAAATTGGCTAGAAATGCTAAACCTTGTGTTTTTTTGTACCAGTCCACAACAGCCACTTAGAAGTGAAGGTCTTTTCCCTCACTCTTATGTTGATCTGGCTGCTGTCAGTTACCCAAAGATGGAGATCAGAATGCATTGATATTGGTATGGAACAATGAAAATCTGTCAACGGGAGGACTTCGCTTGCTTTGAGGGCTATAGAATAGCCATGAATAACCTTGTAAATGGCTCTTGGTGATGTCGGTCGTTTATAAAGGCAGCTTAGTGGTCATTTTTTCACACTTTACTGGAATATGTGTATTATAATAAAGTACTCCCTAATGGAAAATAGGAGGATATTAGAAGTAACCTTGTAGTTCCACTCGGCCTTGTGCTTTTATATATGGTATATTGTCTTATATTGTTCTGTGACTTGTAATATTTTATTATAGGGGGTACTTTATTTAAGAAATAGATACAAACATCACATGGAACCAACGGTCTTTGTAAAGTGAAAAAAGTGGTAATTTAACAGAAATTTTGGTCACGGCACAGACCATTCTCAAAGTCCTTGAGAAAGGACACAAAATCTAAAATGCAAAAACCCTCAAAGCTCACAGTTGATTATTCAGGTTCAAGCTAACGGACATCCTAGATGTGCTTTAGTATCAGCTTGTATAGCAAGGGCCCTTACACCCTAGCGTTTCTTACCTGCGCTCCCCGTATGGCTGCGTTCAGCGGCAGGGGAGCGCAGGTCTAGCCGTAATGTTAAACAGATTTGCTCCATAGGTATTAAAGATTCCCTAATTTTAACCTGCAAGCCTCGCAAATTACTAGGGATGCACCGAATCCAGGATTCTGCCTTTTTTTTTTTTTAACCAAGATTCGGCAAAATCCTTGCGCATGGCCGAACAGAATCCTAATCTGCATTTGTAAATTAGGTGTGGGAAGGGAACTGTGTCACAAAAAGTAAAAAACAGTTTTCCCGTCTTTTCCTTTCCCATCCCTGATTTGCATACACAAATTAGGATTTGGAAAGAAAGTCCATCAAGTTCAACCCCTCCAAATTAAAACCCAGCATACACACACACACACACACAATATATGCCCATAGCTATACTAACTGTAGAGTTTAGCATCAAAATAGCCTTTGATATTATGTCTGTCCATAAAATCATCCAAGCCCCTTTTGAAAGCATCAACAGAATTAGCCATCACATCATCACCCGGCAGTGCATTCCACAACCTCACTGTCCTCACAGTCAAGAACCACCTACGCTGCTTCAAATGAAACTTCGATTTTCGTACGAATCGTTCAAGAAGGGTTTGGCCAAATCTCAAAAAGTGGATTTGGTGCATCCCTACAAATTACCATATAATGAACAGTATGCTTACAAATAAAGGGTAGTGTGGATACACAATTAAACCTAAAAGGAGTCATTCACTCAGCAGCCTCTGCTCTGATTGCGGTCAAACTCGCTTGATTTTGACCACAAAATGCAGCTGTACCATTAAAGGAACAGTGTAAAAATAAAAACTGGGTGAATAGTTTCTAACATAGTTATTTAGGCATAAATGCAATCTATAAAGGCTGTAGTGACTGGATGTTGAACTTAACATAACAGAATAGAAGACAATGCCCTGCTTTTCGGAGTTAGTCAGCGTCTTTAAAGGGGAACGGTCACCTTAAAAAATAATTCCAAAAGCTATTTAATTATGCTTGTGAAGCAAAATAAATTTCACTTAGACGATAAAAATTATTGAAATCTTGTGTTTTTTCATCTTGGAAATCATAACCACAGCACACAGGCAGGTGTCATTTTGTAGACACTTATTTAGGCAAGCTTTGTATCCTCTCAAAATGTTGTTTATGTGCCCGAATGGGGGGACGGGATACCTCTGCCCATGCATTGGCTACACACTTAGATGGTTAGGAGGGCAGGGGGAATGTAGGATGAGCAGATTTGCAGAATGGAAAGTGAAAGTAAATTGCTTGCCCCACCCCCATGCCTAAGGCATAGAGGTAATGTATGACTGACAACAGAGACTTTTAAACAAGTTTATAACTGGTAGGGATGTTTTAATAAAAAATTATTTGGGTTTCATGTTTAATTTAAAAAGGACTTTGAAAAGGCTTTTTATGTCTGGGTGACAGGCTCACTTTAAGGGGGGGGCTACATGGGAAATAATTGTTCAGTGAGTTAAAGTTATAAATGCTGGCAGTCCATATGGAGCTACCAAATAACCAACAGCCATGTTTATTTGGCATTGGCTTATTTTCATGCTTGTGTGGCACTTTTTACACTCCAGCATGGCTTATGGGTAGAAAAGGTTGTCAACCGCTAAAGTAAGGCATTGTAGAAACTAGAGCCATTGCAGAACATGTGCGGACAACAGCAATGCTGTTTCCCTGGTAATCAGAACAAGTGCAGGGAATAGCAAGGTACAAGAAATACTGTGGATTTTATAGTAGTGATTGCATACACTGCACAGTCCAAAGACCAAGAATAATGGCAATGTAGCTTTCACACAAAATTACACGGTGGATAGTGGGAGTAGCCTTCAGTAAAGGCTTTTGTGAACAAACAGATAGGGGCCGATGTACTAAATTCACGTGAATAGATCGAAGTTCGATCGAATTTCGAATGTACAATTTATTCGTTTGGTCGAATATGCAAATTTTGGCATATTCAATCATCGAATAGCGAATGGTCGAACGATCGAATACAATTGAATAGATTCGAATGAACGAATATTCGATCAGCGAAGGATTTAATTTTTTTAAGTTTATTCGATTGCCTGCTTCGGCAGATTGGACCTACTGAATTGCAATAGAAGCCTATGGGAGCACTCCCATAGGCTTCTGAGGTTAAGTCCTGATCCAATAGGATTCGTACGATCAAAGTCTTCGATCGTTCGAATCATTTGAATGATCGAATGATTTATTCGACTGATCAAATAAATTTGTATTTGATCGTGGAATGATCGAATATCGAATAAAAGGTAGCCTAAAACTATTCATTTAGCATTCGACGATCGAATGCTAATCGAATATCGAATTTGGTCGAACTAATTTTGGGGAATAATAGTAAATTTGCCCCATAGTAACCCCCCATGTAGCCAATAACAAGAGAAATTAAAGCTGTAGTTAAATATATGGAAACAAACTTGGACATTACCGAACATTTACAAAATCTTGGAATCAGAAGTTCAATTACCATAAACAATCATGTAATGAAGAACACATGACATACTTTATAAATGGCCCTAAAATACCCCAGGAAACACCAGATGTAACCCATCACCACATACGCTGCCACTGTTATTCTTGACATTATAGAGATGAACTACATGGTAATGTTCAGCATTCATGTATAAAAGCTGTAGTCTTTTTGTACACACTGTCAATAGGAAGACCTTGAAGGGCCGTTCCTTACCATAGAAGACAAGTATTAGTAGCAAAACTAATGTCTGCAATAAAACCCGAAAAAAAGGTCCTCATGCAGTTTAACGGGGGCCTGTCACCTAGCTATAAAAAGCTGTAGAAAAAAAGTCCCTTTCAAAGCAAACATGAAACCTAAATTATTTGTTATTAAAACATTCTTACCTGCTATAAACATTTAAAAGTCAATCATATTGCATGCCCCTCCTCTATGCATTAGGTAAAGAAGTGGGGCAGGTAATCAATTCCACTTTCTATTGTTTACTTCCTAGATTTCACTGCACTTCCCACTTTACCTCTCCCACTTAACCATGTAAATGTGTAGTCAGAGCATGGGCAGAATCATCAAGTTCCCCACTCTGGTGCATACACAGTACTTGTGCTTTAATAACGGTCTACAAAATGGCACCTGATGGCTTGCTGAGAGTGTGAATGCCAAGACTCAAAAAAACAAGATTTTAATCATTTTTATTGAGTGTAAGTGAAGTTTATTTTGCTAGACGTGCATCATAAAATAGCATTTAACAGGGGCATTTATTTTTAGGATATGCAACAACAATTCAAATGCAGTATTATTCTGTACCTAGTCTTGGGTCACAAGGTTAAGTTCAGATTTTAATCACGGTCCTATTTATAAAAATGGGATTGCTTACACTATGGCTGAAGAGGGTTGGGTCAACCCTGTGCAAAAGCAGACTGTATATTAATATTAAGTGTAAAATCAATTAACCAGTTTATAAATAAATTAAATGTCAGACGAATGTAAAATAGAAGTCTCCGTTTAAATTAAAAGTGAAGACTGTCGAGACAGGCATGTTTTAAATATGAAGTTCGTGCTCTTTACTGTGGATCCTTCTTGGTAAAAAATATCACTTTTAAACAACTTGCACTTGAAGGATCAAGTTCAATCTTATAAAACCAAGACCCATTACCAGAACTGCAAGAAATCACATAATATTAAAGTGTGTACTCAAACGAGAATTCCTGGGGTAATGTTACTTTATTTGCACGGATAAGAAAAAGATTCATAACCAAGAAAGCAAACCCTACACAGCAGGTAATCAACAGAGATGTGAAAATTTACTTCTGTAGAAACACAAGACTGCCATAAGGGACTTTTTGGTACTAAGAGACAAGATGGGAGAACAAGTTTTTTTGTAGAAAGCGGTTTCTGTAGGAGAAAAGATGCAACACAGCATAGGGCAAGAGAAATTAAAAAGACACATTAGAAAACAGCAGGGTTGACCAGCCAACCAAAAGCCTTCCGTCTTTGTTGGTGGGGTGGGAAAATTTGCATTTATATAAAATTACTTTCCAACTAGATTGACAGAACATGTATTTCTTTTCTGGAAAACTAAAGGCCAAATCTTAAACTACTTGACATGGCTACAAACATTACCACCAACGGCAGACCTGTGCGCAGATGGGTAGCACCCAACACAACATAAATTTAGCATAGCACTACCAAAATAATGGCGTATATTACTATTTAATAGTGAAAGGAGAAACAGGCACATGCCAATGTACCTACTCCCTTATAATATGAAACGGTAAACTGATCTCTCTAATAAGGCAAGTTAAAGTATTTCAGAACACTACAGCTTCTCTGTTCTACAGATTTAGCATTGGATAGGCTGATGTACATGTAATATGTAGACTACTGGCCAAATACCAAAGCAAAGAAGCAACAGTTAATGGTTTACAATTGATAGACAAAAAGCAGAAAATGCTTTCCAACTTGGTCACTGTAGTTGTAGTGACAGCCCTATGCAATACGATGCATACTGTCTATCGTGTTGATATTCTGGAACATGGAAGATGTGGCACAGTTCACCTCAGTTGCTCTTTCCATTTGATATGCAGCATGCGTGGCTGCTTCAGAAATGCATTGTTCTATGTCCTGCATTGTATATGAAAGGAGACATGCCATAACATATTTATAACAAAATAAATTTGCTTTGGCATAGCTTGGTAACAGGAAGCTCAAAGAAAATACACATACTGGCAGAAGGATGATGAAAACTTTGCACTTCTATCTTGATCTAGATTTCGCACTACTAAGCTCGGACATGCAGAGTTAGTGGCTCATGACAGGGCTGAATGGCTCATCAGAACGCTCATTAAACCAGAATAGGAGAGGGAGGCTAGGATTTGGGCAGAGAAGATGAGATGTATGTGTGTTAGCAACAAAAGACAATTTTTGTTTCACAGCAGGAATAAATAAAGAAGAACCAGGTGACCCCTCTGGGAGAGGTCAGCTTCCCCCATTTCTTCTTGGGAGGGGTAGAGGAGGAGAATCAGGATAAGGAAGGGAGCTGAAAGTCAAACAATGTAACCCTTTATCCATTAAATGAAGCACAACCCTGCATTTCTCTGGCTTCTGTTAAAGGAATTGTTCAGTATAAAAATAAAAACTGGGGACAGGCTGCACAAAATAAAAAATGTTTTTAATATAGGTAGCCATTAATGTAATGTATAAAGGCTGGAATGAGTGGATGTGTAACATAATAGGCAGAACACTACTTTCTGCTTTGCATCTCTCTTGGGTTCCATGGATTGGTTACTGCCTAGTAACCAATCAGTGACTTAAAAGGGGTCACATGGGTCATAACTGTTGCTTTTGAAATGCACAGTAAAAGATAGAGAATATAGTCACATTCAAGTTTTACTTTCATACTGTATTCCCCCCCCCCCCCCCCCCCCCCCCGCATTTGTTCTACTAATGTATTGTAGGGCTTTAGGAATAATATAAACTGTGCTGTCGGATGTAACTAATGGCGGAGCTCACCCTGTGCATCCTCTCTCCCTCGCTCTCGCCGCTGCTTCCGCAATACACCGGTCACCTCTTCCCGGCTCTGTCAATTTTTCTCAGTATTGCCACGGTGCGCAGGCAGAGTTATTCAGGAGTCGGATATTATAACTTCAGCTTTATTCATTCGTAATGCAAGTATACAGTGGGTGCATACTTCTAACACGTTTTGCACCCTTAATGCCCTGATGAAGTGCCGGGTCTGAGGGCACGAAACGTGTTAGAAGTATGCACCCACTGTATACTTGCATTAAGAATGAATAAAGCTGATATGAGGTTATAATATCCGACTCTTGAATAACTCTCAGCCTGCACAGCGCGGCAATACTTTAGAAATAATATACACACAAAAATAGAACAGTAGGAAATAAAGACCAATTGAAAATGAGCTTAGAGCACATTGATTTGCACTGCATTTTCTGTGCTCATTAAATAATACATTCAATCTAAGGAGCCTATATGGTCATGGAAAATTATTTTTTTAATTCAGTCATTATTTTAAAGGAGAAGGAAAGGCAATCAGGAGAGCCAAGTTAAAGTACATTGTTTTGCAATGTAGGATGATAAAAATATGAAAGTAAATGCTCATTCATCCTGAAAATAGAGCAGCACTTTCAAGTCACCCAAATCAAAATTGTTTTGTACACACACTTTATACTTGTAGGAAGCCTGACCTCTGCCTTAAGTCCTCTACGAAAAAACTTGTTTTGCCTGCCAGATAAGTCTGGATAATAGCCTCAATTAAGAGAATTAGAGACAATTAGAGGATTTAGAGACAGGAAGTCAAGAGAGCTGTACATGGTAGAAAGGTCTATACAAAGGATGCAGTAGATAAGGGAGCCTCAGATTTCATTGGGCAGGTAATGGAAATATATTCTTTAGAAAACTATGTATATTCATATTTTAACTTGTACTTTCTAGATGTTTTAAAGGAGGAGGAAAGGTTAAAACTTAGTAAGCTTTATCAGAAAAGTATATTTATAAACACACCAGTAATCTCCTAAAGTAGTGCTGCTCGGAGTCATCTATCAAAAAAAAAACCAAAAAAAAAAAAACCACAGCATTACTTTCTTTTTATTGTGTACACATGGGCTTCTGCATCAGAGTTCCTGTTTTCAGCATAAACCAACAGCATGATTGAGCATGCTCAGTTTGATGCTCTCTCTCCTCCTTTTCCCCCTCCTGTAATCTGAGCCAAGAGCTAGGAGTTACAGGGAGACACTCGGGCAGGAAGTGATGTCACACCAAGCTAATATGGCAGCTGCTATCCTAAACAAACA
>CM044434.1:127060815-127071209 GCA_024363595.1 Xenopus borealis
TAAAATATATAAATTTATTGCTAATGATGCATTACCCTTAAAGCACTGGCCTAGAAATAACTGTAAATATGTTTTAAAGCATTATTACTGAGCTAAACACTTCCATGTTAGCACAACAATGATTGCTCACCACAGAAAATGACCAAAACTAATTTCTAGTGGTCAATTTCCAAATGCTAACAAGAACAAACCCTGCCAGGCTCACGCCCACAGAGTACAGAGTAGGGCAGACAGAGTATGACACACACAGGGAGCATAAGGTGGCAAAATTGAGCAGGAGACAGGGAAACTCATGCAGTGCTACATACAGTGACACAGTGCTGGTGACCCTCCAGCAGTTTTTGAAGGTGTGAACAATGTGGGCAGTATACATATGGGTCTGAGTTGTGAACAGTACATTAGGGGTGCGAACAATAGAGGTGCTACAAGTGTGAACAATGCAGGGGGGGATTGCAGGTGTTAATTTTCCCCTTGTACAATCAAAGGGGATGTCATCTGTCCCTGACAAGTAACATAACCCTGGATTAAAAATTGCTGGTGCTTTCCAGTAGGACTTACTGTAAATCAATTACAAAAATATACCTATACTTAGAAGGTCGTTATAGGTATTGCACTAGATAAGTCTTACCTCAGCTGTGATGAATAATGGAGGAAACAGTTCAGCTTGGAGACAGAATAAATTAATAAAACAACAGCCAGAGAAATATTTCTCAGAATAGCAGGAATCAGAATTGTGTTTTTGTGATGCAATTTCCCCTAATTGGTGCAAAGGTCACCATGCAATTTGTCCATTACTGTTAAAATAATGGATATCAAAACCAGTGAATCTCTACTTTACAAAAACGGACACATTTGACTGACAGTATTTAGCATTTATACAAATTGAGCCTTACACAAAAAGAGAAAAATCCCACAAATGCGCTTATGTTTCTAAAAAAACTCCAAGCATATGCCTGCCTTTAGCAGTGAGTGCAGAGCACCTGGGCATGGTAAACTACTTTGACAACATATTGGGAAATACCTGCAAACTTGCCAATTATGCCTTCTGGACACATCCTAAAACAAGTGTTAGATATGGTATAGAAGGTATTATAAGGGTGACTGATTTTATTTTAGTTCAATTCAAACATACTTTTCCAAGTGACACTTTAATAGCTCATTCATTTCTCAAAGGAGACCTTCTGTCAGCAAGCTGTACAACAAAAGATATTCAGGATATGTCAGAATACAATGTCCCATGTACACTCTAGAAGAGCTCACAAAAAAAAAAACCCTGAAGAAAGGGTGCAAACTGGCATTATAAAAAGGAGCTAAAGGGGATGCTTCCATCTATTTAAAAAAAAAAAAGCAATAACCTTCACTAGCAAGGAGGTGGCAATATGCCTTGCAAGACAAAGGCAGTTAAGGACCCTCATAAATGCAGCTTATTGCAGGCTAACACCTCAGTGTGACATTTACTTTACATGATACAGCCTTGCTTCAAGCAGCGATTGGATAGGAGGTATGGTGGATATTCGCACACCTGCATGGTTCACAAAGAAACACGTTACTAGGTAACAGTGCAAGGCCATGCATTCTTTGTTCAGTGGGAGAAAGAGGAGGAAAACATAAAAGATATTCTCTGTTCCAGCTGGCAGGCAACCCTACATAAACTGGCACAAAGTCTTTGAGTCCTTTAGATTGCCTGGAAACTTTGCAGATCAAAAGTCAAAATGTAACGACGACCTTGCATATTAATACATTAAAACAAACTATTTTAATTAAATCAAAGTCTACTCATGTCATATTCTCTAATTAAATATCACTAGGAAAGTATAAAAAAAGTCTTTATTTTATTGAGGGGCTTTGTATTTTTTTTTTTTAAGAACAACAGGGTTGTTCAACTAAAAGTCCAGGGACCAGATGCTTCCCTTTGAGCAGCCCACAAAATTGGACAGACTTTCCATGGTAGCACTGGGGACCAGCGATTTCTTTCAGATATTCCCTGATTGAAATCAGTTTATGACATACAAATCTGTGCAGGTTTCCCTAGGGGTTTTCTGCAGATTCTTCTAAAATGTGGTTCATTGGCTTCAGGTGAAATGGACCTTTCATTTGTATACATGATAGGGGTATTGTAAGTGCCACTGGGGCAGGGACTGTGGTTGGGGATCGCTGCTTTACAGTGTTGCTCACTAGTGTCTTGTAAGCAACACGCTGCACCCAAAACCCTTGAATGTTGCTCCCAGAGGCCTCAAATCAGTGGCTTCATATTGAATTCCAGTATTGGAGGCCAGTTTCAGTAGCATAAAAACCAGATGTACTGCCAAACAGAGCCTTCTGTAAGTTTCCCATCCTCATAGGGTCTACTAAATTGGCAAATACAGTCCTTATTGGCACCTTAGAGTCTTTTTTCATGCTTGTGTTGCCCCCAACTCTTTTTACAATTGAATATAGCTCACTTGGGGAACGCTGCTGTAAAGTAAATACTTAACCTGTTGCTGTTCTCTTCAATACTGTATTGTATAACTTTATTTGTAAAGCGTTGTTAAAGGACAAGGAAAGTCTAAAATAGAATAAAGCTGGAAATGCTGTATTTTGTATACTAAACATAACCTTCCCTGACGAATGCTCCAATATGGAGTTGAAACGTTGTAATAAATAAACCTTACCTTTTTTTGATATATAATTTTTGTATTACTGCTGTTTATTTTGGTGTGCCGTCGCCTGGCAAGACAATTTGTTTATTTTTCTCGACTGGCACCCAGTTATTATACCCCTTTTGGTTGTGCGTTCTCATTTTGTATTTAGTATAGATATATATATAGATATAGATATATAGATATAGATATATAGTGAGACAAGAGAAGAAATGTAGTGAGGAGCAAAGGAGTGAAGGGCTTTGAATGTTAGTGAAACAGAAGGATCTGGTAAAAAATCCCAGGTAATACCAGTGACCAACACAGGTACACACTAGGATCAAGGTGGAGTGGACCTTTTCAGGAAGTGATTAGTGCAAGGCATGGATAGTAAGAATGCACCGAATCCAGGCTTGAGTTTGGGATTCTTCAGCAGGACCTAACCAAACCCTAATTGGCATATGCAATTAGGGGTGAGGAGGGAAAGTGTGTGACTTTTTGTCACAAAAGAAGTAAAAAAATGTTTTCCCCTCCCCACCCTAATTTGCATATACAAATTAGGATTCAGTTTGTTATTCAGCCAAATCTTTTGCAAAGGATTTGACCGAAAACCAAAAAAGTGGATTTGGTGTATCCCTTTTGTATAGTCAAAGTGTAACATACCTATTAAAACACAGAAATAGAAATGTCACATCCTCAAATGTTGTCATAATAAAACCTAAAAATATGCTGCACCCCACCCACACTGCTGTCACATTTCAGGTTCTCTGAAGAACATACATTTGCAAACACTAATATGACCTGGAATTGAATTAAAGCTTTTGATTCGTTGGCCCATACCATCCATTTAAGCGAATAAACTTTCCAGGGAAAGTGATGCCCTTAATATGGGTTCCTGCAGGTGAAATGCATTTTATAATATATTAATTTCTGTCTGCTATATCAGTAAAAAAGCTAAATTGTAGTAGCAAATTATACCATCAGTAACATTTTGGGTGACAGACATGTTTCAAGAATTACTTTAGTAAAAGAATTCTTGCACATACCCCAAGGGGGTTATGAATAAAGTATTTTTTTTTTCTTTTCGGCCTTTTAAAGTGCAAAACAATTATTTTCTTGGGGAAAAAAAACTAAAATTTTTCAAATTGTACTACACCCTGAGGCTGCTAAAAGTCTGAAAAGTATAATCCTTCTCAAACCCAACGATTTCAGGTAAAAGTCAATGGCAGTTGTCCCTTTTATAATTGCAATATCTCATGTTCTGTGCTGGGTTTCAAAATGTGCGATTTTCAAGCGATGATCCAAATAAGCCATAAATCTTTGGGTAGCAAACCAAAACAAATCTTATGTTTCAAAATGTTTTGCAATTTTATTGAACGTTTATAGTTTTTCCCGCCCTCAAATTTTCAAATGATTTTATTGTTAGATTGGTTACAATAGTGAATGGGAGTTTGGTCAAAATTGTTTTATTAAAATAATGAGAACATTTTGGATTTTAGTAAATAACCTCCTAATACTGACATGTACATCTAAATATGAATCAGGTTAAACAACTTTCAATTGTCTCGCTTTATTTGTTTTGCCATCTTCTGAGCTGCAAGAATTTAAATTAAGAATTATACCCTACAGAAAACCCCAATTCTAGTCATTGGCACAGAAAATGCAAAGCAAGAGGCTGCATAGGTATGTATTTCTTACCTTTTTGGAAACAGGCGACACGCTAAGGCCAAACCTTTGTGCCCGTTCTTTCAGTTTATCCATACTGACCTACAATAGAAACATTCTGGTTATAAGCTTGTTGTACAAAGCTTAGCAAAACAAGGAGCCTGGTGTTTTAATAGCTTTGTTATAGCATGTTAACATTTTGTTTTATCCTTTTCAGACAAAAGTAGTCAACTGCATAATGAATGTTGGTAAGCTGCTTTTAATTCGATTTCTTTCATTAGACAAAATTTTATGAGGGGTTTGTTTACATCTTCGTTAACTTAGTTAAGTGAGCTCAATCTAGGAATACAAGAGCAAGTGGACACGACGTTACAGTGTTATTTCTGGAAGCTTTTTACATTGCTGCTAGTAGAAGTACTAACAGTAAAGCCATTATTACAGAATGCCATGTGGTACTGGTAGTAAAGATACTGCATTCAGAAAATGTGTTTTTGTAAGGAACAAGGCCAAGTAGTACATTATCCCTACTTCCACAAGGCAGCCATTAACATTACATGAGGTTCCACTTACCGAAGATTTCACATCTGATATTTGATCTGGAAAATAAAAAATCTGATTTCACTAACATTCAAAAAATAAAACCCATTGCGGCTAGTTTCCTAATTCACCAAAGAATACATTGGCTGGATATGTGACAAGTTATTCTAGTCATGCAATACTAACTTCATCTTCCAGGTTCTTCTCTATCTTCCCCACATAACCATATAGAAACTCCACCCATTGGACCAACAGTGAAAATGCCCAGAGTTCAGCTGACAGAGAATATGCATGTAATCAATAACAACCTTACAAGACTAGATATAGAAGAACCCAGGTGATACATAGAACCTATAAAGCTTGAATTATACAGGGGCCCAATGCTGTACAGAAATCAAAGCATATTCTTTTTACTTTTTATTTTACTTTATTATTACAGAAAGCAACTGCAGCAGTAAGTTTCACTTGTCATAAGACAAGAAGGCAATGTTGCAGAGCCAGTCGTGCATTGGGCAATTATTGATAAGGTGTGTAACCAGGTAGAAGGATAGATAACTGTTACAGGTAGAAGGATATATCACGGTTATACGAATTACAGACAAACCAGTGTTTGTAGCATATCTGTTACACTTCGATAAATGTAATATATATGCTTTTTAGAGCTTTAAATTAGAATTATCAAAAATGATGCAAACAAGAAAATAATGGAGTGGTATTTAGAAATCAAATATGAATTGGAATGAAGGCATTTTACTTTACATTTAAATATCTGATCAGAAAGATTCAGATAATCAGCAACCAAAATTGAAAAATGCAGTTCAAATCAACTGCGTTACAAATGCTCACATAATTCTGCCTAAGAAATAGTAGCATTTCAGATAAGTGAATTATACACAACACCCAGTTTTCTTACCTTTCTTGTCAGAAGTTGAAATGCCAAACCTTAAAGTAGAAGATAAAACATATTAAAATTTCAAGCAAAATGGTTCATGATCTCAAATACTTCATATCCAAGCTTTAATAAAGATGGTGGATATTAAGGGGCAGATTTATCAAGTGTCGAATAGTAAAATTCAAACTCAAAATTTCAAGTGTCAAAATTAACACATTTTAACCCCCCTATTCCAATGTAAATTAGAATGCAAGATTTATAACACCGACCACAGAAACAGTACTAATTCAAATGTTCGCCACCCAAAACCTGCCGAGTTCATTTACAAGTCAATGGCAGAGGTCACTTGAGCCATTTGTAGATGTGAATAGCCTTCCTGACATTTGAGGGTTTGTTTTTTTTCGGGGAAAAAAACTCGATTCCTAAGAATTTAATACAATTCGAATTTTGGGTCAGAACTATTCGATCGAATCAACCAGTGGAATTGGGAGTATATTCAAATGAAAAAAAGATTCACATGAATTCGAAATTTGACCTTTTGATCAATGGGCCTCCCGATGTTAGCGTTTCTACTTGGCAGAGAAACCCCCAATGATTCACAAAATCAACCCAAAAAAAAAAAAAAAAAAGAATCTGTGCATTGATATGATTTTGTAAATCTGAGAACTAGAACCATTCTTCAAGGCAGTATTCTACAAGACTTACCGGATGGCACGAGCTGCCTTTTTGGTGTCAGCACTGGCAGGAACGTTGAACCTCTCTGCTCTTTTCTGTAGTCTCTGTAACAGAAGACGATTTGTTAAAGGGGTTTGTTCACGTTTGAGTTAACTTTTAGTATTATGTAGAGATAATTTGCAATTGGTTTTCATTTTTTATTGTTTATCGTTTTATAGTTATTTAGCTTTTTATTTAGCAGCTCTCTAATTTGCAGTGTCAGCAATTTGGTTTCTAGGGTACAAATTACCCTAGCAACCCTGCATTGATTTGAATAAGAGAATGCAATATGAATAGGAGAGGGACTGAAAAGAATGATAAGTAATAAAAAGTTTCAATAACAATATATTTGTAGCCTTGCAGAGCATTTGTTTTTAGATGGTGTCAGTGACCCCCATTTGAAAGCTGCAAAGAAACAGAAGAAAATTGCAAATCATTAAAAAACTATGAAAAATAAATAATGAAGACCAATTGAAAAGTTTCTTAGAATTTGCCCTTCTACAATATACTAAAAGTTAATTTGAAGGTGAACCGCCCCTTTAACTGTAATGTCCAAGTCACATGACCACTGTTAAGTCACACCCTCAAACTTTTAAGGCATTTAAAAGGTGGTTTGCAGTTACTCTAACTTTTAGTAGGTTATAGGGCTCATTTTTAGCAACCTTGTAAGTGGTCTTCAGTCTTTATCATTTCTGAATGATATTCTTTGCGCCAACTCTTTTCAGCTTTCAATTGGTGATCACCGGCCATGGCAAGAAAAACGATTGTTCTTTGAGGCCACAATAAAGTAGTTACTTTTATTACTCATCTTTCTATTCAGGTCCTCTCTCCTTCGTATTACACGCCCTCTCTTGCAAACCACCCTAGCTTAGGTCCAGATAACCAACTTAGCACAAGGTAACAGGGAAGAGGGTAAAGAACCAGCATAGAACAGTCAAATCTTGAATACAGATAGATTAGTATAGTACAAAACATTTCACCTAATCTATATAACCCCCTTAAGCTCAAACAAATAACCCCTAATAATTTCTGTCCTATGTGTGGGGAGCCTGGAGCCACAGTTATGTACAGGATGGGCACACCACTAGAGTCTGGTTTCATATCAACAATTAAATGGTCCCCCTATCAAGATTACATATTAAATCAAACGTTTGGGGACTCTGATGAGACATCACTTAGGAGTCAAAATCAACCATCAGATATTTCATTTCACTCACCATCTACCTCTGGAGATCACTTATGTTACACAATTGGCAGTACCCATTGGAACCCACACTTGCAGTGTACTTTAACAATGTGATCCTTGTCTTGCTTTCTAAATGTACTATTCTACAGGGATTAATGACTTCATGTATGTGTAATACTGTCGATATATAGATTGTATTGAAACAAAATTCTACCTTTAAAAAAAAAAAAAAAAATGTACTTACATCTGTTTCAGAAAGACCACCAGAAATTTTCACCAGCTTCTTTTCTGCATTTCTGTTGAATACAAGAGACCAGTAGCAGGTTAAATCATTGAAAATAAAATGGTAGCTTTGCACCAAAAATAATACGGGATCATCAGTTGTATTATACAGAGTCACTAACGGACTAAACCTTTCACTATAACTGTAATTAAGAAATAAAATCCACATATGTGCAGTAACCTCAGTCCTAAAACACCATAATCCATAATGAAGCCAGAGTTGAGAAACCAAAACATCAATATCAATGGAAAGAAATACAAGTGTTTTTAAGACAAATACTACCGCTTTAAAGGAAAACAAGTGTGTTGAATACAAATAAAATGGACAGATTACAAAAAAAAACTACATGTGTAAGCTGGAAGAGGGCATGAAAGCACACTTTCTTCCTATGAAGTTCCCAGGCGCTAAAAAGAAAAGAAAGTGAAGTGGTGTTGGCTATTATAAAGCCCTCTCCCATAAAGTATGGATTGTAACACCCCCATAAAGGAAGAGTTTCTTGCTCAGGTTGAACATTGCAAGGCTTTTGTTCCAAAAATCCTGGAAGCAGCCTTTCCCAGGGACAGTAAAAGATTTAACAACTTTCACAGGAAGCACAAAGAGGTCAGAAGACAGGACATGCTATTCTACTCATCCCTAGTATAGGTTTTAAGGCTCATCAAATGGAATGTTATATGTGGTGTTTTCTTTGGGATCGAGTTCAGCTAGTTTAACTAAAGGTCACAAGACCATCAGTCCAGGCAATACCATATTACTGTGGGACACCAACCCTATAGCACTGCGATAGATGTATATACAACAGTACTTCTGATGCCCTAATACAGACCTGGCAAGCTGCAGCCAGACAGTAAAAATATTCTTTTTAAAATATTAATCTACAAAGTTACATATAGGTCACATTTATCGTTTTTTTGAGAATAGTTCTGCTTTTGTAAGTTATTATTACTTTAAGTTCCTAAACCTGACTGTTTTGCCAGTCAGAGTTTGTAACTACTGCGGTACAATTATGGCAGCCACCTCATAGAGAAACATAGGGGTAAGAAAAGTAATGTAAAAGCATCGGGCAAATCATTTTATGGCAAAATTATAAATAGCATTTAAAGATAATATTATGATGGATATAAAAAAAGGTTATTTTCTAGTGTCAGTATCTCTTTAATAAAACATTTTAGCAATAATGATTGACGATTAACTGCTGCACTACTTTGCTTGGTAAACCATGTTTTCCTTATGGTCGATTGGTACATAGTGCCATCTTGTGGACAGAAGTTTACCATGACATTGTACATACAAGAATGTTATCCTAAAATAGGATTATTCCTTGCTAATTTAAATAACCATGGAAAGGACATTTTCAGACTTCCTGGGTGCAAGACCCAGTTTGTAATGCAGTTATTATATACAGGGCTCCCATCAGCTCATAATGTCACAGATACATCCAAATACAGTGATTACCATGAATCTCCTGTAACTCTTGCCATTCAGGAAAGAAAATGAGAATCCAATTAGGTTACAGCTCTGGACTGTTAATGCAGTCAGACATTGTCCTTTTACATAAAGCAACAGGAGGAAAAGCTCTCACCTCTGCCCTCATACGAGAACCAGTCTAATGACTGATCCTAGATTTTAAACATATTACCTGCTAAGCAAAACAATGGTGCTTGTATCTCCAGACAAGTTTGAGTATTTAGAGGTTACGTTTGTGTGACAACCTTACAGTAAAATTATAAACAAGATTATGCAAGTCCATAATTTTCTTAAAACAGAGATCATTGATTGACAAGATAGACATGAGAAAAACAAATCAACATAACAAAAGACAGTTAGGTCGAGACTGTTGGCATCAAAGCTTTTAGGACTGGTTCTCAGATGCCTATATAGAAAATATGGCCACTATTACAGTACACATTAACCTCTCTGAGTCTTGAAATCAATCATTGCTGATTCAGTACCAAATCCTTTTTCTGCTATTGGAAGAGCGATTTCTAAAAACCAGAGTATGATCCATTTGCTTCTTTCAGATTACTTCTTTACGAGGCTTTTTTTCTTTTAGACTGTAAGCTCTTTGGCCAGGACAGTTAATGGTTGTATTTTTGTATGTAATATGTATGTTACATAAACCAATTGAGGGTATTGCTAAAAACGAGCTTTGTCTAATTACATATATATTTAAGGCAACAAAACTGCAGCAGCTTGGAAGACTCCATTTTTACAATTTAATAAAGAAATTTAAGTAAGTCAAAGGAAGGTTGACAAGTGTTTAACTATATGAGAAACTAATTGCACAATGTTTGGGGAAGTATGAACAATTTTGGGAAATATGGCGTCCTTGGCAAGTCTTAAAGGGCACCTATCGTTTAAAAAAAGTTACCCCCCAACCAAAGGTGCGGGCTGATTAAGAAAAGCGGTCACTGTTAGAGCCGCTTTTCTTAATGCGCGTGACTTTACACGTGCACAAACGCATTTGCGCACCTACTGTCATGGCGGCTTGCACCGTGAGTT
>CM044434.1:127073217-127091955 GCA_024363595.1 Xenopus borealis
ATCAGCCCGCACTTTTGGTTGGGGGTATCATTTTACCCCAATAGGTGCCCTTTAAGCTTTAGTCACATTTTCTGGCCTTAAAGGGGAAGTAAAATAAAATAGAATACTGCTAGAAATGCTGTATTTTATATAGTAAACATAAACCTACTGCACCACAAGCCTAATAAGACAAATTATGTATGCTTTGGCCACAGGACGCTGTCATCTTTGCAAGACCAAGACTGTGCACATGCTCAGTGTGGCCTGGGCTAAGCTTAGGAATCATCATAAACTATCAAAACAGCACAAGTCAAATATCTGCTAGAAGCCGATACAGAAAGACGGATTAATAATCAGAATATACAGACTGCACTGGGTCCTGTGTGGTCATGTAATCTAATGTGGATTTTATAGTTTTTGTAATGTTTAATATAAACGGTCTCCAACTCTGCAGAACCAGTGGCTGCAGAGTTTAAATCTGGATCCATGATCTTTGTCCCTACAGCTGGAGTTGAAAACATTAAAGGGGATGTAAAGGCAAAAATAAAATCCAATACAAATCTCCACACAGTCGCCAACAAAGCTGCTGGAATTCTGCAAGGCTGGGCAGTAAGGTGGGGATTCCACCTGCTTTTTAGAAGTATGTGTTTCCCTGCACAGCAGTTAGGGACAATTCCTACCCACAGCAGTAAATGAAGGGAGAATTTCACTGCATACAGTCATGTTTCTTATAAAAACGGAACACATTTTTTAATTAAAGTATTTTGGAGATGGGCTTCTTTTTATTAAAGAAAGTAAAAGAGGATTTTTTTAGCCTTTCCATGTAAAATGGCCTCGCTCATTTTAATGGTTTTCAGAGATTTTAGAAGCATCAAAGAAACACACTTGAATGCATGTTATTCATTAAAATATATATGGAACCTCTACGAATTTGAGTTTTTTTGGACATTTACTAGTGGGGGGGGGGAGGGGGGAAGAGACCAAAAACAAGATCAAGCAAGTTCAAACAAGATCAGCGTAGCTCCCATTCACTTGGTTGCACATTCATATTAACAGTACATGTAACTTAGAACAGCACCCACATCAGTTTTGCATTCACTTATTGTAAAGTTTTTCTTATCCTTTAAGTGTATTAAAAAATAAACATTAAAGGAACAGTTCAGTGTACAAATAAAAACTGGATAAATAGATAGGCTGTGCATGATATAAAATGTTTCTAATATTAGTTAGGCAAAAATATAATGTATAAAGGCTGGAGTGACTGGATGTCTAACATAGTAGCCAGAACACTACTGCTTTTGAGCTCTCTAACTCTGAGTCAGTCAGCGACTTGAAGGGGGGTCACATGGAACATGACTGTTCAGCGAGTTTGCAATTAATCCTCAGCATTCGGCACAGTTATGACCCATGTGCCCCCCCTCAAGTCACTGATAGGTTAGTGCCTGGAAACCAATCAGTGGAAACCAAGAGAGCTGCAAAGCAGGAAGAAGTGTTCTGTTCTGTTATCATCCAGTCACTCCAGCCTTTATACATTACATTTTTGGCTAACTAGATTAGAAACATTATTTATTCTGCACAGCCTACTTACCCAGTTTTTATTTTTACACTGAACAATTCCTTTAATGAAACCCAGTAGGATGGTTTTGATTCGGATAAATATTAACTATATCTTAGCTGTGATCACATACACAGTACCATTTTATTATTACAAAGGAAAATGTATTCATCGTTAATTTGAGGCTACCCCTTTAGACTTCAGTTCTCATTTGAAGTAGCTTTTCAGCGTGAGGGCAATCCGGATGTGCAATACTATCTGCTGTGTAACTTGAGCCTTTTCTCCTTTGAATGGGTACCCCCATGGCTACACAGCAGCTTATTTATATAAACAATAGTAGTGGTTCTGAAGCAAACACTGCAGTTTTACCAGTGCAGGGCAACACTGCATTATACTTTTATTACTTTAAAAAATTTTCAGTTTTGATGTTACTGGTCCTTTAAGTGACTTGGACAGATCTGTGTGGGTATGTATACACATTTATGCAATGGGGGTCAATTGGGTCAACTTACGTTTCAGTTGGCTTGTCATCAGGTTCTTCCTCCTTGGCTGCGGTTACAATGCTCTTCTGCTCTTCTTCCTGAAATCAAAGGGAAACATTTTTTTTAATGATTCAAGAGGCATATTTATTAAAATCACAAGGAGAGAGATTTTATATTTGGGGGTGCTAAATGTTAGGCACCCCCAAGTGAATACTTTTACCTACCTGATACCCCGGGCCGGTGCTCCTATCAGCTGAACACCGCACCGGTGTGTGGTTCTTCTGTAGAGCACCATGCAAAGATCAACCTCCTACTTCCGCTTGTCTCAGGACTGCTCATGCGCAGTAGAGCAGAAAGGCTAAAGCTGGCCATACGTGGGCAGATAAAGCTGCCGATATGGGTTGTTTAGATCGATTTGACACCTTATCTGCCCGTGTATGGAAGGGCTTCCATTTCGATCATCGTAATCCGATCGTTCGGCCATAGGGCCGAACATTCCAATTACCCCGATTTAGCCCTGCCAGTTAGTGACATATCAGGGAACATCGCCAAACGAGCGGATCTTTGCATCTATGGCCAGTTTTACTTTAACGAAAAAGTTGTCTATTTTGCTCTACTGCGCATGCGATTTCCCAGGGAAATTTGAGAATCAAAGCAGCAGGACGTGGATCTCTTCGTGGTGCTCTCTAGAAGAACCCCGGAACGGTGCGGTTTTCAGCTGATAGGAGCACCGGCCCGGGTATCAGGCACCCCCAAGTGACTACTTTTACCTGTCTTAACATTTAGCACCCCCAAGTGTAAAATCCCTTTCCTTCTCCTTTAATATAGGATTATCAATTATAGGATATACAACTGTATCTTGATTCAGTACCTGTACATATTTAGGCCTTAATGCTATATTTGGTAAAAGCAAACATTACGTTGTTTCTTTCGTATCCTCAAATAGAAAAGGATCAAACACCATCATTTAGGTATTGTATGTAACACTGCATAGTTCTACATCAGCAAGTTATTTCCTCTAGACACATATATAGGTTTATTGTACCTGGAATAATTTTGGGGCAAATTACTAAAATGATTTAAGGACGGTGAGGTTGTGGAATGCACTGCCGGGTGATGCTGTGATGGCTGATTCTGTTGATGCTTTTAAGAGGGGTTTGGATGATTTTTTTGGACAGACATAATATCAAAGGCTATTTTGATACTAAACTCTACAGTTAGTATAGCTATGGGCATACAGGTATATGGTTTGTGTTTGAAAGAGTGGAGATGTGTGTGTGTGTGTGTGTGTGTGTGTATGTATGCTGGGTTTTTAATTTGGAGGGGTTGAACTTGATGGACTCGGTCTTTTTTCAACCCAATTTAACTATGTAACTATGTAAGAAAGGATGAATTCAGTGGGAATGCCAGTACAGGTATATGACCAGTTATTCAGAATACTCAGAAACTGGGGTTTTCCAGATAATGGATATTTCTGTAATTTGTATCTTAATGGAGAAGGAAAGGTTAAAATTAAGTTACCCTTCTCTGCTGTAAGCAGAGCCCAGTGCAATGAGTGAGCATGGAGAGACTTATACAGGAAGGTCACAACAAGCTAATATGGCAGCTTCTATCCTATACAAACAGTTTCTAGAGCAGTGTTCTCAGGTACGGTAAAGTGTTTTGCAGAATGAATATAGTTTTATAGCTTGAACAACTGTGGATAATCTGTTGGCAATGGACTGCATCGGTAGCTTTCCTTTTTTAAAGGGATACTTTCATGGGAAAACACGTTTTTTTCAAAACGCAATAGTTAATAGTGCTGCTCCAGCAGAATTCTGCACCGAAATCCATTTTTCGAAACAGATTTTTTTATATTCAGTTTTGAAATCTGATATGGGGTTAGACATTTTGTCAATTTCCCATCTGCCCCTGGTCATTTGACTTGTGCCAGCACTTTAGGAGGGAACTGCTTTCTGACAGGCTGTTTTTGCTTCTCAATGTAACTGAATGGAACACAATGGGACATGGGTTTTTACTATTGAGTGCTGTTCTAAGATCTACCAGGCTGCTGTTATCTTGTGTAAGGGAGCGGTTACCCTCCCATTGTTCTGTTGTTAGGCTGCTGGGGAGGGGGGTGATCTCACTCCAACTTGCTGTACAGCAGTAAAGAGTGATTGAAGTTTATCAGAGCACAAGTCACAGTGTCAAAATGCCACTATAGTTTATAATGACAAACTTGCATAGAAAATGACCCAACTGAAATAGGGCTAAATGACACAGGTTAAATAGTGAACAACAGATAAGCTCTGTAGAACAACATTATATTCTGCAGAGTTTATCTGCCAAGCAACCTAAGCATTTTATCCTTAAAAAAAACAAACCCGTAAAAAAATGTATGTCCTATTTTAAATATTAAACTTACTGGCCCAGCCTAAAGGTTCAGCATAATAATCCAGGTTTTCAAAATTGTCAATGTGCTTTGAGCAGTGTTGCCCCTGGCTACACACCAGCTTATTTATATACTACTTTATAAGTGTAGTACAGTTTCTGAAGTACTAGTACTGCACTAGTACAGGGCAACAGTACATAATATTTAAATTACTCTAAACCCCTTTAATTGTTGGCATTACCGTTACTTTAACATACTATTTCCAGCTGGGGGGGGGGGATGCCTTGCCAAGAATCTTAATTAGAAAACTGTCCTTGTAGGGAAAGACATCATCCAAATGACCAATGATAGAAAGGGACAATCTCAAAAAAGGGTACATCCACTTACTTCTGTTTCTTCACCCAAAACATCTTCTTCATTTGCTTCTTCTTCAGCTACAAGACAAACAGAAAGGTTGACTAAAGACCCTTCAATACTAGAAATAGCCTGTAATGTAAAGGCAGCCATTGACCAAATAACGAAGAACACAAAGTTCACATGTACATCACATATTTAGTTCACATATATAAATTGCAACAGTTGTTTGATTTGAAACTATATTTGCGGAAAGGAGAAAAATAAGTGTCAGAATGAAAAGAGCACACACAAAAATAAAAATTTCAAGCAAAGCAAAAAAAAACTAAGAAAAAGATAACAGGCATAAAGATTATAATTCTTTGTTTTATGTCACCACTGAATAAGTGAAATGGTGACTTGAAGCACCAGCTAACAGGTAGGTGACTAGAATCATAAGGGGGTGTCTAACAATGTGGCAATACCCAGTTATTTTACCATTCCTCAACCTTGAAATGGGTTTATAATGTCGATTTATTTGCGCTTCTGAAAATTCTGCATAATTTCTAGATAGTGTGATGTCTTTATTTGAAAACTCTCTCTCGTGGCTTTTGGGTGTGAATATGCATTAGCGAATGGGGCTATATACAGGTATAGGACCAGTTATCCAGAATGTTTGGGACTTGGGATTTTTCTGGATAACAGATATTTGCATAATATGGATCTTCATACCTTAAATCTACTTGAAAATCATGTAAACAATCAATAAACCCAATAGACTGGTTCTACTAAGGATTAATTATATCTTAGTTTAGATTAAGCACAGGGTACTGTTTTGATATTACATGATATGAATACAAGGTGGCCTGAAAAAATAAGCAATAACAAAAAACAAAAATCAAACAAACTATTAAGCAGAAGTTCTTCCGAACCATGTTCCTCTAGATAGGTTTGCAGACGACTGATAAGATCACTCTTGTTCCCTTTCACCTCTAAGCCACGAGCAAGGCATTCCTGCTTTAGTTCTACCAGCTAAAAAAATAAATAAAAGGGAACATTATTATTGCATAAACACACTTCCAGGAATAATTATGTTTGCGCCACGAGATTAAAATGTTATTGCAAGTTACAAGCAACAAAATCACCAGAAATAACGACATTTTCCAATTACGGTCTATTTTCTATTTGTAACCGTTTTTCTAATATTAAAGTGTAAAGTGTAATTTTTCACCTTCTAAAGCAGCTCTGGGAGGGGGGGTCGCCAACCCCCCCCCCCCAACTTTTCTAAACTGATACATTTAGGGTAAGGCCACACGTAGAGATTTCAGGGAGATCTATCGCCTGGCGACTAATCGGCGTGACGAATATCCCCGAATAGCTTGGTAGCAGTGCGCACCCGCTACACGTAAAGTCGCCTGCGCTTATTCACACGCGGTGGCGCGAAAAATCCGCCGCGTGTGAATAAGCACAGGCAACTTTACGTGTAGCGGGTGCGCACTGCTACCAAGCTATTCGGGGAGATTCATTGTGGCGATTAGTCGCCAGGCGACAGATCTCCCCGAAATCTCTATGCGTGGCCTTACCCTTAATGGATACATTTCTGATCTTTGTCCCTGCTGAGCAGAATCTCTGGGTTTCATTAAAGGCAGATGTTAGAATTGATACATTAGTTGCCAATACTCCAGAGATGTTGCTGTGAAATGTATCAATTAAAGGGGTTATTCACCTTTGAGTTAACTTTTAGTATAATGTAGAGAGTGATATTCTGAGACAATTTGCAATAGGTTTTCATTTTTTATTGTTTGTAGTTTTATAGTTATTTAGCAGCTCTCTAGTTTGCGGCAGTGGCGTAACTACCAGGGGTGCAGAGGGTGCAATTGCACCAGGGCCCCCCACCACCTTGGGGCCCATTGAAGCAACAATAATGGTTATGGCAGTCAGTTAGATGGGATTTATAGAAGTATGGGCCTGACAGGGGGGCCCAGGTGCCCATCCTGTACCGGGGCCCACCAGGGAGTAGTTACGCCACTGATTTGCAGTGTCAGCAATAAAATGATAAGTAATAAAAAAGTGGCAATAACAATACATTTGTAGCCTTACAAAGCATTTGTTTTTAGATGGTGTCAGTAACCACAATTTGAAAGCTGCAAAGAAACAGAAGAAAACTGCAAATCATTAAAAAACTATGAAAAATAAATAATGAAGAACTACTGAAAAGTTTCTTAGAATTGGCCCTTCTACAATATACTAAAAGTTAACTTGAAGGTGAACCACCCCTTTAAATGTTGCAAAATTATAACAGTTTAGAGTCTGCACCTGAATTACTGAGATGCCCGACTCAAATACCAGAGACACCAACATTCAACTTTAAACTTAGAGGTGAACAACCCCTTTAACTTGAACTTTCACACATTGATAAATATATACTTCTAAAAGTCCCATCAGAATTAAGATTAAGTTGATGAGTTTTTCTGTGGAGAACTCTACATCAAAACTAAATATGAAACTCAACATTCATTAGAAGAAGAAAAAAATGTGCCTCTACTAATCATTTGAGGAAAAACTACCTAGAACTTAAATTAGTTTTACAGGCATCTTCAAATATTAAAAAAAATAAAAAAAACTGCAATAAGAGCACATATGTGCAATGGATAAGGTAAGAAGTCATATTTTGCCTCACCATAAATGGCCTTGTAACCACATTAGCAGATTTCAAATTAAATACAGGTATTGGATCCCTTATCCGGAAACACATTATCCAGAAAGCTCCTAATTAAGGAATGGCCATTTCCCATAGACTCCATTATAATGAAATAATCAAATTTTTTTTTAATGATTTCCTTTTTCTCTGTAATAATAAACAAGTACCTTGTACTTGATCCCAGCTTAGATATAATTAATCCTTATTGGAAGCAAAACCAGCCCATTGTGTTTATTTAATGTTTACATGATTTTTAAGGAAGGAAGATCCAAATTCCTGAAAGATCCGTAATCTGGATAACCCCAGGTCCCTTGCATTCTGGATAACAGGTCTCAGACCTGTATGTAATTTAAGACATATTAGGTCAAAAGACTAAGTACATTCTTGAGCACTATCAGTCTTGGCTACATCTGTTCAAATACAATAACTTTTGCACTACTCTTCAGGTCAATGGCCTCAGTCCTACCGTGTACTGAAACTCCATGCAAATGCATATTTATGCCTTGTAAAACTATAGATAAAACATTTTATTATTACTATCAAAATAGGTTAGGGGCATGATTCCAGACAAGGGTAAGTAGAACTCAAAAAAAGGGCCAACCAATTTGGAAAAGCTTCTGCTAGATAATCATATTATTTTTCTTTCTATGTCTAGGACAAAACATTTCACACTACAGCAGTATGAACAAGTAAAGCTGGCCATACACTATAGGAGTGGCCTCTGAAAAAAAGAAGAGCTCAGGCTGCAGCAGTGTTTTGCCAACAGGAGCATTGGCCCGGGGTATCAGGTAATTGATTATAATACACAAAAGCCGTAAATATCTTGTAAATTATATCCTTATAAACGGTGAGTTCTGATGTCATCAGTTATAAACGGTGAGTTCTGATGTCATTTCTGTCACATGACTCACTGAAACGTGTGTATTATAATAAATAAAGTACCCCCAGTTGCAAAATATGAGGATATTAGAAGTTACCTCGGAGTTCCATGACCTGTATAAAAACACTCAGCCTTGCGTTTTTATATGGTCATGAAACTCCTCAGTAACTTATAATATCCTTATATTTTACAAGAGGGGGTACTTTATTCACTATATAATCACTGGGGAAGTCTAAACATTTCATCACCCCCAGTGATTATACCTTCCCTTCTCCTTCAATACTAGCAAATTTCAAAAATGTTTTTGTCACACCCAGAGAATTGTCAAATAATTGGTTTGAATTAAAGATTTCACAATTGGAAAACAACGAAGTACCAATTCAATTGCTCGGCAAGTTTCATCTTTTTTATAGGGGCAGACAAAATTTTGTGGAGAAACAATGATAAATACCAAAACTCAATAAACAGCTAAATCTCCTGTTCCTTCATATCAGAGGGATTGTCTTTCAATTGCAAGCAACATACTTAAAAGAGCCCACAGAAGATTAGTTTTTGTGGGTCACACAGTCTTGGCATCACTGAGCCGGCGTGAAGAAGGTCGCAGGGTTATTTTGCTCTAGGGATATAGCTTTAATTCATTAATTAAACCCGATGCTGAATTCCAGATCCCAGCATTTTGCAGAACAGTATTATAATATTATAAACTCTGGTCCCACACCTAAACTATAAAAATGGACGAACAGGGCGCTTCTACTCATGTAAAAGCTGTAACTTTACAAAACAAATCCGGTAAAAAAAAATAAAACACACGAGACCCTAATACCAGCGACACACTCCACGTATGAAATACCTTCAGCTTATGAAGCTCCACAGTGTCCGCCATCTTTTAATCACCGACTTGCCTTGCGCACCACAGCTTAGAGAATACGATCTGATTGGTTCGTCGCGCAGTTGACGTCAGCGTAAAAAAAAACCGCGCGGCAGTTCTATCGAATGAGGTGGAAGTAAGCTGCAAGTTAAATGAAGTAACTTCCTATGAGCTCTCGCTCCTCCCCTTCAAGACAGGAAGCCAAGCCTCGCTGTTCTAGCAGAATAGACAATGCAGCCGTACATGAGAAACCTCCTGGCCTGTGGTCATACAGGGTCAGGCTGCTACTGCAGAGGTTGGGTTAAAGTGGACCAATCCGCTCCAGAGTAGTAAATCATCTTTCGGCCAATCACCGGGGCTACTTATGTCGCAGTCACTGTGACGGTTTTGTTAACGGCCATGTTATTGGAGGTCGGAAGTCGGGACTCTTAATGGAGCTGGGTTCCGTATATCAGCCATCTTCGTTGGGGATGGGAGTCAGAAACGCCACCTAGGCTACGCCCTCTTACAGCTTCTTCCCGGAAGTACTTGTGTTTCTTGGCGACCAGTGACAGGCGGTGGTCTAACTACAGGTGAGAGGTCTAAGGAATGTATAACCATAAGACTGATGAGTAGATGGCGTCACGCAGTTTCAGTTCCCCCTAAGCCTCATTTGGGGCATTTTCCCCATGATGGGGCTGCTCTGATCTTTCCAAATAATTTCACCTCGGTAAAAACTGCTTCTGGTCAACAAGCACCACCATTTTCAGGTTCTAAAGCCAGTCCAGCCTCAAGGTAAACATTTCTTTAAATGAAAACTATACCCCCCGAACAATGTAGGTCTCTATAAACAGATATTGCATAAAACAACTCATATGTAAAACCCTGCTTCATGTATATAAACCATTTTCATAATAATACACCTTTTTAGTAGCATGTGCTATTGGGTAATCATAAATAGAAAATAGCCATTTTAAAAAATAAGGACAGCCTCCTGGGATCCTAGGATCCAACGGTGCACACAAACATACCAAACAAACTATAAAGTTAGGTCACATGAGCCAATTAACAGACAGAGTTGTGTCTTTTGCTTCCACACTTCTTCCTGTTACAATTAGAGTTGAAATATTTCTGGGCAGGTGATCTCTGAGGCAGCACACAGACCATCATGAAATGGTGACTCAAGGTGTAAAAGGGCAATATGTACTGAAATATATACACCAGGTAGGTAAGATTCTTAAATATGTCATCTTTTGCTCAAAAATTCATTTTCGGGGTATAGTTTTCCTTTAAATGCATGGTTGTCACATTGTGTTGCCTGAGGGCTGCCTTGATTGGTGGGAGTTGTAGTTCAAAAGCTAGAGGGATTTCGTTTCAGTGTGCGTTCTTAGGAGATGTCTGGTAACCCCATGCTATGAAGGCGGTAAAGGATTTTTGAGAGCTTATTTCATGTTATTGAGCTATAGAGGAATCTTGATTAATGATAAAAATGAAGATTTTAAAGTATTTTTTGGTTGTACCATTGCAAATACACATAATGCTTCTCATGAACTCTTCTGCTAACCCCTGCATCGCAACAAGCCTGTGCTGCACCACATCAAGGGAACATTCCTATTGCAAGGTTGGATATTTCTAGTATTGGGATAGAACTACACAGACTATTTGACCTGTGCTTATCTCTGTTTCAAAACGTGGCAAGGAAGTGCAGGAGCCACGTTTGATGTAACGGATCTAATGTAAGTAATAGGAATGTTACATGCAGAAGCTGATTTGCGCAACATGCATCGTTCACATCCGACAGTCGTATCAGAGGTGGCCATACAGGGTCTGATAAAAGCTACCGACAGACCGAGTCAGCAGCTTATTGACCCGTGTGTGAAGCCCTCCAATGGGCTTCCCCGATCGTTAGGTCGATCAGACGGGTCTAAAAATCCAGTCAGATCGCAGCCGCATCTGCACGTTGATGCAGTCTCACGTTCCGACCACCCGTCCGTATATCAGGAAAGATCAGATGGCACTCACACAGTGTCAGACTGGGCCCACCAGGCTGCTGCATCAGAACCCCTTCAACACCCCCCACTGGCCCCTTCAGGGCCCCCCTTCCCAGCCACAAATCTGACTCTTCCACCACCCCTGCCAGTGCATAACTGTGTGCGTTGTTTTTTTTTATTTGGCGGGAATGGCGCATATGCCGACAGAGCCCCAAGGTTTTTTCTCTGGTGTCCTGCCAGGAAAGTTCAACCCTGTACTCACAACTGCAATTGTGGTATATCCTTTTCATGCTTTATTGATATCTCCACAGTGTGGATATACTCACAAATCATTTAGCATTTTGCTATGGGTAAAAATACTTGTGTAGCTCTAGGGCCATTATTTGTGCTAATTGGTTCTAGTGTAAAATACCCTTCATGGGGGCCTAAATTATAAACCAACATGCCACCATCCTGCTGTTGTTATTATGATAGAGCTTATTTAAAGGAAAACTATATCCCCAAACAACGTAGGTCTCTATAAATAAATATTGCATAAAATAGCTCATATGTAAAACTCTGCTTCATGTAAATAAACAATTTTCATAATAATAATATACATTTTTAGCAGTATGTGCCATTGGGTAATCATAAATAGAAAATTGCCATTTTAAAAATAAGTGCCGTCCCCGGGATCATCGAATTCACAGTGCACGCAAACAAACTATACATGTTAGGCCACGTGAGCCAATTAACCAGGGCCGGAACTTTGGGTAGGCAGAAGAGGGTGCAACGATAGGGGGGAGCTGGGCTACACAGCAGGTTGTTTATTTAAACTATAGTAGTGTTTTTGAAGCAAACACACTAATTTTATGAGTGCAAGGCAACACTACGTTATATTGTAATTGTTTTAAAACACTTTTTGGTGTTACTGTTCCTTTAAGTGTCCATTTGATAAAATTAGGATGTTGCTGGCTGCTAGTTAATATTAACTTCCAACATGAGGATACATCTGTGATAGGTTATGCAGATTTTTATTATTATTATTATTATTATTAGTCTTGTATTGCTCTGCAGGGTCCCAGAAATTGGGGCTCAGTTGATGGCCGCTGCTTGCACATCCCCACAGATATCTCTGTTCAGTTTTGTGGCCAGTATGGAGTATAAATGTCAGCAACTTGAGCATTTCTTTCCATAAGAATCCTGCGTGTTGGTTTCTTAGGTCAATGATGTAACGTTTCGGGGGCTTGCCCCTTCTTCAGACATGAAACGTTACATCATTGACCTAATAAACGTGCAGGGGTTTTGCCCGCTACACTAGCCCTTGGCGTTTGGCTTATTGTTTTGGTTCATGTTGAGGAGAGGTGCCGACTCATCCAGCCAACACACGCTATTCGCTACATAGGAGAGAACTACGGGGGAATTAGGATAATTCTGTTGCTGTATTATGACTAGAATTGCCTCATAAGAGCCTTTGTGTGCAGTTTGTGCATCTCTGATATTTACATGCAAATTTTCTAAATGTGTTTTATTTTTCTTCTAGGATGAATGTTGGGGTGGCTCACAGTGAGGTGAACCCCAACACCAGGGTACTGAACAGTCGAGGCATATGGCTGGCTTATGTTATATTGGTGGGCTTCCTACATATCATTCTACTGAGTTTCCCCTTCTTCAGTGTTTCAGTTGTCTGGACCCTGACTAATGTCATACATAACCTTGTGAGTAAGCTCCTCTCTGGCACTTTTTTAAAATGCATTAATAAATTGGTGCTACTGATCCTTAATTTAGTTAAAGGGGTTGTTCACCTTTGAGTTAACTTTTAGTATGATGTAGGGAGCGATATTCTGAGACAATTTGCAACTGGTTTTCATTTTTTATTTATGTTTTTTTTTTATAAATTGTTTTTATTTAGTTTTAACAATCATTTCCCAATGAGTATACAGCGTATTTTGTTCATTTTCTTGCCTTTTACATGCCGATATTAATATTTATGGTTTTTGAGGTATTTACCTTTTCATTCAGCAGCTCTCCAGTTTGCAGTGTCAGCAATCTGGTTGCTAGGGTCCAAATTACCCTAGCAACCATGCACTGATTTGAATGAGAATATGGAATATTAATAGGAGACTGTTGGAACAGAAAGATGAGTAATAAATAGTAGCGATAACAATAAATGTGTAGCTGTAGAGAGGATTTGTTTTTAGAGGGGGTCAGTGACTCCCTTTTGTAAGCTAGAAAGAGTCAGGAGAAGAAGGCAAATAATTCATAAACTATAAAAAAGAAATAATAAAGACCAGTTGAAAAGTTGCTTAGAATTGGCCATTCTATAACATACTAAAAGTTAACTTGAAAGTGAACCACCCCTTTAAGTAAGTAGCTTAGGTATTGAAATCCTATTATTTCAGTTCATCTTGATGTGATCATTGATCTCTACAAAAAAAAAATGGACTTCCCTTTTATCAGAGTTGAACATTACTGTAACTTTTACAACAACAAAAAGGGGGGATTATCCTCGCACACCCTGGCCGTCCGATTCTGGTGAGTCCTGGTGCTCGATGATTGGCAGACTTTGAGAATAGAAAATCACCGGTACAACAGGATATTTTTAGCAGGGAAACCCTTGCTCGTTTATTGCGGATGCAAAGTTTTGGGGTGTAACTAGGGTTGCCAGCATTTTTGATGGTTGGTCTCAATGTTATTAATAGGAAAAAAGAAAAAATATATAGGAAGGCCATTTTTCAAGAAAAGGTGGCAACCCTAGGCGTAACCCCTTTGTCAAGCATGCGTGTCAATCATCCTGTGTCTCAATACACAGCAATCCCCATTGTTTTTGAAACGGATCATTCCTGTTTGTGTTGTAGCAAAAGCAGCACACTTAAAGGGGCCCTCCACCTTAAAACTAGTTTTTCCAGAGTGGAAGAAAATGTCGTTCTAATCAACTTCACAAAATACAATACATTCATTCTGTGGAAGTAACGTTACGGAAGGCAGGAATTCGTATACTGGAACACGTCTGCAATAGATAGAAAGGATGTAAAACCAGCTGTAGAGAAACACTCAATTGAGGAACATAATGGGAAGCAATGTTTCACTTTTCAGATTATAGATAAACCTAGTTTCCAAGTTAGAGGAGGAGACATAGATAAAAGATTATTAAGGAAAGAAGCTTTTTTAATTTACCAGTTGAAAACTGTGGAGTCTTTTGGAGGTTTAAACAGAGAGTGGGAATTGACATGCTACTATGAAATATCTTTATTAACTAGGATATGCATTACAATTGATATGTATTAAATTTAGATTGAAATAATTGGATAGACATATGTATAATAGCTCTCTAATAGATATATAATTTTAAGGAGGTACAATGTATGCATTTGTGTAATGTATGCCCAATTTGATTTGTATTTATGTAATGGCTTTTGGTGGCTTGATATATTCCCTTAAAGGGTTCATGTTTTAAAGGGTGGGTTTTTAGGGAATTTAACTTCTGAGATAGTTTTGGGTAATGTGATTGCTTCTGAGGAAGTGGCGAGAGGCCCCAAAACGCGTCAAGCACATGATCCATAAGGTTGGGACAATTTGAATGTACTAGGATTTTTAAAGATGGACCTTTAAAGGTGATATTTTATTTACTATTTATTCTACCTTGTTTTTTTTTTTTTTTGCTCCGTGCTTTGGACTGGTCTTTATTTTTTGTACCACACTATGGATACTTGATGTAAAGATGTATATGTACTGCATAGTAGTTAGAACAGGGTTGTCCAAACCTTTTTCACAAAGGGCCATATGCGGTAAAATACACAAACACTCACTAGAGGTGAAGTATGTAGTGCAGGGGTCCCCAACCTTTTTTGCTCGTGAGCCACATTTAAATGTAAAAAAGAGTTGGAGAGCAACACAAGCATGAAAAAGTCCATGTGGATGTCAAATAAGAGTTCTGATTGGCTTTTTGGTAACCCCTATATGGACTGGCAGCCTACAGGAGAGAATGTTTGGCAGGACATCTGTTTTTTATACAACCAAAACTTGCCTCTAAGCCAGTAATTCAAAAATAAGCACCTGCTTTGAGGCCACTGGGAGCAACATCCAAGGGGTTGGAGAGCAACATGTTGCTCGCGAGCTACTGGTTGGGGATCACTGATGTAGTGCCTCACCTGGTTTATTTAAGTAAAGTATATTTCAAGCTTGTTATGCAAATAAGTTTGGATTGTTAACAGATCAACAAATATTTGTTTTAAAAATGCTGTCCACATAGAATGACTACATTTATAACTACTTGCAAAACAGCTGATGTTGCGGCAGTGTCCTTTATCTTGCCCCCACCTCTACCGAACTGGTCAAAATTCTTTTTTTAGGCAGCTTCTATTCGTCTATGTGACTAGCTTTGAATTGTAGGGAGCTTTAAACTGTATTCTTTCTTTCACATGATCTGTTTAGTTAAAAGCTCTTTACAATTCAAAGCCAGGCACATTTCCAATTTGGGTAATACTGGGTTAATTTACAGAGCAGTGGGCACATTCCAGGAGGCAGCCCAGAAGATATGAAGGGGAGTGGTGGCCACTATCTTCCTTGAAATATACAGCAGCCTGTGCAGGAAGAAAAGCAGCTAGTCATATCTAAGCAGCTTGGTTCTCCTACACGGTACATGCACCTGTTTTGCTCACTCCCAGGGAGAGAATGAATCCTCTTGCCTGCTTCCTCCAACTCAATGTGACCTATTGTGGCAGGCGGAGGCTCCTGCTTCTGTGCTCGAGGATTTGAAATATGGCGCCTGTAATATGCAATACTGGCAGGTTTCATGTGCGGGCCATATTCTGGTATATTTTTGGAATTTGCTGAGGGCCAATTAAAAATGGATCACGGGTTTGGACACCCCCGCGTTAGAAGTTAGGGCTATGTTTTACAGAATAGTCTACATATAAGGGGCAGATTTATCAAATTTCGAATTGATGTAAATTTATTTTACTGTAATAAATTAGAATGTACTCACAAATCAAACGGAAGGTTATTTCTGAAAAAATTAGAAGGTCTGCAATACGATTGAATAGGAACAACCCATAAATTAGATTCCTATTTGAATCAAATACGAATGAAACTCACATTTTGGACTTTTCCTCTGTCTGATGGTAATATAGTTTGGTGGGCATGGCAACTTTTGTAGTGCACAATACCAGCCCTTGCAAGGGTTATGTGTTTGAAATAAATCCTTATTCTTTTGCTTTAATGTGTGACTGCATAGATATGGTACAAAGCATAATGGAGTGCATATGGTTTTATCTTTACATTTTTTTTAAACTGTATAAATTTTATTGAAAATAAAATATTATGAGCTATTGGGTTTAAAATATCTTAACACTTGGCTTTTTCTGCAGGTGATGTACCTGTTCCTGCACACTGTTAAAGGTACTCCTTTTGAGACTCCTGACCAGGGAAAGGCAAGGCTACTTACACACTGGGAACAGATGGACTATGGTATCCAGTTCACTTCATCTCGCAAGTTCCTAACGATTAGTCCTATTGTGCTGTAAGTACCGTTTTTAAATGTATATGTTAGCCCAGTATTTGGAGAAGCTCTGTATTATACACCTGAACATAAGCTGTTTAGCTCTTTTGTAGAACCTAAGGAAACAGCTGAAACAGAGGCTCAAATCTCTAAGTGCCTCCTAGCAATCTCCAACTGGATGAACCAGCGCCACCTCAAACTCAACCTAACAAAAACTGAACTAATCATCTTTCCACCTAAGCCTGGTCCTACTCCCCTTTTTACTATCTCTATTGATGGCATGCTCATTGACCCGGTCAACTCAGCACGCTGTCTAGGGGTAATCGTTGACTCCGCTCTCTCCTTCTCTGATCATATTAACGCCACTGTCAAAACCTGTCACTTTTTCTTATGCAATTTTGCCAAAATCCGTCCCTTCCTTTCACCTGCTACGGCCAAGACACTCATGCATGCTAGAAATTAAACAGCGATGGCTGTGCACACCCAGTCAAAAAATAAATAATTCTACATTGTCAGCATTTTCTGACGGTGCATGAAACTAGAACGAATAATATTGTATATGAAAAAAAAAAAAGTCTCACCATGCACTCAGTAGATGTTTTAAAAAAAAAAATTCACCAAATTTTATTCAAACAATATAATTTCTGTCAATCAAAATTTATTGACCGAAATGATATTGTTTAAATAAAATTTGGTGATTTTTTTTTAAACATCTACTGAGTGCATGGTGCGACTCGTTATTTTTTTTTCCATATACAACACTCATGCATGTTCTCATCCTATCCCAACTAGATTACTGTAATCTTCTTCTAACTGGCCTGACTAACTCCCATCTCTCCCCTCTACAGTCTGTATTAAACTCTGCTGCCAGAATTATCCTCCTCTCATCCAAAAGGGTACAGGCCCCTCCCCTGTTGAAGTCCTTATAAACTTCTCGTAGCCTTTAAAGGTTAATGAAACCCCCCAGCGCTAACCCGTTAGCATTTTGAAATGGCCAGGTTCAGAGGAGACTCTCTGCATGGCAAAACAGTCAGGTTTATGAACTTCAAGTAACAATAAAAACATACCTAGCATTGAAAAAGTATTAGTGTGACCTATAGATTACATATTTTACATTCATATTTTGAAGATTAATATTTTGAGGAGTGTTTTTTTTTTTTTTGTTTTTTTTTAGAATCGGTATAACTTGAACCAAGTAGTGTCTAATTTGTAGTAGAGGTATGGGATCCGTTATCCGGGAACCCTTATCCAGAAAGCTCCGTATTGCGGAATGGCCATCGCCCATAGACTCCCATTTATCCAAAGAATCCAAATTTCTTTTTCTCTGTAATAATAAAACCATACCTTGTACTTGCTTCATACTAAGATAAAATTAATCCTTATTGGATGTAAAACCATCAGTTTAGTTAATGTTTACATGATTTTCTAGTAGACTTAAGGTATGAAGATCCAAAGTACCGGAATATCTATTAAAGGAAAACTATACCCCCAAAATGAATACTTTAGCAACAGTTTATATCAAATTAAGTGGCATATTAAATAATCGGCATATTAAATAATCTTGCCAAACTGGAATATATATTTAAGTAAATATTGCCCTTTCACATCTCTTGCCTGGAACCATCATTTTGTGATTGTCTGTGTGCTGCCTCAGAGATCACCTGACCAGAAATATTTCAACTCTAACTGTAACAGGAAGAAGTGTGGAACCAAGATACAGGCTCATGTGACCTAATTTTATAGTTTGTTTGGTATGTTTGTGTGCACCGTTGGATCCTAGGATCCCAGGAGACTGTCCTTATTTTTTTAACAATGTCAATTTTCTATTTATGATTACCCAATGGCACATGCTACTTATGAAAATGGTTTATTTACATGAAGAATAGTTTTATATATGAGTTTTTATGCAATATATTTTTATAGAGACCTACATTGATCGGGGGGTATAGTTTTCTTTTAACCGGAAAACACCAGATCCCGAGCGTTCTGGATAAAAGGTCCCATACCTGTAGTGCTTGTTGGAGAAGTATCCTCTGTAGAGAGCTGGGGTCTGCATATAAAGGCATATTAATGTTTCATTGTGTTCTGTATAATCAATGTCTTTTTTTTTTTTTTTTTTT
>CM044434.1:127102470-127121761 GCA_024363595.1 Xenopus borealis
TTAAAAAAAAAAAAAAAAAAGTAGAAACTCATCATCCCAGAAAATGACAAAAACATGTATGTCTGTACCATCCTGTTGTATGATGAGAAAAGTTTAATTTACTCCCCCTAAGTGGATGGTCTGTAATCTACAGTGAGGGTTCCAGAGTTATTAATGGTTACGCTGTGTACAGTAGATATGCACTAGTTAGTTGTGGTAGCTACAGATGTATAGAATTCTGGTGTAAATACATTGTTATTAGTGGTGAAAGTATGCTCTAAACACAGATGCTTGTAGAGCCTCACTACCCTATCTTCATTTGTAAAATAAATAAATGACATAACAGGACTATACCAAGGCTATTCTGGTTAGATGGGAATCAAAATTCATTCAAGTGGTTTTAATGCTCACGTATAGTAGAATATATATATATATAGTATATATGGGAACAGAGCCGGGCCACACTGGGCAACCTGGCTGGCCGTGCCGCCAACTGAACATCACTTTGCCTATGCGTGCGGGCTTCACTTTGCTAGAGATGATGCTACCACGTATGCGCAGAAGTAACCATCGGCATGCACATGCGCGTGGGCGCAACAAAAACACGTGGAGTGAGGGAACTGGACATGGGGTAGGCAACAGAGCAGGTACATGCCTGGCACCCCCCAGCTTTGAGCCCTAGACATGTGCCTACTCTGCCTAACCCTTGGCCTGGCCCTGTATGTCAAAGAAAAATTATCTATTCTGCATTAATAACACTAACCTATGATTTTAAAAAATAATTGTTTGCTTAATTGCAGCAAAAGTACCAACATAAACCAGAAGATGTCACTAAATAGCAAAACAATCACGAGATCCACTAAAATCAATCTAACAAATCCAAAATGCAGCAAATTACATTTCACCAAATATTAAGCCAAATAGTGAACTATACTTTATATATCCAGAACTGAGCATAACTATTTAAAGGGGTGGTTCACCTTCAAGTTAACTTTTTGTATATTGTAGAAGGGCCAATTCTAAGAAACTTTTCAATTGGTCTTCATTATTTATTTTTCATAGTTTTTTAATGATTTGCAATTTTCTTCTGTTTCTTTGCAGCTTTCAAATGGGGGTCACTGACACCATCTAAAAACAAATGCTCTGTAAGGCTACAAATGTATTGTTATTACCACTTTTTATTACTTATCATTCTATTCAGTTCATCTCCTATTCATATTCCAGTCTCTTATTCAAATCAATGCAGGGTTGCTAGGGTAATTTGTACTCTAGAAACCAAATTGCTGACACAGCAAACTAGAGAGCTGCTGAATAAAAAGCTAAATAACTCAAAAACCATAAACAATAAAAAATGAAAACCAATTGCAAATTGTCTCAGAATATCAATCTCTACAATATACTAAAAGTTAACAGAAAGGTGAACAACCCCTTTAAGGGGGGGTTGCTCACTTTCAACCTATTTTTTCAGTTCAGTTGCTTTCACATTTTTCACCAGAAATAAAGACTTTCCAATTACTTTCTATTCTATATTTCTTACCATTTTTCGAATATTAATGTGCTCATTTACATTTTTTACCTTCTAAAGCAGCTCGGGGAGGGGTCGCCAACTCTGTAACTGTTCTAAATTGATACATTTAGGTGACACCTTTCTTATGTTTGTGCCTGAGTTCATTAAAGGCAGCTGTTAGAATTGATAGTTAGCAATAGTTGCTAATATTCCACAGATGCTGCTGAAAAATGTATCAACTAAATCTAGCTCATTGTAACAATTCATAAAGCTGCTGGATCACTGAGATGCCAGACTGAAACACGAAAGACAGGAACATTACACTTTAAATTTACATTTTGGGGAAAGAAAAAAGTCTGTGTTTATGGTGAACAATCTGAAAACAACTGAACTGAAAAATGTGTTTGGGGGGTGAACAATGTCTTTAATTAACAGAACACAGAGTGATTTAGGACCCAAAATTGCATGTGATGCTTGTATTTTAGGGCTTAAGCTGGCCATAGACGTAACAATTACGATCTTTCTCGGGAAAGATCTTTCCAAGAAAGATCGTTCGTTTCAACACACACGTGTAGAGCTGAATCGTCAGATATACAGGTAGAAACAATAGAATTCTACTTGTATCTGACGATTCAGCTCTAACAATGGCCGATGTTCAGGGAGCTTTCAAAGGCATCCGATCAAAATTTTCCATCCAGTCCGATCAACCAGCCGACCGATATCTTAATCCTCTGACGATGTCGGTCGGCTCATTTCCCACCATACACGCACCGAATATCGTACGAAAATTCGTTTCGTAAGATATTATCTGTGCGTCTATGGCCACCTTTAGAGAACTGCCTGTACCGGAGTTTCCTATTAAGTTTATTGGAATGAATAGGTAGCTTCAACCATTCTTCTGGCAGATGAAATACATTGCTAACAAACGGCCCAGTATGATATCCAGGTTTGCACTGGGGGTCATTTTAGGGGCTAAACTTAATAGACTTTTGTCTTTTTCCAACCTAGATTTCCTATGTAAACAAGTGCAGTATGGATGATAAAATTTCCTCCCGCAATTTTTAAAGACATATGATACAAACCAGGACAACAGACATCATGGCAGCTAAATGTATTTAAACTGCTCTCAACCTTAAAGGATTCTGTCACATGAAAAAATGTTTTTTTTCCATAACATATGAGTTAATAGTGCTGCTCTAGCAGAATACCAGACTGAATTTCAGACCAAATAGATATTTTTATATTTAATTTGGAAATCTGACGTGGGGATTGACATATTGTTAGTTTCCCAGTTGCACTCACTGGCGTGACTTGTGCTTTGATAAACTTCAGTCGCTCTTTACTGAGTTCTATCGGAAGTACAGAATCAGGAACCAGAAGCATAGTCAAGGAAGCAGGCCAAGGTCAATAGCCAATCAGTTAACGTGGTTCAGTTAACGCGGTACAGAGTCAGGATCCAAAAGCGAAATCGGAAAAAGGGCAAAGGTCAGTTTAGGCAGTGATACAGCTTTAGTTCTCCTTTAAGCTTGGATATTTATGAGATAACACAGTCCCTTTAACAATGCTCTGATTATGTTATTTGCTTTATACTCATGAATATATTGGGTGGGACCACTTTTGACTTACTGCCTTTTTTCAAAGCTTGATCCTAGTTAGCCCTTTAAAATGTACAGTATTATAATTGCTTGAACCCCCCCCCCCCCCCCCCCCCCCCCCCCCCCCCCCCCCATATATCTATGCATGGGAAAGCAGAATGTGTATAGTAGAAGACTAATAAGGGGGAGAGACTGGGTTAATAAATCTTGAAACAGTCGTATCTTTAATTTCACTCCATCTTCACTGGGTCAAGCATAGAAGAACAAAGGGAGCTTTGTGTATGCACTTGATACTTAGGCAGAGAAGCACATGACAGGGAACAGTCTGACAGTGTCAAAAGCCAAATGACACATCAGACAGCTCTGATGCAGTCACCATGTTCTGGGTCACTCTTCAGAACACATGAATTAAGTGGAGACAATCACAACTTACTTTGGTCTATCGTATTTTTTAAAGAGGCAGTGCGCCCCCTTGTTCAATGTGTTAAATGAACATGGCTTGGGCTGAACAAGTACTTGTACTGTATATTGAGGAAATGATTTTTGATAATGAATCAACCTTAAGATAGTGGAAGTCACAAATGAGAAAATCTCCTTTTTATTTTGCAAATTATGTTTAGTCCATATTCAGTCCAGTCCATAATTC
Organism: Xenopus borealis; assembly: GCA_024363595.1. Lineage (NCBI taxonomy): Eukaryota > Metazoa > Chordata > Amphibia > Anura > Pipidae > Xenopus > Xenopus borealis. The sequence continues at coordinate 127,106,198 of CM044434.1, forward strand.
AACTACTAGGAGTGCAACTGTTTCTATACTGGAACTGTGGGGAGGAAAACAAAGCAACTCATGTCTGTACTGGCACTTTGGACACTTTGTGCTTGTAAATGAGCCTATACGTTTAAGAAAATATCCCTTGCCTGCCAGCCATTGACTATCACTGCTGAATGCAAGCAGTACTGTGTTCAAGACCTGCAGTTTTCCTACTTTTGAACATGGTGTAACATCCCAAAACAAGAAGGATTGTGCTTATTTTTAGCACTTTGCACCCTGCCCTGCATATAGCATAGGACCCCAAAAAATTGATGCCAATGTGCCTCCCCCAACCTACCCCTCATGAACATTTCTGCTAAAACAAGCAGTGCTATATTCATGGGGTGAATACAGGTTTCTGAGCCAAATCTTTTATGTACAGGGAAGGGTGCAACATGGCAGATTGTACCCTTTTTTTGCACTTTGCGCCCTGTCATGCATATAGTAAATGATCCAGACAAGATTGTCTGTGATTAGTGTTGCCACCTCACCCCTTTAAAACTGAACACATATGGAATACACAGCCTGCATGGTTAATTATGTTATTGGGCAACCCTTTTGAAATAAAAAATAACAAAATGGTATAAAGGTGATACCTTTATTGGCTAACTAATATAATCATAGCAAGCTTTCAGAACATTTTAGTTCCTTTTTCAATCAGCTTGAAAAAGGAACTAAAATGTTCTGAAAGCTTGCTATGATTATATTAGTTAGCCAATAAAGGTATCACCTTTATACCATTTTGTTATTTTTTATTTCAAAAGGGTTGCCCAATAACATTTTTACTGGCTAACACGGTACAGCAACTTTACCTGCAATTACATGGTTAATTAGTAATACATTTAGATGCATGCTGCAGACTGAACTGATTTATTTGCAGCCATGCATCATGCATCTAAATGAATTGCTAATTAGCCATGCAGGCTGTGTATTCCATATGTGTTCGGTTTTAAAGGGGTGAGGTGGCAACCCTATCTGTGATGGGTTATATTATCTTTGTCTGGAAACATTCCCACTGCCACTAGATAGAAGAATATGACAAAGCTACAGCCACAGTGGGACAAACCAGAGAAAGACAAAAGTGACAGGCTTATGACACGCTAGGCAGCATTTTACTGGTGAATGATTGTCTTAGGAAAGTTATGTGATTGGGGCGGGGCCTATATACACATGCACAGCTAACTGACAAAGGGTAGACAGATTAATTTGTCCCTGTGTTTGTGTAAACATGGGGGAAAATATTTCATGTAAAAATCTAGATCATAAAATACTTTCTTCTTCAGTGTTGGGCCAATAATTGTGAGCTGTTTTTTCTTTTATATGTATAGAAAAGAAGACAACGTCACTATTTTACCCTTTGTAAATACCGGTTTTGCACACTCTAAATAAACCAAAACACAGTGGTATGCAAAAAAATCCTTTACTTTATATGAGAATTTTCAGTCATCATTAACATCAGTATTAAGACTTTGTTCAATATACAAGTATATAAGCATTACAAATAGCAAATACATACCACACAGTGTGTATATTTAAGTAGAAAAAATAACCTACAAGAATCGGATACACTCGCCAAAGATGAGAATTTCCCCAAACGTTTCGGCGTAAAAGCCTTTGTCAAGGGGAATTCTGATAAATTACTGGATTTCTCAGATATAAATACGGTATTTATAGCTGAGAAATCCAGTAATTTATCAGAATTCCGCTTGACAAAGGCTTTTACGCCGAAACGTAAAAAAAATATCTATCTTTTTTATCTTTTTCAGACCATCACCCTCCTATGCTAAAATACGCCAGTGTTTTTTTTTGGCATTTTTTTTCTCAACCTCCTATCTATTGTATTGAACTTCGCCAGGTCTGAACAGGCGAAGTAACGTCTAGCGTAAGTGCTAACGTTTAGGAAAATGTTCATCTTAGTGAATTTGCGTAATTACGATCCTTCGTGAGTGTGCAACTTCGCCTGGCATAAGGGTGTGAAGTTGCGCAAGTCTATATACTTCGCTAGCGAAAATTTGCCGTGTTAGTGAATTTGCAAAGTTGCGAAATGACGTCACGCTGGCGAATTAGCGCTAGCGTTAGACGCTTCGCGCTTTTGTGAATCTGCCCCTTTGTTTTTCTATTATTATTATTATTCCCGCTGGCCCTTTCCAGCTACCTGTTAAAGACCCTGTCCATTAAGATGAGTCTACAAACAAAATAAAGTAGTCCCAAGAGAGACTGCATGTTTTAAAGGAAGATTTTATTTAACCTTTGCTGTCCCATCTCTGGAAAGTCTGAACTTCCTGGCTGTGGAATCAATCATTTTTCCTAGAAACAATTGTGTTGTGGGTTTACTCAGTTTTACTTATTGGCTTGGGATATTCCTAATTCTTTCAGCAAAGCTTATAAAAATACTCATGATATTTTTTTCATACACCTAACTCACTGGGATCAAGAACTGGAAAGGAATACTAGCAGTGTTTCTGTTCTTTTAAATTTATTGCTAAGTGCTGAACTAAATATTTTTAAAATATGTGAAGGAGCTTGCTCAGCCCATGGGAAAACACAGATTCACATTTTCACTTTCCATCTGGTGTTTTCCACTACTAGGTGTGATGCAAAATAGTCAGATGTGTCTAAATCTGCATGCAAATACTATATTATGCTACTTTTGGTATTCTGTTCCCTACTTCCTTTAGAAATTATCTAGTTCACAGATCTAAACCTTTGACACTAGTATGGGTATAGGACCATTCAGAACACTTGGGACCTGGGGGTTTCCAGGATATTTGGAATATATTTGGAAGGATAATTTGGAACTTTTTGGAAAATGGGTTTTCAGATAAGGAATCCTATACCTGTATATTGGACCCTGTCATTTTTATAAGGATCACAATCTACCCACCAAGATCCTCCATAGTACAAGATGAGATCAACATTTGTATTTACACATTTTATGCTATTGAAGCACAGTTTTGAGTTAAAGAAGATCTAAATGCAAACAGGAAATAACTGTAAACTTAGGGGCAGATTTACTAAATTCACATGAAGGATTCGAAGTTCGATCGAATTTTCAAAAAGATTCGAATTTTCAAATGATTTTGAAGACCACTTCAACCAGTGAATTTTGAAAATTTGAATCAAATGATTCAAATGATACGAATAAAAATCTATTCGAATATTCGACTGTCGAAGTACTTCCCCTTTAAATTTTTGTTCGACTTCCTAGTTCGCCAGATCAAAGCTACCGAATTGGGTTTGGTTATTTTTGATCAAATAAAAAAAATTGATCGAATGGTTAAAATCGTTCGAATCAATCAATTTGAATGATTTATTGATCAATCTAATTCTTACTATTCGATCGTTCGACCAATCGAATTGCGGTAAAAATCATTCGAATTTGAATTTGGAGAATTTTTATTCCCTAACTATTCCCATGGTCGAATTCGAGGGTTTTTTAACCCTCAAATTCGACCCTTAGTAAACCTACCATTTAGAGTGCTTTTCTGAGCCCAAGGAGTCAGTGACACTAGGATGAACTGATGATGCAGATAGTTTGGGGGGACTCCCTTTCGCCAAAATACTTTCTCGCTTTCTCACCATCCTACAGCCACCTGCTCCATATTCTAACCCCCCTTTTTCCTTTTTTAGGTGTGTAGGCAGGAGGGGCTACCTTTGTCTGCAGGCATGGGGGCCTCTGGTCATCATAAGAGTAGAGGCACACAATGCAATTTGGGAAATATTAGTCGCCTGGCAACAAATCACCTCTTCCTCGGGCAATTCCTAATCTCCCTGAACTGCCTCCCTCCTGGCTAGAATCTAAGTCGCTGACGGGATGGCACACGGAGGTCCCGAAATTGCCTCACGAGGACTAAGGCGACTTATCAATCCCAAATAGCATTGTGTGCCTCTATCCTTACACACAGGGCTATGTCAGATTGTTTCCTTGTACAGTGCTGTAGAAAGAAAACCTTTGTTTTGCTTTTAACAGTGGCGGAACTACCGGGAGTGTGATTGGGCCAGGGCCCGCACCCCCTCAGGGCCCCCCGGCAGCTCACATGCCACTGATTCTGATCCGAAAAAATGCATAAGGAGGTCGGTGGGGGGCCCGGCTGCACGTCTCACACCAGGGCCCGCCCCCTCTAGTTACATTACTGGCTTTTAATAATATTATAAGTGGTGCTATCTGCAAATGTATGTTGTTTTCTCAGCATATAGAGATTTTCAGGACATGCTATTAGTCCCTGGGGTACCTAACTAAACTCTCTAGCTTCACTTCATCTGTTTGTGTTTCCTTCTTTATCTCGTTTTTAGACTTCTGTCTCCCTTACCTCATCGGACTGGTTCTGGTACTTTTATAATTTTCACGGAATCTTTGAAAAAAACTGTTAGAAAAGATTCCTACCCAAATACTGTTTGTTAGGCCTATTATTTGTGGATCAAATTCAAAAGCAAATAAAAGAGTTCTTTCATGAGATTAGAGGCAAACCCTAGCTTACCCGGTAATGCTTGGTCAATATATATAGCACGAAACATCAGGAGGATATTTAATATACTGTATTGGCAAATTCACAGAGGAGGTCATCATTTCGACTTGCCTGTATATCTATAATTTCAACCGAAACAATGGAAATGGTTTGAGCTTGTGTCTATGCTGCGTCTATGCTGCACTGCAGAACATTTGTTTTAATAGGAATCATGTTAGTCTCTCTTTCCCTTATACTAAACTTTTTATATTTTTTGAAGGTACATATATAAATTGAGGACAGAGGGATTATTTAAGGGGCTGTTTGGTCCTCTGTGTGTGTGTGCCAGTCCAGGCCTGCCTAGAGCTACCACCACCTCTAAACCAGAGCGCCCGTGTCACTCTCATGCTAAATGGCAAGCTGTGTTAATTCTGACGCATCACTCTCGGTTGCATTCATTGCAGTTCCTCCTGGTTACTGCAGTGATGCTGGAATTATGGAGGAAAACAATGCATTGTGGGTAAAAATACATGGTGATTGCTTCGAAAATTGCACTTTGCACACTATGGTTAAGTATGTATCATTTTCAAAACATGAAATAAACCAATATGGATTAATGCATCTTAGTTATCATCAAGTACAGATATAGGATCCATTATTGGGAAACCCGTTCTCCAGAAAGCTCTGAACTACGGAAATGCAGACTCCCATAGACTCCATTTTATCCAAATAATATACATTTTTAAAAAGTATATAATAGTAATAATATAAGTAATAATAACACATCACGCTGTACTTGATCCAAACTAAGATAAAATTAATCCTTATTGAAGGCAACACCAGCCTATTGGGTTTATTTAACCTTTACACGAGTTTCTAGTAGACTTGTGGTATGAAGATCCACATTACAGAAAAATCCGTTATCCAGAAAACCACAGGTCCCAGGCATTCTGGATAACAGGTCCCATTGCACCTGTACAAGATGCAATTTTATTATTGCAGAGAAAAGCAGGTCTTTTTAAAAATAATAATAATAATAATTGTTTGCTTAAAATGGGCTCTGTTGGATATGGCCTTCTGTAGTTGAAAGCTTTTTCAATATTGGAGTTAAAATACATACTATAGCATAATAGAAGAATTCATTGGCCCTCCAGCTTGAAGGTGCATTTCACTCAGAGGCTACAGCCTTATATGAACTGTATTTTAAAGTGGCTTTAGTCTGTCTAGAAGCCATCAGTTGAGCTCAACATTAATTCTATAACTGGAAGTTTCAGCTGTCAGTACTAGTTAAATTTATGGCAGTGAAAGTATAAAACATATTTCTTTCCTCCAAACCAGACATTTTATTGAATTAATACGTTATGCTAAGTTGCATTAAACTCCTGCTCTCTTTCACAAATAAAAAAAGCTTAAACAAAAGTATATTATCATGAAGGGATAGAAGCGAGCATTGCAGTGAAACCCAATAATTTGGGGGGGTTTCTATCCATTTAAATATAATGTAAAATTGGGCACACTTGCAGCTTTGATCCTGGAGTTTTATGCAGCCCAAAATCATTGCGCCTAAGTGCCCAAAATTCCCCCTATTAAATTGTTTTGTAGATGCCTGCGGGACTTGTGGCATTTCCAGGTAACTATAAGCATTTGCAGAAATATCTTCAGGTGTCTATAATGCAAGTAAATAGGGTGATTCAGTTTTGTCCAAGTGTCTCAATGCCCCATGTGCCATTTTTGCTTCCAAACTATGTGTGACAGCACAACAGTGATGGTTTTCATGTTCTAAACTGGACTCTAGACCATGATTCATAAAGCATAAAATGTTGGTGCATTGTGATCCCAAGGAAGGCTAGGCTGAGACCTGCTCTGTACTGACTGATTAGTGATACTGACAGTACAAGTAGACGTGATGCAGAATTTGAGAGTGGGACCTGCAGCTCAGATTGTGAGAGAAACCAGAGCCCTTGAAAGAGTACACAGAGAACATTCTGTGCCAGGAGATGCATTTTCCTAGATTGAACTTATTTCTATGACACACACACACCCACCAGATCCCAAGTCTTTTCCTATTTTTGGAAGCTTTGTTCCCATTATTACAAAAAACCACCAGAGTAGGGTCACTAATTCATGACCTTGACCTAGAGGGCAGGATAAGCATTTGTGCAATGCCGTTGTGATAGAAACAACATTAACCTATTGATCAGGTCATAAAAATGTGTCCCAGTATTGTTTAAGGGCTGGGACAGACAGGGAGATTCGGGGAGATTCTGTCGCCTGGCATTTAATCGCAGGCGACAATCTCCCCGAACTGCCTTCTCCCTGTCTGCCGCCTGTTAAAATGAAAAAGCGCCAGAGCTAATCCACACGCAGCGCGGCGATTTCCGGAATCGCCCCCGGAGTTTCCTCACGAAGAAACTTCGGGCGATTCCGGAAATCGCCGCGCTGCGTGTGTAGAAGCGCTGGCTCCAGATGATTGTTACTAATGTGACCTTTTCCTGCAACAGATAGGGGCCTATTTATTATACTGTATAAAACTAAATTTGATGAAAAAACTGTTTAAATGAATATACAAATATATCAATTTGTGTTTTATTTTACGCTGTGTGAATGCCAGATTTCCTGCCTTTATGTTACACTCCTTCAGACTATTAAGTAAATTCTGGCTGAAGTTGCATAAAGAAAAGATGCATTAAAAATGACACAATTTTTACTCTGCAATGTCTGGTGATGTGTAGTGAATTATTCTACCATTTTCTACACCACATAATAAATCTGCCATATTATGTTAATTAAAATTATGCATAGAACTGATGATAATTTTCTATGATGATTCATTTTGTGTCACCCAGGGCCACTCCTGCCACGAGAAAAGGTGAGAACTTTGTTGCAGGCAGCAGTGATCAGCCGGTTACCTAGGGTGGCAAAAAAACCACCCACTGTAGTGAAAGATATCTGAATTTAAATGCGAACGAATACTGACGTTTTTGATAAAAAATTACCCCCCCCCCAAAAAAAAAATTTGATGGTCGAATTTCGAAGTTTTTTCACTTCGAAATTCAACCATAATTAAATCTGCAGCTGATTCTCTGATCCATAGCCTTGAATGTTTCAGTCCTACGGAATATATTATCCTGTACAGGATACAAAATAACAGCTTGCTTTCCTCTCACAAATTCTCATGGAGCTACATAATTTCAGACTACAAATCCATATAGTTTGCCTCACCAGAAAATGGTCAATAAATCCCTGTATGTGTTTTCCCCAGTCCTTAGATCATATCTTACCGCTATCCAGGTCTGGCCTGAGAATAAAAATAGGCATTTCGCATTTCTGGTAGACAGAGACCCACCAGCCCACTTAATAGTGACTTTCTATGGCACCTTTTAGCAGCCCATCTGGCATTTGCCAGAACCCACAGATTACCAGTCCGGGCCTGCCCCTATCCCAGCATGACTTTGGAGTGGTGTAGGCACACTGTCTGCACTGTCTGTGAATAGTGCTCTTACAGCACAGGTCAGGAACTGTGCTTAACATAGCATGTCTCAGAGCTCAACATCTCATGTCTCCTTCTATACTGAGAAAAGGAGGAATTTTTGGAAGTCTGCATCATGAGGACACAGTCCCAAAATACTACTGATACTTTATATAGCTAAAGTCATGTAAATTTGTTCAACCCTAAATAGCTAAACTAGAAAGAAGTTATCATGGCCTCCTCCACCTTGGACTGGGAATATAGTTTAGATCACTATCAAAATATCATACAGAAGGGAATTCAAACAGGCAAAGGGGTCAGACCAGGCAGAGTTCAGTGGAAGTCAGGATACAGACAGGGGGTCAGGAAAAGATAAGCAGAACAGAGAGCACACCCAGGAACTAAACTAGATAGACCTATAAGGCTGGGGACAGACAGGGAGATTCGGGGAGATTCTGTCGCCTGGCGTTTTTTAGCAGGCGACAAAATCTCCCCGAATCTCCCTGTCTGTCCCTACCCTAAGGGGTGTAGAAGGCACTGAGATGTAGGGATTGATAAGCAGGATAATTAGAGATTTAAAGATGTGGGTAACCACTACCAGAGATCACCTATAGCCATCATTCCTGCTTGGAAAACTATGGATATTATTGAAATGAACCAGGAACCTAGCATTTGCTCAAATAGGTAAAAGGTCATGAAACTGTATAGTATGAAGTGGGTTTCTAGTTTAAATCTGATTCCAGATACTGAATCTGAACCCTTATTTCCATACAAATAAAAAATGTTGACTTCCTTATTTGTGTGTCAAAAAGTCACATGATTTTCTGGATTCAGATTTGTTCGGCCCTGGTCCCCTGTGTAACTAGACTAGTGGGCATCTTGCTGCTATCCCCTCACCTGTCCCTGGGATCCTGGAAACAATTATAGTAACTGTGGAATACCTAATATATTGACATCCCTTCCTAGTGATTAATCCTTTCCTTTTCTTGGAACTCTTGACTATAGTTCATGTGAATATGAAAGGCATCATAAATTTTAACAGGCTCTGCTTTACAAAGTGGGTGCCCCAAGGATGCTGATAGTCACTCCCCCATTCAAGTGCAGGTTGCACTCATTAGGTCTTCATCGATGGGGATTTGGTGGAAAGGAGATTAAAAAAGAGATATGAAAATACATCTCCAGTGTTTGGGACCAATTCAGATGCAGGTAGGTATCATACCACATTTGAAATCCTGCTGCCCTAGGCCTGGGTCTTGTGGCCTTCCCAGAAATTTCGGCCTGGATGTTAATTTCCATTGGGAAAGAGATTGTGATTGATGAGCAATCTATTTAAAGCACTAAACATATAAGCATGTAAACATATAGGTGGTATATCAATAAAAAATACATAATAATTGTGTTATAATTATTCTATATTGTATCTTATATTCTAAGCACTTGCTTCTTTCCCTATATATATTTAGAGAAGAATTGCATTTTTAACTTGTCAGATAGTTATTATTCTGTGTTAGTAATTGATGAGTTAATGTAGACTGCAGTGCTGGATTTGCTGTCTCCTGACTGATCAACCAAATTGTTTCTGTACATTTGCTGAACTTCTGGCAGTTACAAAGCTCATACTCCCAGGCCTCTTTTAACCTCCTTGAGGCCTGTGCAAGGTAGAGATGGACTTAAAATTTGAGGTCAGTGAGTGATTAATGATTTTCTCTTCTCCTTCTTCTAAAAACCACAGATGTGCAAGAAAAAAATAGCAGCAGGCTATCTGCCTATTCAGCGCAGGACCATACCGTTTACCCTTTAGGTCTCAGTGAGTACCTTTTTAAAAGCAAACTTACCCTTTATTAGTCAATTAATTCATTGATTCATGCATTAATTAATATTTATTTACTCTGGAGATCTTTATGCAACCTGGTTTTTCATTCTGAATAATTTTCTGTGATGTGATTGCACTAGTGTATGACTGAATACAGTTTATAGACTGATGGTCATATAGTAATGAAAGGGTAGGGACAGACAGGGAGATTCGGGGAGATTTTGTCGCCTGGCGTTTTTAGCAGGCGACAAAATCTCCCCGAATCTCCCTGTCTGTCCCTACCCTTAGTGCAGTTAAACAAGCAAAAGATTAGAGATTTAGTTCCAGCAAATTAAAAAAGCTTTTTGTTTGTCTTTGTTTATGTACAATTTTATTAGTATAGTAACTCAAATTAAAAGTTGATTGGATTGCATTGCCTGACATGCTTCCCTAATGTCAGCTTTTTTATTCTCAAACTCAGTTTAGGTTTTTTCTTTTTAAATGGAAATAAAGGAGCATCAGTTTCTAAAATTTGTGAGATTTGTTTGCATATGATAAAATACCTTGCAAACCAGAAGAATTGGGATTGGTGAATTTTACAAGCATCAATCTGACTTAGGAAATTTACTACATTTGCATCTTAAGGTGGCCATACACGAAGAGATCCGCTCGTTTGGCGATGTTGACAAACGAGCGGATCTCTCCCCGATATGCCCACCTTGAGGTGGGCGATATCGGGCTGATCCGATCGTGGGCCCTAGGGCTTTCGGCCAGATATCGATCGGGAAAGCCCGTCGGAGGGCCCCCCACACGGGCAGATAAGCTGCCGACACAGTCTGTCGGCAGCTTTTATCTGCCCGTGTATGGCCACCTTTAGACTAAGGTGTTTCAATAAATGCAATGTGTTTTACATGTAGCAAATCATATACTTCTACATTACAACGTATTTTCAGACACTTTCCGTTGTCACAGCCAGGGCACCGTATCTAATCCTTCTCAGCACCACTCTTAAATAAAAGTAAAAAAAACAGCTGTAAACATTTAAAAAAAAATAAAAAGTAATATTTATTATTAAAATTGGTGAATTTTGGTATAATATGCAAGCAAAGAGTAAGTCTGCAAGAAAGTAAATGCAACTAATAAAATTTAAAATCTTAGTAAAAGCTGAATTTTCAAATGCTTATTTTATTTGGTTCATAACTATGGAAAATTTATAAACCTCTATATAAATAGCCTTGGGTTGTTGAGCAAAGTATGAAATGAAAATAGTGTAAAGGAGATTGTGTTCCTCATCTTTCCTACACAATTTTCCAAAAAAAAGAGGGACTGGACTGGCTTTCATTCATTTGGCTTTATTCTAAGCATTATTCCTTTGGCTTTTCCCCCGGGGGCGCGTTTAGGGATAAACCTAGGCAAGTGATCAGCTTTGGATTTTGGGACCTCGGAAGACAGCCAAAATCTCATTCAAGATCATACAGAATCAAGGGGCGCCTAGTTTCTTTGTGCTCCAGGCCCTTTTAGTCAAACCCCCTGTAGTACATTGTGAGTTGTGTATTGTGCCTAGGGAATTCCAATTAAATAGGCTGCTACATTCCCCTCACATGAACTTGCTAGAGCTGGCAGCTTTCAGATACATGTAAAGATATACAGACAAACTCTGCAGGTTGCTATATAGAAATTGGCAAGTACAGGAATGTAGTATAAGCAGCAACATTCCCACATTAATGTAATATACATGTATGCAGTGTATATTTATGAATAAATGAGTTACTTGCTTTATTTGATCACTAGAACCAAAAGCATAAATTATGGGTTTGAGTAAACTGCAGATGAAAAGTAGCCCCTTTTATAATGCAGTGATGTAACTGAGATAGGGTCTGGTATTTCAGATACAATGATGCCCTAATGCCCCCCACAGGTCCAATAAATAGTGGCAATTACATCGGCACATTTGGCATTTGCCAGAATTTACAGATTGCAAGTCTGGGCCTGAATGCTGCCTTTTAAACAGAGTTTATTTACAATGGATAATAGAGTGTCACTGATTGGCCTGATACTGTGTGTATGACCAAAGAGCACTAATCGGTTAGCTCTTCTCATTGACGTCATCTACACAGAAAAGAAAGCAAGCTATGGCCCCTGTGTACTGTTCTACTTCTCCTTGTTAATGAACCAAAGAGATAATCAGTGCTCCTGTTTAAATTGCACATGCTGCATACTAACTCCAGATCATGTATAATTTATATAGATCATGAGAATAATCTTCTAAGACTCTGCATAGCCACTATAACACACCATCTGCAATTTTGTCTTTTTATCATTGGTTTCAAGGTTTTATTTGAACTGGTCATCATGGTCTTCCCTTTTTCCTGTTGCTACTCCCAAACTTGCTTTTGTCTCCATTATTGCTACTTGTTAATAGTACTTGTAGTAGTGTTTTTGCTTTTGTTACCTTCTAGTGATTTCTGTGGTGTGCCACAGGATTTCTGGGTGGCCTTTATGCAGTCACTGGCAGTTTACCTCAACCATTTGTTATTGATTCCCATACAGGTATACAGGTACAGATATACATATCCTAGGTCCTACCAGAGAGCTAAACACCAAGTGGCAGATTCACTAAGATCCGAGAAATCGCCAGCGCAGGCTTCGCTAGCATTCGCCGCATTTCGCCAGGCGAATTTTCGCCAGCACTACGCAAATTCACTAAAGTGCGAATTTACGCTCAGGTCGGCGAACGGTAGCGTAGTTACGCTAGTGTTACTTCGCTAGACATAGCGCAATTACACTAGCGAAGCCTGATTTGCATAAGGCGCGAATTTCAAAATATAATAGAAGTGTATGTTACAGCTGCTACATTGCACTACACAAGCCCAGGAAACCTTTAATAAATTAAATAAAGTTGTCCTATTGCCCTACATGTGCCCCCCTGTATAGTTGTGTTGCCATATGTTAGGAAATGTAGGGGTGAAGGAGGGCAGGACTGGACTGAGAATCAAAATAGGCCCTGGCATTTCAGGTACACAGAGGCCCAATCAGCTCACATAGAGGCCCAAACAGTCCCCACCAGCCCACTAAATACTGACTTTCTATGGCACCTTATAGCAGCCCTAACCCACATATTGCCAGTCCGGGCCTGAAGGAGGGTAACCCCCCCCCAAAAAAAAACTATGTTTTTCAGACTATCACCCACAATGGTAAAACACGCCACAGCGTTTTTTTGGGACTTAGAAAAATGTTATATATTTTTTTTTCCAACTCCTATCTTTTCTATTGAACTTCGCCTGGTCTGAGCAGGCGAAGTGAAGTCTAGCGTAAGTGGTAACGTTCAGCAAAAAGTTGATCTTAGTGAATTTGCATAATTATGATCCGTCGTCAGTGCGCAAATTCGCCTGGCGTAAGGGTGTGAAGTTGCGCAAGTCTATCTACTTCGCCAGCGTAAATTCGCCAGAGCCAGTGTTAGTGAATTTGCGAAGTTACGATTTGACGTTACGCTGGCGAATTTGCGCTAGCGTTAGGCGCTTCGCGCTTTAGTGAATTTGCCCCCAAGCTCCTTATCTCACCGCAAGACAGTGCCAAATGTAATAGGTGTAACAGAAACCTATGGTTGAAACAAGATAGGACTAATAAAATTTGTCTTTGGCTGGACTCCTCTGGTAATCTTGCAGACCACTTGTGAGGAAACTTCAGGCGACTTTGGAAAGCTGAAGAGTCTTGTATTTTTCCTCTCTGTTTATTTACATGGGAAAGCATTTGGAGGAGATAAACCACCCATGCTGGAGCACATAAATTGCAGGGAGATCTGTCAATGGGCCTAGAGATCCAAGAGAAGTGTTCTGCCTATCAGACTTAACCAGGGCCGGATTTACATAGCGGGCGCCCCTAGGCCCACTGCCATTCATCGCTCCCATACTCTGCACTTTATTCCCAAATTTTTATCATCAAGATCAGAGCAATGGGGATTGGTGCATGGGAAATGTAAAAAACTATTGTATCTCTTGCGAATCCCCAGTGTTTCTGGACCAATGTGGGTGCGGCTGGGCAGCATGCCGCCCCCTATAATCCTGCCGCCCTAGGCCTGGGCCTAGGTGGCCTTTCCACAAATCCAGATTTAACAAAGATAAACTCACTTGGGCCTATTAATGGTAACTTAGGTTGAGGCCTATGTCCCACTTGCATGATGCATATAATGATGCACATGCAATTTGTATAAGATTTGCAAAAAGTGTTGCACCTACTATATATTACTGCATTACTGAGAGGGGCAAGATGATGTGGAGGTTGCTCTGCTACTTTAAAAAAAACATCATGATAACATCATGAAGCACCATGTAGATATGCAGGCCATGGAACCCAGGTTACTTTATATGAACCTGCATGTGATACTTGACCGAATTCTGGAACTGTAATGTTCTCAAGAAACTGGGAAAATAATCTTAAATATTGATTTTCCGTAAGGTGCGTTTACATTTTTAGGACAAAGAACAAAAAAAAAAATAACACAGATATATCAAACCCCTGCTGTTGTAAGATGCAATTACTGGCACCCTCAAGCCTTACGTCTTTTCAATAGCCTCTCCAAAACAATTCTAGCTTATAACTGTGGATAGGATTATACACTTGCAGCTTTTGTTGAGTAATGCTTTGTTTGAGTGCTGAAGCCCTAGAATACAATGTAGTAAGTAAGAACAGCGTCATCGTATAATGTATGTATAACACACACAGTGAGCTATTGTTCATTAGGTCACATTGCCACAGAACAAAGCTCCATAATACTAACTGTGTATTCATCTTCCATTTGTTCTGAACAGAGCTGATAATTGTTAAGACTTTACATTGATAGCCTTGCGTACACATCCTAGAGAACTAATCTCCCAATGTACCTTAATATAGGAAGTACAACTGTATCTTTGTATCTGTATCTTTAATTTGTATTTGTGAGAATAGGGAATAAGATATTATACAGTTATCTCTCAAACAAGTTTCATAAAGAAACATAATATACTGTCAGAAACAAAACACTTTACTTTAACAAAAGGCACATAGGTTTGTTTTCAAACCGCTGGCTACTAAATACTGCCTTCTGGTTGTTCGCTGTATGTTACTAGACCTTAAGCAAACATTACCCCATTTGTTTAATCTGCTAGCACTTTCACAAATATTCTGTTGCTATTCATGTTGCATTGGTAGCAAGCTCAAGCAAATGTTCTGTGTGTGAATTGAATAGTGACCTTAGATTTTAAGCTCCATTACTGCTACAGGATCTGTATACTAATTGGGATACAACCATGTGACTGTGACCACAACAAACAGTTTAAAATAAGGGCAGATTTAAAATCAGGGTATGTAAAATCAAGGTTTCACTATACATATTGAATACATACATATACATATATAGTCTTTGGATAAGGCATCAATACGCTTCTTGTATGCGTCCCTGGGCGCAAGGTTAGGTCATTCCATAATATAGTAAAACAGACCAGCAACACCAGGATTTCTTAATCAATGCAATTGTATTAAAAAAATGCATGTACAGCCAACGTGACGTTTCTCGTTACTTTCTCAAGGCAACCTTGCCTGGTGTTGCTAGTCTGTTTTACTAACTATACAGTATATATATTATATATAATTTATTTGTCAAAGTTTCGGCCCAGTCTGGACCTTTCTCAAGACATAACGGTCCAGACTCGACCGAAACGTTGACAAATAAACTTCCCCTTGGTTGATTCTACTATGAAGTCCTGGAGTGCGTCAATTTTTGGAAAAGGATTATCACTTATACACTTCATATGACAGCACCCAGGCATTAACTTTGCTTTAATTGGAGTGCACCACAG
>CM044434.1:127124373-127184627 GCA_024363595.1 Xenopus borealis
TATATATATATATATATATATATATATACAAGCATGCACCTAGTAGGTGAACTAACCAATTATAATGCACCATCAATGCAAACCCGAAGTTATAAACAATCTAGCTGTTTTCTAAATTATGTTTTAGCTATATTTGTGTTGAGCATTTTCATGTTCATCTATTAAGCAGTTACTGTTTATAAATACATGGATACATGGTCATGGAAAACACAGCCTGCAACAGAATCCTTATAGTAATAGCCATTTAGGGCAGTGCTGTCCAACACGTCTAGAGGTAGGTAGCAAGGGCACCTGCCTAGGGAACAACCATTTTGCTGGGCATCACATTGTGCCGCTCACCTTTCCCAAAAAGCTGTGATACTGGTTATTATCCCTCTGTAAGAAACTACTGTGTACAAGAGCCAAATGCTACACTATGCTATCAGATGACATATTTGGCCTGATCATTTTCTTTCCATATACAAATGTGTACTGTATACACCCTACAGTTGGAAAACTGCCTTGATGGTCTGCTAGCATACAATAGGGATAGGCAACCTTTGACCCTCCAGATGCAGAACTATACTGAAATCCTAACATCATTAAAGCTGCTGGAGAATGCTGGCACTTGCTCTGTAACATCTGGAGAGCTGACGTTGCACAACGACTGAGCCAGGATACATAGGTCTCCTGTAGCAAACATGTTATTAGAGAACTTTAAACAGATATATATATATATAGATGTCTATGACATAATCTTAAAAATGGCAAGGATTTATTGCAAGTGTGTAAAAAGTATTATGTATAGCTGTATATATTACATCAATGAAGTAATGACACTAAGTTACTATTGTTAATATATATAAATGTATAAATATACACACACACATACAGATATAAATACGAAGATTCTGTCCTGCCCAGTTCTTTGAGAAGCAACTTTGCAAAACAGTGCACGGCTGTCAAGCTGTTAATGTCTAAAGGGATGGAAGCAGAAAAAAAGAGAGGTAAGATTCTTGAGGCCTATGGAACAAAGGACAGATTTTAGGCATTTTGTTTTTGTGCCAAAAACATCTGAAATCCAATCTGTGTTTCATTGGAGAATATACACATTCATTCATATAATATTTATTTATTTCTACTCATTGTTCACAGTGTATGTTATGTATCTATAGATGTAGCATAGATGTAGATATGGCAATGTAGCTCAACACAGAAATGTAACATTATTAACATCTCCATTTTTGCTCTTCTTTTTCACTTCAATGGCAAGTATCTTTGTAAATAATTTTAATGTAAGCTGCAGAAAGGAATAATCTATTTTCATGTCAGTGAACCCAGCAAGCCAAAACAGACCGAATAAGATGCTGTATTTGTATTGATACTGGATGGCTCTCTGCTCAAACTCGCTATTATTCAACTTTCATTCTGACATTTTCTCATGTGGGTTGGCTTATTGGGTTACTGATTCTACAAATTATACAGGAACCATATAGCAGTTAATTAAAAGTCTATTTATTATTCATTAGGTGCAGGACTGGACTGAGAATCAAAATAGGCCCTGGCATTTCAGGTACACAGAGGCCCAATCAGCCCACATAGAGGCCCAAACAGTCCCCACCAGCCCAATAAATACTGACTTTCTATGGGAACATATAGCAGCCCCTCTGGCATTTGCCCTAACCCACAGATTGCCAGTCCGGGCCTGATTAGGTGGATAAAGTATGAGCTAATTTAATGAACATGCTTTGCTTTGGGTGTCATAAAATTCACTATGATCTTGTGATTATTATCACATTATATATTGTTAATATTGCACACTGTAGTCAAGATAGATGTTAGTATACGTTTATTTTGGTCTTGTTGAGAATACAATGGTGTATGTTGCCACATAGAAGTTGTGCAGTCCATCCTTGCAGATGTATAGGCACTGCACCCATTGTGAACAGGAAGCCCTGGAAGAGTGTCTGCCAGCAGCACTGTTTTGCTCAGTGCACTCTTTACGCAAAACCTGGCCTAGTTGATTGGACAAATTCATGCTGCCGCAATAAAAAGTCATGTTGCTTAATATCCCCACACTGAAAGACTAATTAGAAATGAATTTTAATTGCTTTCTGCATGACAGCATAAAAAAAGAGTGGCATTTCCAGAATGACTCTTCACGACATTATTTGCTGGAAACATACTTCTTTAGAAATAGTACAGGACATTAAGATCCTGCAGTGTGGGTTTTCTTTAGGTATTCTTGTGGGTGCAGGCAGCTTAATTTGCACCTGATAAAACTGACCATAGTGTGTGTGTGAATATGATAGGAGTTTGATTGTAAGCTCCTAGGGGACAGGAAAATATGTATAATCTCTGAAAAGTGCTGTGGCATATCTCAGCATTTCAACTTTTAAAAAACAAATAAACAGAGGTTATTTTCTTCAGAGTGGCGCATCATGTTTCTTACCAGTAGCTTAACTTTGTGGGCCTGGGCCCCCTCCATAACAAGCATTTTCCAAGCCCTTTGTTCCAATCCCTGCACCATATCAGTGATGAAAGCTTGCTAAATAATGGGTTCACCCTGTTTTTGCATGCTTTTTGGTTCATTCAAAAAATTGCAAGTCACCCCCAATCCCCCATTGTGGGCTCCCTGTATCAGAGGCAGATCTGCCCCCAACCACGGGGTCTGCTTCACCTTCAGTTACGTTCTTACAGCACTCATAGCATCTCAAGCTAGGTACATGCATGTTACAGCATAGCTTCAATGCAGTAGGACTAAACAAGCACCAGCCCATGGTACAGCTACAGGATAGGTAGCGCTTTCATATTCTAAACAAGAGGTTACCAGACAGCGTTAAATTCAGAGATTTGGTTACCAAGGTTGGCCAAAAAAGAAATTTGGTTACCAAGGTTGGCCAAAAAATTGGCATCCCCCAGTATAGAAATACTGACACATCTTTAAAAAAAAAAAAAAAAAAAAGTACAGTATGTCATATGCATGCATGTCATATAGTATGCCCCAAGACCAACGTACTGCCAGACAAAATTTAAAGTCAAATACCCTGCTGTTTCATAATTGTCCTACCAAAAATAGTGCATGGGGGGATTTAACTGTCATTCTTGGAAATCTAGTACTGGAAATCGCAAGCAGATATTTCAGTGTCCCTTTAAAGCTTCTCAGATCAGTAAAATACATTTACAAGTTTCTATTTCTTGTTAGAACGCTGACTATGCAGTATTTCAGCCAGCTGGAGTGAAGAGTTGTATTCAAGCCCATGTTTCTCATTGCCATAATATGTTTGAAGTCACTACAGAACTCAACTACAATTTTCCTTAGTACAGAATATGTTTTAGCCACACTCTCACCTTGTCAGTGGATCGCCCACACCTGATAATTACTGATAATTGTCTCTACGTATGTTTTAGCAGAGGAAATTATCAGTATTGTCTATGGCAGGGTGTTTTCTGGCTCTTTGTAGCGGTGACAAGTATCTGCTACTAAGTAACATAAATAGTAACATAGTAAGTCAGGTTGAAAAAAGACACATCATCAAGTTAAACCTTTTAAATCTATATACATCCTGCCTACTGCTAGCACCGTGATCTTCACCCTAACAAGTACAAATTACTTCGGATGCACCATATCCAGAATTTGGGTCCGAGACCCCCCCCCCCAGCAGCATTAGAAAGACAATTTGAAAAATGAAACTTTATGCTTCAATATTAGAAAAACAGTCACAAATAGAAAATGGAAAGTAATTGAAAAACTGCTTTTTTTCTGGTGATCTATCTGAAACCAGCTGAACTGAAAAAATAGTCTTTGAAGGTAAACAGCCCCTTGATTTAAAGCGGTTTAATCAGATCAGCATAACTCTCATTGACTTCGATAAGATCTCGACTTTTACTTGGCAAGGTTTGGCATTAGAGGTTTTCGTAGTTTTTACACTTAAATCTTGCATTTTTAGAAATATAGGAAAACCACACATTTTTCAAGATTTGTGGAAAAAAATCACTATTCAGTTGTTAGCAAAGTTGCACCTTTGTGTCTGTCTATGTCTGGGGCTAGTTTGTTTGCACATGTATAATCTAATCATTGTATCATGGGAAAAAACCTTGGGGTGGAAACCAAAGGTGAGAAAGTATAACAAGATTAAAGGGGTGGTTCACCTTCAAGTTAACTTTTGGTATATTGTAGAAGGGCAAATGCTAAGAAACTTTTCAATTGGTCTTCATTATTTATTTTTCATAGTTTTTTAATGATTTGCAATTTTCTTCTGTTTCTTTGCAGCTTTCAAATGGGGGTCACTGACACCATCTAAAAACAAATGCTCTGTAAGGCTACACATGTATTGTTATTGTTACTTTTTATTACTTATCATTCTATTCAGTCCCTCTCCTATTCATATTCCAGTCTCTTATTCAAATCAATGCAGGGTTGCTAGGGTAATTTGTACCCTAGAAACCAAATTGCCGACACTGCAAAATAGAGAGCTGCTGAATAAAAAGCTAAATAACTATAAAACCACAAACAATAAAAAATGAAATCCAATTGCAAATTGTCTCAGAATATCACTCTCTACATTATACTAAAAGTTAACTCAAAGGTGAACAGCCCCTTTAAATCAAGAAAGGACAAACAAACAAGAAATGACTTGTGGTGCTTACAGGCCAACCTTTGCAATAACCACTAACTGGTTGTGGAATGAACAGCAGACTCATGACCCATAATTCTTCCCCAAATACGCACCAATACTATTGTACGAAACGGGTGCGTCTACGGAGGGAGACTAGTTGACCGATACTGGCAGAAGACTTACGATCAGCTAGTTGATTGGGCTGGCTGAAAAATTTTGATCGGGCACCCGAACATTGGCCACTGTTAGTACTGAATCATCAGATACGGGTAGACTTCTGTTGTTTCTACCTGTATATCTGACAATTCAGCTCTAACAGTAAGTATTGAAAAGAGTGATCTTTCCTGCGAACATTGCCACCTTTACACATGAATGAGCAGCAATCTAGGGCAAATAAAATTTCACATATGCCATAGCCCTATAAATGCAGGCATGTTTCTTCTCTACAAAAACATAATTTGGTGCAAAATTAGTAGTACTGACCAACAGCTGAACAATTGGTTTTGTGAAGACTTCCATTATCAATGGCAACACCTCCAGGTACCTGACACCAGAATATGAAAGCTTTAAGCTAGTGCCAAAAGTGTTGGATCTCAGCCTTCAGAGAAACCTGTTCCTCCACTGTTGCTCTGCTGTATTGTATGTATTGTCAAATACATTGACAAGCAGAGAGCATTGAGCAGATACAATGAGAGCAGATTAGCAGCATAGAAGTGGATACATGGCTTGTGTTTATCTACAGGCCAAAATCCAACTCACCTGGCCCTAGCCTTAGAATTAGATGAGAGAGGAAGCAAAAAAAGAACTGTCTGCAAACAACCTGTCAGGCAGTGTGCAAAGTGTATAAAATGTACAGAATAAGTGTACACTACAGTGTAGAATTTATTCACGTGCATACTATGGGGTCACTTTTTTCCTCTGAGGTAGTGATGGGCGAATAAATTCGCCCTAGGCGAATTCACTGCGAATTTCCGACATTTGCATCGAGTTTCGTCGCGCGTCGAGTTCGTCGCTTCACTTCAAAACAGCACAATCAGTGAAAAATATTTTTAAAAATAAATGAATATATATTAAAATATGCCTTTTTAATGTTTCACTATTTTAAATAATAATCACAGATGTTTTTAAGAAGCTGGCAAAATGGGAGGCCTTTTTTTCTTTTGAAAAGATAAAAGTCCACTAACAATGCAGGGCATGTGTGTATACTAAGTGAAACGCGTGTAAATTGCTCATTGACTCCAATGCTATTGAGCACATTCACACACAAAGCAAAAGATGCCATTTTTTACAATTTTTCTTTTCACATTTCCATACCTCCCAACATTTTGGAAGTAAAAAGAGGGACAGAAATTTTTTTTCCCATACATAGCGCTGCAACATTTTGACCACACCCATTTGTGTGACCACACCCACTAATTAACATGTTCGTTTTACCAAATTTGGCAGGTTATGAAAGTTTGAAAATATTTCTCCTTATCTAAACTGTTACAAATACAATCAATTACTTATTTTTAATATCAAAATTGTTAAAAAGCATCTTTTTTGCACCTGTTAGCTGTTCTTCTAGGCTCTCTGCCAAAAGCCGATTAAGTTAGAAACTTCTTTCTTTTTCTGGCTATTCCGTGCAGAGAAAAGAGGGACTTTCCAATACAAAGGAAATGAGGGGCTGCAGGTTGCGCTGTCAAAAGAGGGAATGTCCCTCCAAAAAAAGGGAACGTTGGGGGTATGCATTTCACATGGCAGTTTTATCACATTGCACTGTGTGTCAAAATAAGCGCACATCAACTTGGGCGTGCGACAAAACATCAGCGCGTCTCGTTTCACGAATTTTTTTCGCCGTTTCGCTACTATCGCTAATTTTTCGGCGAAGCGAAAAGCCACAGATTCTCCCATCACTACTCTGAGGTAGTGTGCAAAGTGCAAACAATGGGCACACATTCACACATCATAAGCAAAAGTCATTTTAGGGTGAGAATTTTACAGAGATAGACTAAAGAAATTGGTAGCTTTTTCGGGTAATATTTTTATACAATAAGGCTGATGGCACACAGGATCTTGTTTAGCCCACTACTTCATATTTTGATTCAATGGGAAACACTTGTTAGAAAAAAAAACCTTTTCCCATACCTACTTTGTAATCTGGCTACACATGTGGACCATGTAGGGCTGTTTAATAAACTTGGATGAAGTATGTCTTCTATTCTTTTACAGGGACTGTGTAGTTGAAGCATTACTCACTGGCAGATATTTAAAAAGCAACTGCAAATTTCTGTCTAAAACCACAGTTGTGACCTGTTCTTATGGGTGTAAATATTTTCTAAAAACAAATTTCAATTATTCATGTGGAAGACAGAAGACTTCCTGGCAATTGATAAATGAATTCTCTGAAATTACTTGAGTAAACACAAAATGTCTGAGAGAACTAGCTGCTGCGTGCTGGCACTAAATCCCAGCTCAATTTTCAATGGTATGGAGAAAAGAGACTGTGCCCATGGTTCACATTGACCAAGGATATGGGAATACATAAATTACCACTAGGAAATAATCAAAGATTGGAGGGCCCATGGTAAAAATCACATTGGTAGTCCCTGCAGACCCCCTAAAAAATATACTTGTAATAGTACCACCCTAATCCTTTAATAAAGAAAATCAAAGTAAATATATGCATGAAATAACAACAAAATGAATTATTGAATTCCTTGGGGATGCTACCTACTCTGTTGAGTCTTAGGTACACACAATACTCAGCATGACTGTTTTACCAACACTTGGCAAATTTGCCTTTTCACAATCATTGTGCATAAACAAACCGGTGATAAGCTGCTGTGGGTTATAGAATGGTGCACACTAGCTCATTGTTCTTACCTGAGCCCTAATAATTTACCTTTTGGATTTTTGGATAATACATAGTTGCTATCCATGGGCCTTGGTTCAAAATCTGCAACCAGGCACCCCTCAGCAATGTACCAACCACTAAGCACACGCCAACTGTAATCCCCTTACCCAGTGATCCCCAACCAGTAGCTCGCGAGCAACATGTTGCTCTCCAACCCCTTGGATGTTGCTCCCAGTGACCTCAAAGCAGGTGCTTATTTTTGAATTACTGGCTTAGAGGCAAGTTTTGGTTGTATAAAAAACAGATGTCCTGTCCAACATTCTCTCCTGTAGGCTGCCAGTCCATATAGGGGCTACCAAAAAGCCAATCAGAGCTCTTATTTGACATCCACGTGGACTTTTTCATGCTTGTGTTGCTCTCCAACTCTTTTTTAAATTTAAATGTGGCTCACAAGCAAAAAAGGTTGGGGACCCCTGCCCTTACCCATTGCACACCACTGCCGGGGCACTGCTACCATGGGTAAGTTGAGTGCTGAGTATGTTACAATGGCTTGCAAAAAGCTACTCCTGATAACTTTAAGAGCCAAATCTCCATTTTTTAAGCTGGACATTTTTCTTTTTTAGGGTGTTATTTATCAAATGTATCAGGATTTCTTCCAACTGTAAACAGGGCATCTGCCATTGACTTCTGAACTCGGCAGGTCTAAGATGGAGTACTTTTTTATTTGGACTTTTAATACATGATGAAAAAATTGGGTTTTCCCCTTTAAAAGTCCGACCAGAAAAAATTGACTTTAATAAATAACTCCCTTAGTGTAGAGAGTGCTACTGTGTTCTCTGAACTAGCAATGCCCTGTACCCCCTCCAGTGCAGGAGGGGTAAGCGTGTGGGGCATGGGGGCCAGAATCACAGGAGCCAACTTTCCAGTGCAATCCTTAACTCAATCCCAATTTCTTACTTATGGTGAGTAATTTAGAGATGAGTAACTACAAAGTTAAGATCTAATCACCCTAGTAACAATCAGCAGGTAGCATTTATTGGCCACCCATTTAAAAGCAAACACCTCATTTGATGCTTTGGGTTGCTGCACCTGGGTAAACACTGAGCCTGTATTATATTTATTGGGTTTATAGATTTATTACTAGATAGTTCAACCATCTCCCAGCAGCCGTCAATCAGTCAGAGCAGAAAGTCTAGTTATTGTGTGTATTTTCAAGTGAGATCTCCTATAACAAATATTGGTCTCTACTGCAGATTGCCTTCAGGAAAGTCATGTATGTCTTGTCTTGTCTAAAAACACTTTAACAGCCCCCCCCCCCCACAGCTCTCAGAAATGTTTTCCGTATTATATATTTCGCTGTGAGCTGCTCAACCCAATTACTTGAGGGTGTTCTCTCCAGCTCACCGCAGTCCCTCCTTATAGGCTGCCATTTTCTTTTACAATGTAGGTACAAGATAATAAATGCATGAATTGTAACCAAATATATACGGTAACATATCATATATATATAACACATTTATTTAACAGTCTTCTCTGAACCTTGCTTCTAAAAATCACTTCTCTCTCTCAACATGTGGTTGGTTTCTACAGGCCTAGATTTGTCAGAATGTCACGAAGTGGAGAATCTTTTGGGGTGGCATGTTCTATATTCTGGGGGCCTAAGAGACATGTAAAATCATGTGCTATTGCAAGATAATACAGACATCTTTGTTTATCATGCTGCAGGATCCAGTAATATTTTCCACAAATGAGAACTTACTTGATTGTTGTCTGGTACACAGCGTAATTCATATCCAGAGTAATTTGTATCTGTTCACATTCAGTACAACCTCTTTAGCACAGGTTTTCTTAGTGTGATGCAAAGCTATGATACAAAAAAAACACAATCTAGCTGAAAAGTAATAAATACCACAAATATATCACTCTGTCTATTTTAAATGTTTTAAAAAATGACTGTTTGAACCCATGCATTCTAATCGTGGAAGAGAAACATTTCTTCATGTCTTGCATTATTTGTGCTTAATATATGCTTTCCGTGCAGCCAGGGCTTACCTTAGTTGTGGTGGGTCCTGGTGAAAGATACAATTTACAGGGACTCTAATTTTATGTAAAGCATAACATTCTAACTCCTTTCCCTTTGGCTGTTGTTAAATAAAACTTCCAGCACCCATCTACCACAGGCTTCAATTATTGTAAATAGATAAAAACTGTATTTTTATTAAAAATGGAAGGCTGACATTTGAGTAGCACTGATGAGAAGTATTGTTGCCATCTTCTCTTAATATTTATGCTCTCTTGTGACCTAAGGCCCAAACCAGGCTAAATAGGGAGTAGTGTTGCTTCCTTTCATTTCTCCCTACTATACCTGCTATCCCACAGCCCCACTCCCATCCCAGAGACTATTATCCCACTGCTACTATAGGCACCATCTCTCTCTACTATACCTGCTATCCCACATCCACAGTCCCTTCCCAGAGAATATTATCCCCACTGCTACTATAGGCACCATCTCTCACTACTAAACCTGTTATCCCACAGTCCCACTCCCATTCCAGAGACTATTGTCCCACTGCTACCATAGGCACCATCTCTCTTACTATACTTACTATCCCACAGCCACAGTCCATTGCCATAGACTATTTTCCCCACTGTTACTATAAGCACATCTCTCCCTACTATACCTGCTATCCCACAGCCCCACTCCCATCCCAGAGCCTGATATCCCACTGCTACTATATGCACTATATTTCCCTAGTATACCTGCTATCCTACAGCAACAACCTATTACCCCTCTGCTACTATAGGCACAATCTCTCCCTACTATATCTGCTATATCACAGCCATAGTCCCATACCAGAGACTATTATCCCACTGCTGCAATAAGCACCATCTTTCCCTACTATACCTGCTATACTACAGCAACAGCCTATTATCCCACTACTACTATAGGCATAATCTCTCCCTACTATACCTGCTATCCTACAGCCACAATCCCTTCCCAGACACTATTATCCCCACTTAGGGTTGCCACCTTTTCCTGAAAAAAATACCGGCCTTCCTATATATTTATCTTTTTTTCCTATTAATAACATTGGGATCAACCATCAGAAATACCGGCCAGGCCGGTAAAATACCGGCCAGGAGGCAACCCTATCCCCACTGCTACTAGGGTTGCCACCTTTTCTTTAAAAAAATGCCGGCCTTCCTATATATTTATCTTTTTTTCCCTATTAAAGGAGTGGTTCGCCTTTACGGTAACTTTTATTATGTTATAGAATGGCCAATTCTAAGCAACTTTTCAATTGGTTTTTATTATTTATTTGTTATAGTTTTATAGTTATTTGTCTTTTTGTCTAATTATTTGCAACTTTCAATTGGTCGTCGCCGTCCCCTTCCAAAAAAACAAATGCTCTGCAAGGCTACAAATGTATTGTTATTGCTACTTTTTATTGCTGATCCTTCTATTCAGAGTCTCTCCTATTCACATTCCAGTCTCTTATTCAAATCAGTGCATGGTTGCTAGGGTAATTTGGGCCCTAGTTACAAGACAGCTTAAAATGCAAATTGAAGAGCTGCTGAATAAAAAGCAAAATAACTCAAAAACCGTAAATAATAAAAAATGAAAACAAATTGCAAAGGTGAACAACCCCTTTAATAACATTGGGATCAACCTTTAAAAATACCGGCCAGGCGAGTAAAATACCAGCCAAGTGGCAACCATAACTGCTACTATAGTTACAATCTCCCCTACTGCTATCTCACAGCCACAGCCACAGCCCCCTTTTCCAGTGTCAGTACAAGGCTTCAGAAAAGGTGCAAAGTTTGCTCCAGTTTTAGACACATATCAACTAATCATAATCATTTAGCAGTCTTTTGGTTAAAAGCAAACAAGGGGGTTGTTACAATGGGTTATGTGCACTGTGCACAAGTTATAAAAGAAAATGGAAGACTAATTATTTTCCCTGTTAATTTAAATATATTCATATTTTCTTCCTTCATGAAAAGTATTTTCACTTTCCACTTCTGTTTCCTTAAAATGTGTATTGTGCTGCTATTTACAATGTTTTTTTATGTACCTCATATTTTTTCCTAAAGAACATTTGCCAGAAACACTTGGGTAGAACAAAAACACGTCACTGGTAAAATGACATTAAATGGGGGAATTTGCTCACTTTATTTCAGTGACTGTTTAACAAGTAACAGTAAATATCACTGGTGAAAAGCGGGAAAAAGTTGACGATTGTGTTGTTATCGCTACCTCTAACAGCAACACACTGAAATGCGTTCCTAATTTTACTTCAGGATGCCCAACTCCGTTCTCTTACAGCCACTATGGCATCAACTACTTTTAGCCTAAACCACTATCTTTGTTGGGGGTGTGCGAAAAAATCCAGCTTCTATTCAAAAGAATTCTTTTATTAGAAGTATCATATTTTGTCACATTCACGATGCAAATCATCAGCCGCTTAATTTCATCTTGGTGTCCAGATAAAATACGTGCAACTGTTAATGAGCAGCCTGTTCTGTGTGCAACAGGGAAGCGATTCCCCTTCACATCCAAAGTGCTTCGGTCCAGCAAGGGTGACGTCACCTTTCAGCTGTTGTGGGAAGAGCAAGCGAGGTGTTGGCTAGTTTGAATCGAGTGCTGAGTAGCGGAGAAGTGGGATGCGCGGGTGCTCGTTGTGGCTGGACTGGAGGAATGGGCTAGAGGATTAGTGATTTGCCCACACAGACGCCCCCTGAAATTGCACTGATTTGTTTGTTGGGCTGAAACACCCCACAGCTTCCCAGGAAAAGTTTGCTGCATTGAAAACTTTCCCCGCTTGCTGATCCCCACCCCCTCTGTCCTCTCTTGGTTCCCTGGCTGTCGCAGGAAGTGACAGTTTTCTGCGAAGAGACCTTCCATCATGATCCTGCTGTGACCTGGTAATGTGACTGCTCTCTCTACTGTCTGCTCTTAAATCCGTTGTTCACCTTTGAGTTTACTTTTAGTATGATGTGTAGAGAGTGATGTTCTGAGACAACTTGCAATTGGTTTTAATTTTTTATTATTTGTGGGTTTTTTTTTAGTTATGTAGCTTTATATTCAGCAGCTCCCCAGTTTGCAATTACTACAGTCTGGTTGCTAGGGTTAAAATTATCAAAGTAACCGTGCATTGATTTGAATACAAGACTGGAATATGAACAGGAAAGGCCTTAAGACAGATGAGTAAAAAAAATAGTAGCAATAACCATAAATATGTGGCTTTTCAGAGCATTTGGTTTTAGCAGGAGTCAGCTGTATAGAGTTAGAAGAAAAGGGGGAATAATTAAAAAAACTATACAAAAATCACTTGAAAAGTTGTTGAGAATTGGCCACTATAACATACTAAAAGTTAAAGGTGAACCACCCCTTTAAAGGAGAATTCTACCCCTTTTATTAAATACCCCTACCCTAAATAGACCCTCCTCCCCCCCAGCCTACCTGGTACCCCGGGCAAATGCCCCTAACTTTTTACTTACCCCTCTGTGCAGATTTGGTCCTCGGAGTTCACAGGCTCCATCTTCCATTCTTCTTTGGGATCAGAGTGGCGTTTCTGTGCATTCGCGGTTGGAGTAATATTCCGGCGTCAAACAACTAAGCATGCACCCAAAGTTGCATGCACCCAAAGTTTCCGAAAAAATTTCTGAGATTTTCGTGACTTTCGGCGAATGCGCAGTTGTTCGAGACCGTAATATAACTCCAACTGTGCATGTGCAGAAAACTCCTCTCACTACACGAAGATTACCGAAGTAAAGAAGATGTCGTCTGTGAACTCCCGAGGACAGAATCTGCACAGAGGAGTAAGAAAAAAGTTAGGGGAATTTGCCCGGGGTACTAGGTAGGCTGAGGGTAGGGGGGTCTTTAATAAAGGGGTTGAATTCTCCTTTAAAGGGCAAAGCAACTTAATTGGTAGTAATAGTCAGTGAGATATATTTTAAGGAAATGCTCAAGTGAGATTAATGGGAATGGGCATTTTGCTCAGAAATCATTTTCCACTCTATTTGTAGTTCATCTATTAAATAGATCTTGCGTGTGTTTTATACACCCCATGTATTATTGATGTAAAATTAAGCAATTGGCTTTATTGAAAGGGGAATAGTGGGTAAACGGGCAACAGTTTTCTAGAGAATTCATAGGCATAATACCTTGTTTTTTTTATAAATACACCTAAAAATGATTGGTTCAATGGATCAGAGATAGGTTGGTATGATCATTGCTTAGGGTTGCCACCTCAGCCCCTTTAAACTGAGCACATATGGAATCTGCTTGCATGGCTAATTAGCAATTTATTTGGATGCATGCTGTAGACTGAAGTGATTTTATGTGCAGCCATGCATCATGCATCTAAATGAATTATTAATTAGCCATGCAGGCTGTAGGCAGGCCACGAGGCATAGCTATAGAGAGTCTGGGAAAGTTACTTTTGCTATAAATGTTGCTGGTGCAGCCTGAGCCAATGTAGAAATAAATAGTGCAGAAGTGTGGATAATAGCCTATTTGGATTGCTGGCTGGTCCATTATAGTGCAAGAGCCCTCTGTGTCATCCATTAGGAAATGTGCTGCGGAAGCATAGTGGCCCTTCAACTGCTACTGAATTTGCAGCACCGCCAAAAGGAAGAGCTTTGGAACCCTAGCATGCTATCAACTTTTATGGGCTCATCTTTTCACTTCCTTTCTTTTGTATATTCTTTATTTTCAGTTTTTCAAAGTTTTTAAAACAAACAAGGGGGATACAAAAAACAAGAGGGGAGGGGCACTAATAGTCGTATAACTTCTAACTCCAAGTCATGACAACAAGTTTTTAACTACTCATTACACAGCAATACTATTTAAACTGGGTTCTAATACATATACTAATTATACAATTGTGTGGGTTTGAGCTGATAATACCAAGTTAGTTTGTACTAATAGATAACCTTTTTATTGTTTACTGTTTCTTTCTATTAACTATTTAAGCCAAGGTTCCTATATGTACCAATATTCTTTACCTATATTATATAAGTTATTTCCTATGTTTTCCTTATTTCCTCAGTTTTCCTCATCTCTTCTACTAGAGCCATCCATTCAGCATGTTAATGGAGGTCTTGGAGAATTCCACCGTTTAGGAATTCACATTTTAGCTGCATGTAAAAGATGAATAGTAAGTACATCTGATAATGTAATGTTTTTATCTACAGAAGTTGGGTTGCTGCTTGTCATTCAGTACATCAGCCTGACTTTCTACCATGCTCTGTAGGCTGTTGGGTTTGTATTCTTGGGCTTTCCAACCCCTAAACCCTGAAAAAACATTTATTAGGACAGATTATGCGGTCCTGGGGGATGGCACTTTGTATTAGCTCCATACTAGGTTGTTGTTTATTATACATTCTGCTACTATGGTATATATATATATATATATATATATATATATATATATATATATATATATAGTTGTATCTTGCATTTAGCCTCTATGTATGCTGATTTAAAGCCCCCACATCCCAAACTGGTCATTCCTGGTATAGCAACAGCTTGAGGGACACCCAACCTGTTT
The DNA here is from genome assembly GCA_024363595.1 of Xenopus borealis. Lineage (NCBI taxonomy): Eukaryota > Metazoa > Chordata > Amphibia > Anura > Pipidae > Xenopus > Xenopus borealis. The sequence goes on from CM044434.1 coordinate 127,139,364, forward strand.
ACAGTTATCTCCATGTTTTGTTTTGTTTTTTTTATTTGTTGTCCGTCCCCTTTTTAGTAATTCCAGCTGATATGCAGTCTTCCTATGAAAGTACAGGTATGGGATCCGTTGTCCGGAAACCCATTATCCAGAATTACTGAAAGGTTGTCTCCCATAGACTCCTTTATAATCAAATAATCAACATTTTTAAAAATGAATTTCTTTTTTCTTTAATAATAAAACACTTAAGGTATCCAAAATAAGGAAATATCCATTATCTGTAAAACGCCAGGTCCTAAGCATTCTGCATAACAGGTCCCATACCTGTATTTTTTTTTTTTTACTATACCTGATCTGGGCTCAAACCGTATGGCTACTGAAAAAAATACACAAAGGAATTACTTTTAAGTGATCATAATATGCACAACTGCAAACTCTTTCCATTGTGAAAATCATCACATACATGTGAAATGTCTGAAGTTCAGCCAATGCATAAAATTCTTTAACATTTTATGACTCCTAAAAATATGCATATATATTTGTTTTGTATCCGAGCAAGATGTTCTTTAGCTACAGTTTTCCTTTAGCCACAGTGCTTTCCCACCTCACTGTCTGTTACTTGACACTGCATTATTTATGTCCTGCTGGCAGTGTATAGGTGTGAGTTTTCAGCATGAGACTGTATTGCGTAGCTTTTCAAAATGGGGGGGGGGGGAGACTTGGGGAGTTACGGCAAGTAGGCTGGGAATAATGGTGTTCAGGTTCTGCTGGAAACTCTGGTCAGAAGATTCTACATACTATACCCTCCGAGTAGAGCTTCATTGTTTGCTTATTGCATGAGAAATTGATCCAAGAAGCTCTCTGGTCTTTATACAGTTCTGGTGTTCAGGGATAAGTCATGAGCATTCAACTGTTGCTAAATGCCAAACCCCAGAATTCTTCGTCATACTTAGGATTCAGGGAGAGGTGGTTTTGGCACTGCTTGAGCTCTGTGTGTCAAATAATACAGTGTCTCCGTTATTTTGAACCAGTAAGCAGCTGTCTGTACAGGATCCACAATTAACTTTTTCCTCTGAAAATTCAACTTTCTGTGCGATTAAAGGGGTTGTTCACCTTCAAACAACTAGTTGTTTTCAGATAGATCACCAGAAATAAAGTTTTTTTCCAATTACTGTCTATTTTCTATTTGTAACCGTTTTTGTAATATTGAAGTGTAAAGTATTTTTCACCTTCTAAAGCAGCTCTGGGAGGGTGGGTCACCGACCCCCCCAACTGTTCTAAACTGATACAATTAATGGATACATTTCTTATCTTTGTTCCTGCTGAGCAGAATCTCGGTTTCATTACAGGCAGCTGTTAGAATTGATACAATAGTTGCTAATACTCCAGAGATGTGAAATGTATCAATTAAATGTTACAAAATTGTATCGGTTTAGATTCTTCACCTGAATTACTGAGCTGTCAGACTCAAACACCAGAGACACCAAGCTTTAACTTTAAACTTAGATTTTGGAAAGACAGTAAAAGATAAATAACTCTTTGAACAATACTAATTATAGGCTTTTAGGATTGCAGCAATGAGAATGACACTTTATAATTGTCCCACATAACCACTTGATAGACACCTTGAGGCTATATTTCATAATGCAACACTGCAGTAATGCTTTAAAGGAGAAGGAAAGGCTAAAATTAAGTAAGCTTTATTAGAAAGGTCTATATAAATACACCAGTAAACCCTCAACATAATGCTGCTCTGAGTCCTCTGTCAAAAGAAACAGCATTTCTTTCCATCTTTTCTGTGTACATGGACTTCTATATCAGACTTCCTGTTTTCATCATACACCTCCAGGGCTAGGGCTTGAGCATGCTCAGTTTGTTCCTCTCTCCCTTTCCCCCTCACTTTCCTCCCTCCCTGCTGTAATCTGAGCCCAGAGCTATCAGTGTGCAGGGAGTGACTCAGGCAGGAAGTGGTCAAGTGATCAAGCTAATATGACAGCTGCTATCCTAAACAAATTGAGAGTTCCAAGAGCTATTTACTCAGGTATGGTTTAGAATTCTGCTGAATAAATATAGTGTTATAGCTTGCACTATGTGTTACTAATCTATTGGCCATAAACAGCTTTGGTAGCTTTCCTTCTCCTTTAGTCAAATGGATTATAAGCAATGTAGCGCTAAATAGCAGTTCCTTTTAGACTCCAAGCGGCTGCAGTTTTGTCATGCTGCGGACTACAAGGGGGCAAATAGATTTACAGCTGAATCCATAGAAAATCTTGCCTTTAGCAACACTTTTACTGAAGTTGCATGTCTAGTGAGGAAGTGTATCACTGCCAGGGCAGGAGCAAAGCTGAGTTTAAAGGCATCTCTTCATCAGCTTGGGAATCTTTCCACCTGGCACAGAAATTCTCTTCCCATATCAGACTGGTAATTTGTTGGATGCAGAATTTCCCTTTGGAGCCAAACATGCTCGTTGGCTTCTTCCGATCTCCATGTCAGCGTGGGAATGACAGCAGCTGGTGTGGAGGCTTGGCATGTGAAAGGGATTCCTCTTAATACCATTTCCTCCACAAGTCTGCCAGTCTCCCCTTGCTCTCCATTGGGTTAGGATCTGCGGTCCTGAGTGAATGGTCATACCACAGTCCTAGGTATTCTGTATGAGCCTCCAAGGGAAGGGGCACTTGACAACTGTGTGATCTAGTCATCCGGTGTACAGGGGATTCACAAGTATGAACTATTGTGCAGTGTCAGATATGCAACTCTTAGTAGCCACAGCTACATAAGATACACACATCTCAGCTCTTTGTATCTGTAGTTTAGAACAGATATAAACCATGGGGTGTGAACTAGACATGACGCTACACTGATCAAGAACATGGTTTAGTACTACATACAACATTGCATTTTTCCTAGATCACCTTTGTCATGTTATAACTGCCCAAAGCAGTACAACACTGCCTTGATAATCCCCCATCTTTCAGTACTGATTTTTTCTGTGCAGCTTAATAACCTGTATTCCCAGTAAGGACAAGCTATATTATTAGACTGTTCTTGGGTGCTGCACTTCCTCCGCTGGGTTGATGGCCCTGTTTGTTGTTGGAGGTTTTGTAGGTATGAAGGTGCTGGAGGTGGGTTAGATATTGACTCATCTCACAGATGTAGTCTCTGATTACTCGGCCTTTGTGCCACGAGGTAGGTTGTTTTGCATGAAATATATTGTTTTGTTTACCGCAGCTACTTTATCTCAGTGTTGGTATCGTTATCATGTTGCAAATTAGGAGTACCCCCAGACTAGCTGCTGCAGACATATATATATATGCTGCAGACTCATAATATATATGAGTTGTGCTCATAAGTTATACACCCTAGTAGAATTTATGATTTCTTAACTGTGGGAAAAGATAGTTGAACTCTATAAAACAGGAAAGGGATATAAGAAAATATCAAAGCAATTGAGAATACCAATCAGCCAGTGTTCAAACTCTAATAACGAAGTGGAAAATTAGGGGTTTTGTTGAAACCAAACCAAATAAAACTAAAATTTCAGCCACAACTGCCAGAAAAATTGTTCGGGATGCAAGGAAATCCCACAAATAACTTCAGGTGAAATACAGGACTCTGAAAAAATGTGGTGTGGCTGTTTCAAGATGCACAATAAGGAGGCACTTGAAGAAAGATGGGCTGCATGGTTGAGCTGCCAGAAGAAAGCCATTACTACGCAAATGCCACAAAGTTTCCCGTTTACAGAATGCTAAACAGCACAGAGACAAGCCTCAAACGCTTACATTTGGAGAAGTCAACAAGGCCTATGATGAAAGGTACACCATTCCTACTGTGAAACATGGTGGTGGACCGCTGATGTTTTGGGGATGTGTGAGCTACAAAGGCACAGGAAATTTGGTTAGAATTGATGGCAAAATGAATGCAGTAAGTTATCAAAAAATACTGGAGGAACAAACATAAACCTAGACTCTGAAAAATCCAATTCATTTAAATGGACAACTTCTACACCACAAATCCCTATCACAGAACTTTTAAAAGCATATACGCGCACCACTCAGATGTTATCGACCAGCAGATACCAAGAAATGACATTACAGATTCTTCATAACTCATATCTCACTCCTGAAAAACGACATAGGATAGGAACTCTTCCTTCAGATAAATGCACGAGATGCGCAGCCCCCAAAGCAGACCTTCCCCACATGCTCTGGTCATGCCCTCAAATACAAACCTTTTGGCTGGAAGTAGTCTCCTATTGGACACAAATGACAAATAAATCAATTCAACCAACTATAGAATGGGCCCTATTTAGCATCACTCAGCAATACCCAACCTTAAATAAAGAGGAAAAACATTTTGGCGGCTCGGTTGGCGGCAGCGTCTCGAAAAACAATCTTACACCAAATCTACGGAAAGCCCTTCAATCACACTTACGAAACAAAAATTACACCATATCTTTCATATGGACTGGCTTGAAGCCACAACGAAAAAAGACTTGCAAGCAGAAAAAAAATTTCCACTTGGATCACATACATCAATAGTCTTCCCTCACCACTCCGATTCTTAACCACTTACTCCTTCATAAATACGACATGGTATATGACATGGAAATCTTAAAAGGTAACTCTCTGCTTCACGAAACAAACGACTATATCCGAAACTCACTTCAAGAAACTAGATCATCATCCACAAGCTCGCCCCCCCAGGACTCACTGTACAAATAGGCTTTTGTCATCCTACTTAAGGTAAATAAACCTAACCTACTTAACATGAGTTGAATGTATATACCTACCCTCAGAATTCTAACATGTACAAAAAGGTGAAAATGTAAAAGAGTGCTAGCATTGTTAATGTTTTATGTTTCTGTTTAATTTTCCTTTCTTTAAACATACTACGTTTTAATATGACAAGCTTACTAAAAAACCTAATAAAAACAATTTAAAATTTTTTAAAAAAAATACTGGAGGAAAATTTATACTCGGCACGGAAGCTGTGCATGGGACGTACTTGGACATTCCAACATGACAATGATCCAAAACACAAGGCCAAGTCGACCTGTCATTGGCTACAGCAAAATAAAGTGAAGGTTCTGGAGTGGCCATCTCGATCTCCTGACCTCAATATCATTCAGCCACTCTGGGGAGACCTCAAACGTGCAGTACATGCAAGACAGCCCAAGAATTTACAGGAACTGGTAGCTTTTTGCCAGGAAGAATGGGCAGCTTTACTGTCTGAGAAGATAAAGAGCCTCATCCACAAAAGACTTCAAGCTGTCATTGATGTTAAAGGGGGCAATACACCGTATTACAAAACTGGGGGTATGTAGATTTTTGATCTGGGTCATTTGGGTAGTTTATGTAGTGATTATGATTTAAAAAGAGTAAACACAGTTGTTTGACTATAAATGGCCAACCACTAACCATGAGTGAAAGAAAAGTTTTTGTGTTATCATTCATATTCTATGAAAAATGGGTAAGAAATCATAAATTCTGCCAGTGTATGGAAACTTATGAGGACAAGTGTGTATGTGCTTGTATGCATGTAAGAACAGCTATGTGTTTTCAATAGGATGTAATTTAATACAGTATTGTGTACCTTTCTCCAGTTGTCTCAATTTGCAGAACAAATGGTAAAAAATTAGACAAGAATGCTGAAAAAAACAAGTGTGTGTTCAAATTGTTGTTGAACCCTAAGGGTAGATACACATGGTGCTATTTGGGGGAGATTAGTTGGCAGGCGACAAATCAGCTCTTCCTTGGGAGACTAATCTACCCGAACTGCCTCCCCACCGGGCAGAATCGCTGGCGGGATGGCAGTCGTGGGGGCTTAGTTTTTTGAAGTAGCCCGAAGTTTCCTTGTGAAGCAATTAGGGGCGACTTTGGAAAACGAAGCGCTCAGAGTGCCATCCCACCTGCAATTTAGACTCTAGCCGGCGAGGAGGCAGTTCATGGAGATTCAGTGGCGTAACTACTCCCTGGAGGGCCCCAGCATAGAATGGGCACCTGGGCCCCCCTGTGGGGCCCTTACCTCTATAAATTGCATGCTGGAGTGTTGATGGCATATGTGATGTATAATCTCCCCCTAGATACCTGCCTGCCATAACCATTTTTGTGGCTCTGATGGGCCCCAAGGGGATGGGGCCCTCTGCTCGCCTGTAAAATCTTTCCCACTGGCAGTAATGTTAATTGCTGTAAGTAAAACCCATGTGTCGCTTCAGTCCAAAATCGTTTGACGTTTCCTCTTGATACCAATTGAAATGATTTTGGGAGACTGAAGGGACACATTGGTTATACCACCAGCGATTCAAATTATTGCTTTAACAGGGCGGTTAATCTCCTGGTGTGCCATTGCCCTAAAATAGATAATAATGGTAAAATAGAGAATAATGGTAAAACAAGTGTCCGTGACAATCCGTTCACTTTGGCACTTCATGCTTCCTGGTCTTGAGACTGTAATATAGCAAGAAATAAGGGGCAATTAGATTTCCTCATCATACTAAAACCAGCCCAAGCAAAACCATATCGGTCCTTATGGTTTAACCTGTGGCCGAGAAGCTCTGCTCACAGCCTCCTTCAACAGGGAAATAACAGTAACAGCAAAAAGCAAGCACACACTGTCTTCCCTTTTGTCAGATAGTATCTTCTGGCAGTGATGTCCCTTTCATGACCGTTCGGGCCGAATTAAGTCACAGGTCAGCACAAACACAATGCTGGTCTGTGGGTGCCGGCAGAGATTAGTAACAGCATCTTTTGTGTCCATGCCTAGCGAAGCTGAAATATTTCGGGGCAAATAGTTGATTCCAGGCAGTAATTGAAAACCAAATAATGTCTGTAATTTTGAGCTTGGTTTGAGTTCATAGAAAACAGATGGTACAGCGTGTAGCTTTGTCACAAAACACACAGGGGGGTCAGCTCATTTCATGGGGGGGGGCAATTGATTTCATTGGCCAGCTAGTTTTTGAAAAATGCTTGTTATAGTTGTTACGTAGGGCATCATTTGAACCTTTGGTTCTGATGGAGAGTCCGTAGTTTAACCCCTTTGCTTCAATTTGACTGTTTCCCTTCCCATGTCTGTTGTTCACTATGTAAAGCTGGCACTGAAGGAGTTTATCGCTGTCCCCATTAAGAGCCCTTCATGTGAATTGCTAATTTATTTGCTGGCTTTGTGTTCACAGATCTGACATTCAGCTGGGGCCAGTGGGTCAATGCTTGTGGGAGGAGAGGAGCAAAGGATTGGGGTTCTGAGGGGCCAGTAGAAGAAGGGGGTGAAAAGGGTGACTGTCAGACGCACAATTGGGCTCTTCTCTGTTGAAGAACGTAGGGTGAGCGTGGCAAAGTTATGAATAAACATCACCCTTCACTTGCACATACGCATGCATCAAAGTCTGCCACTGCCTGCACTCTTCTTGCCAGGAACAGTGACACACTACAGTGACAGCAGGAATGTTAAATGGTTGGGACCTCTCGGGGCCACATTTGATGCATCGCAGTAACCTAATTAAATAGCTATTAAACTATTAAGACCTACATTACACAGAAAGTATTTATTGCATATCATCTATTGCTTTTGTGCATTATTATTTCACTCAGTTGGTAGACAATTGACTGTGGGCCAGCCTTTCCGTAACATGTTGTTTTTTTTTTTTTTATACTACTTATGAAATTTCAGTTTGTTGATTAGAAAGAGGTTTGGAGCCTCATTTTGTCTTGGTCCTTAAAGGAAAAACTATACCCCTAAAATTAATACTTGAGCAACAAATAGTTTACATCAAATGGCATATTAAAGACATTGTTTGGTGGGTGTAGTTTTACTTTTTACCAGTGGTTTTTAGAATTCTAGTGCTCGAGTTTGGTGTTCCTTACCCTTACTATAATATAACCTCTACAGAAATGTATCTATCATCCCGCTATGGTTGCAAATCATCCTAGGACAGCCAATAGGGATTGATCCCACAACCCATTCCAGTTGTCTTCTGGCTTGGCCTTAAGCTGGCCATAGACGCAAAGATCCAATCATACCAATCCACAATTCGTACTGTTTTCGGAGGCCCGGACTGGCAATCTGTGGGTTCTGGTAAATGCCAGAGGGGCTGCTATAAGGTGCCATAGAAAGTCAGTATTTAGTGGGCTGGTGGGGGCTGTTTGGGCCTCTGTGGGCTGATTTGGCCTCTGTGGGCTGATTTGGCCTCTGTGGGCTGATTTGGCCTCTGTGTACCTGAAATGCCAGGGCCTATTTTAATTCTCAGTCCGGACCTGATGGAGTGTCCCGACATTTGTCTTGCCGTGCCGATAAGTTGTTCAGTCGACTGGACAGGTTAGTTGCCGATAATATCTCTGCATGTATTGCCGATCTGACCATTTTCAGCGGGAGACTATCACCAGCTTTGTCGGACATAAACGATGGTACGATTGCTGTTAGGGGCAGAACATCAGCTGATCTGTTCCTTTATTTTAAACTGAAGGTTAGTGGCAGGTCGGAAGATTGTTTGATAATTTGTGCGATCTGATCTTTGCGTCTATGGCCAGCTTAAGTCCCTGCTTCCATTGTATATTTTCAAGGATCCTCTGTGCATAGCTTTCACCCACTGACCAGGTATAGTTTTATGGACCTTATAAGAGACTAACAAATGTTGATAGTAGACTCTTCACTATTCGCCATTATTATCAGTGGTGTTCACGAGCAATTGAAATCACTTCTGTATTCACATGCATGCCTGTATGTACACATTTTAGGTTTCAGTGATCAGATCTGATGTTATACAATGCAATACACTGGACTCAAAAATAAAGCCCCACATGTGAAATTGTAATACCCATGTACAGTATCTGAGAAATGGCTTTATTGTATTATAATATACCTTATGATTTTGTATTATAATATTATATCCACTCTAAAACAGCAAAATGTCAGTCTCAGTTTCCTTTTAAGTAGACCCCTGTATCCGACCTGTTTTGAGTGATTATCCAGAGTGGAAGTCTGACAGAAAATGTAAAAGCAGGCATTTTTGGGCCAACCTCAGCTCTGTTTACCTGCACCAAAGCAGTTGTACATTTTAGTGCAGATGGAGCTTGGGAAGGGAGCAGATCTGTCTCTCACCCTGTGGGAAAAAAATGTGTGCCCTCAGCCTTATAAGGGAAACAGAAGAGCAAAATATATTTTTGTTTGTTTGTTGCAAGTCCTATTTATTGTGCCCATTTTTAGTAAAGGTGTTTACTTACCCTTTAAAGGACAAGGAAACCATAAAAATGAATAGGACTAAAAATGCCATGTTTTATATACTGAGCTTATTGCACCAGCCTAAAGTTTCATCTTGTCAATAGCAGCAATGATCCAGGACTTCAAACTTGTCACAGGGGGTCACCATCTTGGAAAGTGTCTGTGACACTCACATGCTCAGTGGGCTCTGAGCAGCTGTTGAGAAGCTAAGCTTAGGGGTCGTCACAAATTATTAAGCAGAAAATGAGGTTGGACTGTAATATAAGCTGATGCTACAGGGCTGATTATTAAATTCTGCTGCTAATTGCACTGGTTTCTGTGCTTCCATGTAGTAATTATCCATATTAATTACTAATCAGCCTTATACTGTGACCATTATATTCCATGTGTTTTGTATATTTTTAATTGGTCCCTAAGCTCAGTAAGTGACAGCAGCACAGAGAATGTGCAGTGAATCAGCAGAAAAGAAGATGGGGAGCTACTGGGGCATCTTGGGAGACAGATCTTTACAGCTAAAGGTCTTTGGTTGTCTGTGGTTGGTATAGAAGCTATGGCAGTTAAGAGGATGAAGTGTGCGAGTCTGCAGCCTATAAATGCAAACAGGCACACGTTGTCTGACATATTTGCTTAGGCTACAGCTTAGTGAAAGGTTTTGTCAACTATAATGCACTCTGTTCCTGTTAACTCATACACGTACATATGCTAGGCCCTTGCACAACCCTGGGAATCCAGGTTCATACTGTTAACCATGAAGTCCAGTAATTGGACTGAGTTCCTTGAGATTAGACCTCCTCTGCAGCATTCGCCCTCTCTTCACAAATGTGCGTGTGTGTAAATGAAGCAGATGTTTTTTTGTCTGGTCCAATGGTTACTTATTCCATATGCCGATTCACTGCCAGATGTTCCTCCGGAGAATAAGGCCAAGATGATTTCCATGTTTATCCTGGATTGAGTTGTCATTGTTTCCACTGTCTGCATAATTAGATTTAGCCTGCTCCTTCCAGCTAACCTTTTTATTACTGAGGCGACTTGCAGATACCATTAGACAGTGGTGTCTGAAGAGATCTAGCGCTGTACATCTGGAAAAGGCTTGCTGTCTTGTCTAATTGTTGTTCTACAGCACTTTGGCTCCATGTAGTTATACTAAGCCCTGGTGTAAACTACAAAAAGTTTATTGCCAAAGTTCTGTATTGTTTTCAGAGTATATAAGCATTCCCAAAGATATTTGACACTACAGCAAATTTATCTTCCACTTCTTACATCCTGCTCACAGATTGTGTTCTTAGAAAATCATTGCCTACACTGTACTTCAACATCGCTAAGTTTAAATTATTTGAGATTGTATGCAATGTCCCTCAGTTAGCTTAATGGCTCAAGCTTCTTACTGATCACTTGATGCCAGCCAGGGCCGCCACTAGAAATCGCAGAGCCCTGTACAACAAAATCTTCAGGGCCCCACCCCAGATCCTGCCAAGCCCACACCACAGTTAAAAGCTAAAAACAGTAAACACCCCCCACACACGCTATAAAAAAAATGTTGGCACCAGGGCACCCCATACGTTAAAGTATGAAATAATACATTGGTGGCTAGGGGTTAAAAAAAAAAAAAAACCACATTGTTGTTTTCAAGACTTCAACTTCGGCTCCTTTCGTGATTTCGGGTCTTTTTGTGGCTTTTCGGACTTCAGCTTTGGGTCTTTTCGGGAATTCGGAAAAGGCTGCTCGGCTTCAGAGCTGTCAAGGGGGGTCCGGCTGTGCTACCATTTTCAAAATAGCCAGGCCCCCTTGGCGGTGCCGGAGTCCAAAGAGCCGGAGCATGTCCCGAAGAGCCTTTCTGTCAACAAGTGAAATGCATGCTCAATTGGGTTCAGATCAGGTGACTGACTTGGCCATTCCATGCTTTTATCTTTCCATCATTCTGTTAGAGGTTGCTCTTGGTTTCATCTGTCCAAAGAATGTTTGTTTTTTCCAGAACTGTGCTGGCTTTTTTTTAGATTTTTTTTGGTTAGCAAAGTTCAATCTAGCCTTTCTATTATTGATGCTTATGAGTGGCTTGCACCTTGCAGTGCACCCTCCGTATTTACTTTCATGCAGCCTTTTCTTTATGGTAGACTTGGGTATTGATATGCCTACCTCTTTGAGAGTGTTGTTCACTTGTTTGGCTGTTGTAAAGGGGGTTTCGCTTCACCATGGAAATGATTCTACGATCACGGACGTCCAGGTCGTTTTCTGTAGCTGAGTTCACCAGTGCTTGCTTTCTTTCTCAGGATGTACCAAACTGTAGATTTTGCCACTCCTAATATTGTAGCAATTTCTTGGATGGGTTTTTTCTGTTTTTGCAGCTTAACGATGGCTTGTTTCCCCTGTATGGAGAGCTCCTTTGACCGCATGTTGTCTGTTCACAGCAAAATCTTCCACATACAAGCACCCCCCTCAAATTAACTCCAAGGCTTTTATCTGCATAATTGATAATGACATGAAGGAATTACCCACACCTGCCCATGAAATAATCAACAGACCAAGGAATGCATAGTTTCAGATAAATTCACATTTAGTTTATTTACAAATCATTCAGATTCAACAGGACAGCCCTTCCACATTACCAAGAGAGTAGCAATGTGATGGAACAGGGGACCCCTGGAGGCCCTGCCATCTACTGACGGGTAGATCTGTCAATGCTGAGAGTCCCTATACTTTTCCATATTTACCTATATATACTTGTGGTTCAGGTCAGGTGTGTTGGATATAGTTCCTGATCCTTCTCTGTCCCCACTTCCATCCTCTCTGTGCAGGAAATGTATAACTTCTAACATTCCGTTTATCACTAGCTCTGCCTGGGTGTTACACCATATATTTACTCTGCCAGTGGAGTGGATTCAGTTAGCTCTTCCTAACATTGTTAGATATTTTGCTTTCATGTTCTCACTTAAGATCAGGATCTCTTTCCTGGCATTATTGTTTTTCTGAAATATGACTCACCAAATGGAAAGTTCCGCCCCATCTCCAGACTATACAAATAGATATTGTTGTTGCGTCGGGTTGGTTGCTTTTTTAAATTAGTTTTTCACTCCATAACACACTATTGCCTTTTGTATATATTTTTTGAAGAAAAATGAATATTCTCTTTGCATTTTTTCAGTCATAAGACTTCAGATCCATAAGTAATAGCAGCCTAGATATAACGTTTGTTGTTTCCTGTGAGGGCCATAGTCTGACTGTGCACTGAGATAGCAGGAAAACTCCTGGTAGGGCAAGGTGTTAAGGTGGCCATACATGGCGAGATCTGCTCGTTTGGCGATGTCGCCAAATGAGAGGATCTCTCCCCGATATGCCCACCTTGAGGTCCCTAGGGGGATACGGGAGGTTGGATCGCAGGACTGCATCTACGAACAGATGCAGCTGCGATCCAACAAGATTTTTAGTCCCCGTCCGATCGACATCTGGCTGACTTTGGCCAGATGTCGATTGGTTAAGTCCGTCGAGGGGCCCAGCGCAGGAGAAGATAAGCTGCCGACTTAGTCTGGCGGCAGCTTTTATAGGCCCGTGTATGGCCACCCTTAGTGTGAACAGATTTTAGCAATTTGGCCTATTCATGGTCATTTCCTATTTCTGTATGGAAACAAAGAAACTAAATTGATGGAAGAATAGATTATAGTATATAAAGAAAAGAGAACAAAAGAAAAAGGAAGTTAATTGAATAGAGGAGGAAAATGGTTTGTAGAATGGGCTAAAAGTCTAAGATTTTCTGGTGGGCACCTGACATCCCAGTCCAGCACTCGGGGTCGGACTGTCCCGGTGGGACACCGGAAAAAACCCGGTGGGCCCCATTCCTCATGGGCCCCCGCCAGCCCTCCTCACCCAATCAATTTTCGGCGACGTGCAGTGCCTTCTCACATGCGCGATGTGCGGCTGTATTCGTGCATGACTGCCGCTTTGCAGTAGTTGGGAGAGGGGGGCCCTGGACAACAGTCCCGGTGGGCCCAGGGCCCCTCCGTCCCACCCGGCCAGCACTGTTGAGGGTAATATATTATTCATCCATAGGAAAAATGCATAATTTTTCAGTTGTAAGTAGTAGCTACTTACTAATCTGCAGGCGTGGAATAAGATAATAAAAGTGAAACCTATAAGCACCAATTCAGGGCAGACATTGGCTGTCACTCTTGACTGATATAGCAGCCAGTTGATATATGTTTGGCCTCCAAACCCTGCCTTCCCTGAGGACTAGAATTGTCGAAGTAGACAACAACAACCAAGCTAACATGGGCCCCTCTTTTCAAGGTCTAGGAGTTCCAATAATTCAATTATATTATGACCATTATAAGGGTAATGGCATACATAACAATTATTTCTCGCAGGAAACCTTCAGAAGACAAATCTACAGAAAATACCTTTCCATCTGAATTCATAAAAACAATGAATGTAAATCAAGAAGGTATTTTCGAAAAATTATCTAAGATTGGTGCATGTAAAGTGTTTTATAATCCTGATTCCATTGGATCCAAATACCTTTGTCGCTTTGACATTAGTTAAAGGCCAAACAAATATATAGTTTTCCCTTTCTCATCTGGGTTTCAGGTCTGGCTTGTATATTTTTTTGGTATTGGAAACCGCATCATGATATAAATATACAGAGAGAACATACTTTATTAATATGATATGATGGCACTTTACTTCGGTCTTTTGGGGGTCTAACTGAATAAAGACATAAATATAAGTGGATCAGAGACCTTTTAGCAAAATTTGTTTTACTTGGGTTACTTGTTCTGTTCACATGTGGAGGGAGCCATTTAGCAACAGTTGGGATTTAGAGGGTACCAGCTAGAGTGCAGACTGGATACATATAGAGCTGGGGTTCCTATGTATATTTTTTGATGCATAGTTAAAGAGAACCAATGAGGATCCTCAACTCTCCCAACCTCCATACACTCACACAATACACAAAGTAAGACAGTCCTGTCATGCTGCCTCCTGCATGCTTCTTATGTTCTGGAGAGATTGCTGGAATATGGAACATGCCCAGCTTTGGCTGCAGTAGCATTTCTTATCCAAAGGTGTATATAGAATTACAATCCCCTTCTTCAGCTCTCATGTTTCATGCTGAAGCAAAGCCTACTACTTGTGTATGTGCACCAGATGCTGTTGGGCAGGGCAGAGCTCAGACACACATGGGAATGGCTGAAATTCCCAGCTGCTGCCTCCTTCTCCTGTTTCGTTCATGGGATAGAGACATGGACCACCGCCTGGGTGTGTGCCCTGTTAATGGGGATTCTTGCTCTGCCTTTTATTACACTTAGAGCTTATCCCATTTAATATAATATTATTGCTCCTTCAGGTTTCACCCAGTGGAAAGAATCCTAGATATGTGATCAAGCTCTCTGATAGACCACCATCAATTTTCTTTAATTATGGGAGGAATTTCTCTTGAGTTTTGCATTTTTTTCAGCCCGTCTCAACCTTTGTCAAACATAATCCATTAGCATTTATTCTATTCAGAATCTATTGTTTTAGAATGTTACATCTCTTCCTAATAATGGTCTTCTCTACCAAAATGAGAGTTGAAAATATACAAAATGCTATCCAATTTCAGTCAGGGGCTTTTGTTGTGTTGTGGCATCTTTCAAGCATTATAAAGGGTGCTACAAAATGCACAACATTTATGGCTGCATGGTATTTTGCATTTCATTGAAATTCCTGAAACCATTCCAAACTTATTAGTGCCTATGGGAAATGGGGAAGTAGTAGACACCCCCAGTGGCTAGGAATACTGCACACACTATAATACATGTCGGTGGTTGGCCTTAACTACTGTATATAACTGGAAATATGTCGGCACCCTATTATATATGAATAAAAGTATTCTTATATTTCCCATTTATAAAGTGGGTAAGTGGTAGGCACCCTTTTATATAAGTGGGGTAGTAGTGGGGCCCATGTAATAGGCACCTTGTTAGCTAGGAAATCAGGAACTAGTTGACACCTACAATTTAACCTATCATTGTGGAATGAATAAATGGACTGCATCTTCTTAAATTAACTTTTGCAGGCTGACATCTTCCTTTCCTTCTCTTAGACTTTTCCTCTCCTGGACATGCTTACTTAACACCATATTCAAAGATGGCTTTTGATTTATCGTCTGTTGTCCCACCGGACATGCTGCAGTACATCAATAATCGGACGGGGGACACTGGTCAAGATGATCCTTTTGAGGGCTTCTGTAGCTTGGAAAGTGAACGGCATTATGATGTAGTTCCCACAGTTGTTTGCTCTCTGTGCTGCCTCTTTGGGCTGATATACACCTTTTTTGGTAAGATGTGAATGTTGAAACTAGGAATTTAAGGTTTTTAGGGTGGAAGCTATGATCAAATGCATGTAATATTTGGTGCAAGACAATGCTTTAAGCAGATTATAGGAGTTGAATTACTACCTGTTTTACCAATGATTACTGCTTGCAAAATAGCTAATCATAGTATCTGTACAATGTATTTTTTGCTTTGGGATGATTTATTCAAAAGCTACAAATTATCTCATTTATCAACTTTAATATGAGTCAGTTCATTAACACATTCTTGACTATTAGAAACATCTTTCCTGACACCTTTCCTTATGTAAAATAAATTGATCTGGAAAGATCATTTTGAAGGGCAGAAAAAAATCCAGAAGCTTAATCTTGGGCAATGAGAAGTAATAGGGTAGCATTGTGTTGGAGCTTTCTTCATTAGTAGAAGAGAGTGATACACCAGAAGCACAGTGGTTATAAAGACATAGGCATATTAGTGGTATTATATTAACAAACAAGGGTCTGCACGCCAAATAAAGAGGCAAAGTGGTATTTGGAAGTCATATATTTTTTGTTATAAAAAGATAAATCACATACATAGAACGAGGCCAAAGCGTGCCAGTAAATGCATACCAATCAGAATATGGTCTTAAAATAGTAATTTGATAAAGAAAGTGGATGCCCTTGCCCTGAGAGGAGAATTACCGTAAAGTTTCGGCTAGTTGCCTTTCTCATAGCTAATTATGAACCATATTGTAATTATTGTGAGAATTGTACATTAGAGTGCCCCCCATCTAAGAATATTTTTTATATATTAGTGGTATTATACCAGTTAAAATAATACCTAGACTAGAAAACCGTTTTTAAGAAGACTGAAATGGAATGTCTAATTACAAGAATTATAGGTGGGCTACAATTTGCACACAGAAAAAAGTAGGTAAATAGTCATTGGTTTATGGCCATCCAGTGTTGAGTAATAACAAGTAAACCATAGTCCATGGTCCACAAGTCTGCAGACAAAAAATATTGTTTTGTTCTGTCTGTTTGAATAGCATTGTCTTCTAGTCAGTCCTCTTTGACCAGAATCAAAAAGAAACAGTCTCTGCCTACTTACTCATTCCTCTTCTGTTGCACCATGCAACTTGGTTCTAGGTTGTCTTCTTGTTAATTAATGTTGTATCTCTGTCATTAATTTTTTGTCATATTTGTCTTTTTTTGGTCCTCAGGCTATCGATGTTTCAAAGCCATTATGTTTCTATCTGGTCTGCTGGCTGGTTCGGCGGTCATATTTTTACTTTGCTATAAGGAGCGGATCATGGACACACAGCTGAGCCTAGAGCTCAGTGCAGGCATAGCCTTGGGCATCGGCCTCCTCTGTGGACTGGTCACAATGCTTGTGCACAGTGTGGGTCTCTTCATGACTGGACTTTTACTGGGACTTCTACTTGCCATTGCCTCCTTGGTAGGCCTTGAACAGTTTTATCACCCTCCCACTGCATGGATTCCGGTGGGACTGATGATGGGTTCTGCTATGCTTTTTGCTGTATTGACTCTCCAGTGGCAAAAGCTTTTTACAGTGGTCTCTACTTCAACCTTTGGAGCAGCAATCTTGACTGTGTGCACAGATTATTTCATAGAGCTGATGCTGCTGGTACAGTATGTGTACGACCGCCTTCGCTTAGAGACCTCTCACCCCCTCTGCTGGTATAGCTGGGTTGTCCTGGGCATGTGGCCAGTGCTGAGCATCTTGGGAATTGTAGTTCAGTGGAAGCTGACAGCTGAGGGCTTCTCTCATACTGATGGTGAGTATGTGTCTGCATTCATTACTTTCTAGTCCTAAAAATAGTAAGCAGCTTCTTATCTTGTATTAAAAGTCTACTAAAAAATCACTATCGAGCAACTATCAAATCTCTGTAGCTGTGCATAGGCATGGAAACAACACTAGTAAAGTGGTCTATAAACAAACCAACATAATATTGTCCACAAATTATGTTTACCTTGCTTAATATCAGATTATGAAACCAGATCAGACTGGTTTGGCCCTCTGTTTTGCTGGGCAATTAAAGGATTTAATTGTTTGGAGACCATGTCAAATTAATGTTTTGTTGTGTATACCCTATTCAGTTGGTCAATATTATGTAGAGAGCAGGGGATCAGGATCCAAGATTGGGTTGCCATATTGCTTTTGAGTGGTTTATTAAGCTTCTATATTAAAACCGTAAAATATATATTTATTTAATTTGGAAGACCCCAATATGCATAAGGAACTAATTCTAAACCGAATGTTGAGTAGTGTCCTGACTCCCAGCTTTGAGCACAAAGCGTGTGCTAGGAAGTTATCTGTATATTCTCTTACATGATGTTGCCCCGTTATGATGGGAGTGCCTGAAGCCATTGATGTATTTGTCTTCCATTCTATGATTAATTTATTTTCATCAATGCATTTAGCTCACATAACCTTTCCTTTCTTATGCACTTTGCTGTCATGTACAGTCTAATTGTGGCCTTCTGTCCCACCACTAAAAAGGCTACAGTGAAAAGAAATGTGTATGTTGTGCCCAAGGCTAAAAAGGAAAAGAGACTTGTAATTGTGCCAGATGTGTCATAACCCTGAGGCTTCATGCCTCTAATAGGCACTGCCAGATTATGAAGATCTATTGATCCGGGAACATCTCCTGTCTAAAGCTTTATTCTCACTGGAGACAACTCTGATTGTGTGTCTCACACTAGCAGTGGAGTAGGGGAAAGATAACTTTTCGAAGTTCTGAAATTGAAATCCTTCGTGCTGTCACCATTCAACCTTTCTAAAATGCTGTAAGGGTGCCTCTAGTTTTCCTAGTAAGTCCTAACCCTGTATGACAGATGCAACTTGAGCAGTTTAGCAGCATTAGACCATAGAGGTTAACCTTTCAATACTGTGCTTCCCACCCTGTGACCTAAAGCTTGTAAAGTTGACAACTGAAGGATATATTTATTAGGCGAATAAATGATTCGTTGTGTCTTTAAGTGCAATGCCATAGAATATTCTACAAATATTAAATCAAACCTCCATTATAACCAGCATTACACATCCAATGGTTGCTGCAGTTCATCTAAGAAGCAAGAGTTGTTATCTAAATGTTATTTTTTCATGAAAAAAAAGGAACACGGTGAAACTGATGCACTTTATTATCACTATGTATACATTAAACTATTTTCCCTTGGGGAAGGGATTCATGTTACCAAATTCAGGAACAGAATGGCCTGTAATATTATCCTAAATAGGTTATGCTTTCCTTAGGGCAGGGTTGTGCAGACTTGCGGGCCAGATACAGTCCTCCAGTGATTGTTTTTATACATATCTATGGCAGCTGGCCCACTAAGTTGGACAACATGGCCGTAGGCATTCCTTCTTCTCTGCATTCTGGTGACTGTCTGATGTTTCTGCAATTCCTGGCATTATGAAAGTACATTTGTTTTTCAACAGCAGCTGATACAGGCTCTTACTCATCATAATCAGTGAGCTAAATGGTCTCCTGTTTCTTGTTCTGTCCCTCATTTTGTAAGCATGATACTTAGATTGCCATTATTATTACCATAATGCATTTATAAAGTACAAACATAATCTGAAGCACTATACAATAAATGGCTACATACACCGAACTTACAGTTCTACATACAAAACAACCAGTGACTGATACAAGAGGTAAAGAGGGCCCCTGCCTAAATGAGCTCTGATTTTATATGTGAGTAGTTGGAATGACTGTCGTCATGTATAATATTCACGTGTGCATGAGCTCCTACTCAATGAATGGTTTCTTATTAATCCTATCAAGTGCATGTTACACCTCCATTTGTTTCCTTGCTAGAAGCAATCCAAACAAGTCCTCATTAAATATGGTACACGATAATTGCCAACATTTCAGCCTTGTTTTAGTGTTATAAACGGAGTGTCCTCCTCACCTATATGCAAACAGAGACACCCTAAAATTCAAATGCTAACACTCCCCACTAGTAGAAACATAAAAGGGTACCTGTGACAAAAAAAACATTTCCCCCAACCAAAGTTGTGGGCTATTAGCACCCACACTCCAGTTGGGGGTAACATTAGTTTTTTTTGTTTTTTTTTTTAAATTGCCCCCCACCAGTGCTAGGCCACCCACACCCAGAGGGAGATTCCTGTGTGAGCAGCCATGTCATGCATCGTGCATAATTCACTTCTGACATAACGCACACAATTCCTTCATTATGTGTGTGCCCCAACATGGCTGCTCGTTCGGCTGAAACCATCAATCCGTTGAGAAATATTTGAGCGAAAATCGAGCTGAATCAGAGTTCTAATTTGCATATGCAAATTGGGGGTGGGAAGGGGAATTTTTTTTTACTTGTTTTGTGACAAAAAAAAGTCATGCAATTTCCGCCCCTAATTTGCATATGCAAATTAGGATTTGGTTCGGCCAGACAGAAGGATTCGGTCGAATTCGAATCCTGCTGAAAAAAGCTGAATCCTGAACTGCATCTTGGATTCGGTGCATCCATAGCAAAAATAAAAGTTAATAAAGCATTGTGTGTTTTGGGGGGCAGTGTAACTGCACGTTCTTTTGTAGCAGATATTGTGTAGCAATGGTCGGTTTAAATCAACTAGTAGGACAGTCTGGCTTTTGATCGTACAACTTTCTAATTCCGTCTGTATTTTCAAGTCATTTGAACTGGTGTGTGTGTTGGGTCACTGGATGGTGTGTGTTACTTTATAGATGCAACTGGCTCCTCTTAACACAGATGTCTTTGCATTTATAGGGTGTGAAGCTGCTGTATATTCACAGTTACTGATCATGTGAATCACTTTGAGTTTATGGGGTGAAAAGCTAGTGTGGTTAGAGGATGGCAGGGGAATATTTTTATATAATGCTCTGCCAACCAGCAGTTTGTGCAGAGGTTAATCAGGGTTAGAGGCTAATGTGAGACTTGAAAATATGTGACAGCTTCCTGCTCTAAGGTTACCTTGGGCTAAAGACCTCACACATTCTGTATCTGGAATAGTTCTTATAGGGCTGCCTTTAGAATGAGCAAAGATCAGACTTTAACTGGGAAAATTTACTGGCGTATAGATGGGTAAAGGCAGACAAATACCTTGGATAGTTGTTTGAACTGTTGACTTTTATACCCACATGTAACACAAAAGAAACTTTCCCTTCATATGAGAGACAAACACCATTCTGTGCTGGCAGGCCACCCACTTTGCCATGGGATGAAACAAGATCTCTCTCTTCCATTATTACTCTGTCTAGTTTCTCTTACTTGATTTCCTTTTTATCTTGACAGTCATAATAAGTAGACGTCAGAAACGCCTCCAGCTCTTGCGAATTCGGCAGAAGGATGCCAAGAAAAGGCAAAGTGTTGCTTCTCAAGAAGGCACTTACCGTCGAAAAGCGAACCCTATGAAAAGATATACTGGAGATATCCTTGCACCGGTAAGCATAAATGGGAAGCTGGCTTAACTTTAGCATCCATTAATTGGGTTGGCACACACTATACATCCTCTCATATCAGCAGAGGTCACCCAAAACACTTGTCTACATGTATGCAGCAAGATCCATTAATAACATTCATGTATATATATGAAAATATATCTCTACAGTATTCTGAATGTTACTATGATCAACAATGTCCACGTCTTTGCCTATCACCATTGTGATTGGTAAGCTGCCTGTGTTAGTGGACAATGTTGCATCATATCCATTTAAATAAAATCTAAAACAGAAGTAGAAGTTGCCTTGGAATTTTGTGGCTTCTGCTAAATAATTGGCCTTGTGCTTTTATATAGTCACTAAATACCTAGGTGACTTATTAGCCTTATAAATGACAATAGGTGTAAATTGTCCATATTCTCTCTTTCTCAGTACAAATTTCAGAAGTTTATCAGAATGCAAGGTTTTGAAATAAAGCTTTCATTCTGAATCAGAACAATGCTATACGAAGCCTAGAATGGATGGGAAAAGAGAATAATAGTATGCCTGTCACTGCACAGGATTTGGCTAAGGTAATACACACTTTATTATATGGAAATCCATCCTGTGTGTGCAATGACAGACTGATGCTGTCACTGTTTAAATAAATTGTTCAGTGTAAAAATAAAAACTAGGTAAATAGTCTGCAAAATAAAAAATGTTTCTAATATAGTTAGTTAGCCAAAAATGTAATGTATACATTATGTGTAACATAATAGCCACAACACTACTTCCTGCTTTGCAGCTCTCTTGGTTTCCACTGATTAGTTACCAGACAGTAACCAATCAGTGACTTGAGGGGGGAACACATGGGCCATAACTGTTGCTTTTGAATCTGAGCTGAATGCTGAGGATCAATTGCAAACTTACTGAACAATTAACTCAGATTTAAAGAGCTGCAAACAGGAAGTATTGTTCAGTTATATTAGACATCCAGCCACTCCAGCCTTTATACATTACATTTTTGGCTAACTAACTATATTAGAAACCTTTTCCTATTTTACACAGCCTATCTAGTTAACCAGTTTTAATTTTTACACTGAACTGTTCCTTTAAGGCTAGTGCCACATGTAGTGGATCTTGGCCTGCAAAGAAACACAGGCTGATATTCCACTCTTCTGCTCCTCCATTACTGATCTGCCTCTGCTCTGTCGCAAAATCTGACTTAGTGACCCTTTAAAGGCATTGGCAAGTACCTCAATTATGCGCCTTGCTTAGACAATACAGACGTTCTAAGGGCTTTACCAAATTGCAGCCAACCTCCCGCAATTCCATTTTTACTGTCTTTAATCAAAAAGAAACCTATCTCCAATATACTTCAATAAAAAAAAAGTCTGCTGTTTTTATAAGAAACCTGACTGTATGCAGTGAAATTCTCCCTTCATTTACTTCTGTGGATAGGAATTGTCAGACGGTCCCTAACTGTTGTGCAGGGAAACAATCATACTTAAGAACAGTAGGGGGAGCCCCACCTTACTTCCCAGCCATGAAGAACAATAGAAATGGGGAGGGTTAGTTGTGAGTGTAGGGGAGGCTTGGCAAGGATTATGGAACCTTCTATGTGCCTTTCTAATACAAACCCTATGCCTATGCCTCTTCCATTTATGCATAGCAGATGACTGAAACTCAAGCACTGTTGGTCAAATAGACACACGTATAGTCGCTGAATAGTTTGACTCACACACTGCTGCATATGTTGAATGCCAACCCACTACCTTATTTTTGAAGGTGACATAATGGATAATATTTTAAATAATTTATTAAAAGTTACGTTTGAATACACATTATGTATATACACTCGATTAAAGTTTTGGACTAGGTGGATGGGCAGGTGCAAGTTATTAGGTAATTTCTTTCTCTTTTTCCTCCACACTTAATCATTTGACCTTATACACCATCCCTTGTTTTTTGTTGATGGTAGGTGCTCCCCAACACCACTGACGCATTGAACTATATTCTGATTATTAATTAGTCTTGCTGTATCGGCTTCTGGCAGATATTATTTGACTTGTGCTGTTTTGATCATTTATGACGATCCCTAAGCAGCTCAGGCCACACTGAGCATGTGCACAGTCTTGGTCTTGCAAAGATGTATAACAAAGTTATGACAGCCCCCTTTGGCCAACTTTGAAAACATTAATCATTTGTTGTGCAGTAAATTTGTGCGTGTTTAGTATACAAAATACAACATTTCTAGCCTTATTCTATTATAGACTTTCCTTGTCCTTTAATGTTGGCTGGTGGAACATGTTCATTTATAACCATTGTTTGGTCTTGTGGTATAATATAGTGCTGCGTTTGTTTCCAGCCCTTGCTTGCATAACTATGCATAACCAGATAAAGATACCTCCTTACAAGCCACTGTTCTGGCTGCTTCTTCCTGGAATTCAGATATAATGGACTAAACCGTAACCCAGAACTGGACAAACACTAGTATAACAGTTTCAATTTATCAGGCTTCATTGCAGAAAGCAAAGCCTGGGAGGGGGGCTGAGTTGCTCTTGGAGATTTCACCAGCACGTCCAAGCAGAATGTAAGCTACATATGTAGGTAGGCTGTATAACTGAAACACAGATCTTCAGAACCATAAGCAACATCACAAAAAAAAAATCAAAAGATAAGGAATAGAACTCAAGCATATTCACTGCAAGTGACTTTACATGGGGGGTGGGTACTCATGACACAATCATAATCGGTTATGAGAATTAAATATACTTCTTTTCTTTTCTTAGAGTTATCTGCAGAGCCTGAGAGAGCGTCAGACTGGCACAGGCACATCTATGAGCAGCCTGAGCACAAACATGCAGACGATTATAGATATGGACTATGAGTGTGGTTCCACTGTGCCACTCACTGCCACTACTCCTGTTATCCATGTTTAAGCTGGAGCCTTTGCCCATGATCCTTTGCCACTAGGAACCACTTCAGTGACTTATTACAGAACTGCACTGTTTATTCTGTGCCTTAAAAATCTACTTCTTTTTGTGTGCCACAAATGACACTGCTGGAAAATTCAAGGTCAACAGCTTGGAATGAACTAAATTGTGTTGTTCCCTGGTCTGGATACTTATGTACTGTATATAGGGGTATTCAGAAAAGTAAGTTGGAGGCAATAGGTGCTAAATCAGAATAAGTTTTTTGGAATGACAACATGCCCTTTAGTATAGTACACATCTTTGTAATTCTCTGCATCTTTAATGAAACCGTAATTATATAAAATGATAGTGCGTGTGTGCATCTGTGGTTACATGTACAGCATATATTATACACGGGCAGTGTACATGGGACATCTTACACGTGTGTGTGTGTGTGTGTGTGTGTGTGCGCTATGGCACTGGCGCTCAAGGTCTTGGGTTAATCAGTGCAAGCAACTTACAATCAGACAATCAAAAAGCAGCACACAAGGGGTTAAGCCTAAAAGTTTTTCAAGGATGAATACTATAATAAACAGGTGCAGAGAATTGGGGGAGCTCATGAGCAGCCACATAGCACTGGGCAGCAGCACCCTAATCCGTGACCCTTTGGGCAAATTTACCGTGATCACCTACCCATAATCCACATGTCACTGAAACATTGCAAGAGGCAGAAAGAAATTACCACAATCAGACCCACAACAGTCCACAAGGAGCAGTGCGTCCTTTCTTACTAGGCTGTGTTACTGTCCCTAATGGAGTCTCCGTTAGATTCCTGCCTGGGACCGGATTCACAACTGAACCCAGCAGCTACTGTACAATGCACTTCGGGAGAAAATGCAGCTCTCCTTGACAAATTCAAAACGCTACTCCAACAAATACTGGCAGCTACCATAACATCTATAACTTTGGATATAGCCAAACACTCGGCCATAGAACTGATGTGCTGGAAGAACAAGTGGACAACATAACCACACTTCTAGATTCATAGGAGCAGGATCTCCAAGTGCAATGGCAACGAGTCGGATAAAATTGAGGACTGCAATATCGCCAAACACAGGTGTCTATTCTACAGGCATCGCAACTGAAACATCAGCTGGAACATGATGCCCATTGATTAAAGTTCTACATGCATCTAGCACTCATTAGTCTCCAGAAATGTAAAGATATTATTCCCTCTCCTAACCAGGTTTCCTCCAAGTACAGGTTCATCTAATTATATAACATAAATGGGGAAGCCACCTCGACTTTCCCTCCCAACAGGGGTAGAAGTCAGTAGTTTACTGAACTGCCACATTGTTGCTGGTTCAGAATATTTGGTTTATTACAAAATGTTTATATTATGAGACTTGTTCACTGTTCTATGGGCATTTGCTGCACACTACACTTTCTACCTACGGGAAATGAGAGTTGGGCCCTACCTTTCGTGTCTGGACCTTCAAATAGAGCTTATATCTTGAGTCTCCAACATGAGCCTTAAAATAACTCTCAATACATGACGTTTAAATTCACCTTTAAAATGGAAAAAAGCGTTTTCCTTCTATGCATCGGCACAGGCAGATGTAATCTATCTTCAGGAAATTTCCTGTGTTTTTACATATAAAATTCCCCTTGGTTTATATGGCTAACAGCGACACCAAGATAAGTCACCATCTGCTTTAGAGAAGGACTACCAGTACAGGTCACAGACGAATATGAAGATCCGGAGGGCAGGTTTCTGGCTCTAAAAGCAGGGTTCAATGATAACAGGTTTACTATGGTTTCATATTATGCACCTAATTCAGCCCAATATTTTGTTGGTTGTCTTCCTATCAATTTTGGTTGAAGGTAATGTAATTATGGGAGGAGACACTTATGCTATATTTGATAAATACTGGGACAGACAGTCCAATATTCAGTCAACTAACGCAGTCTCTCTTCTTTCTGTATCCAAGAGCAGTAAATTATGAAGTAGCATGGGAGGGCTAGATGTCTGTCCCAGTATAAAACAATTTACCATTTCTTCAGCACCCCACAAACTCTATACAAGAATAAACCATATTTGGGTCTTCTCCAGCAAGTTCTCTTTTAGGAACTTACCAGTACCCAACATCTCTGACAGCCATAAATCTATTATGGAAGCCTAGATATTAGAAGACAAAGTCAAATCAGCTATAAAACACCTTAAACTTTCAAAATCCTCAGGACCAGATGGGTTCCCAGCCCTATATTATAACAATTTTCTCACATTTTAATCCACCACCTTACTAAAATGTTTATTTAATAGCTGGGGATGATTTTCCACAACAAACACTCAGAGCAAAAATCACCCTTTCCCTCAAGACCTCACAGAGTCAGATTGAAAAAACTTTAGTCCCATTTCAGTACTAAATATAGACATAAAACTTCTGCCTAAAGTTTTGGCTGAGCGCTTGAACAGGATCCTTCCCTCCATAGTTCACAGGGACCAGGTGAGATTTGTTTGCAGCAAATGCAACACGGAGATTTACAATTTTGGTAAATCAAGCCCAAAAAGCCAAACCGCATCACTGCTCCTGAAGTTAGACATAACAAAGGCATTTGATTCAGTCACGTGGTCCTATCTTTACCACCCGTTACAGGAATAGGGCTTTGGCCTTAAATTTATCACATGGATTAATGCTCTATCATAAGCCAATAAGCAGAATCACTATAGGCACTAGTTCATCTACTACGTTTCCCATAGAAAGGGGCACAAGACAGGGTTGCCCCTTAGCCTCCTTGCTGTTCGACTTGATAATAGAGCCACTAACAACTATAGCTATAAGAAACAACCCTGATATCCACGGTCTACAAATGGAACCCCATGAACACACCAGTAGCCTGTTTGCTGATGATGTAACCACATTGGTCCCACAACCACTCACATAATTGCCAAACTTATACAAAACACTACAAATATTTGGGACAATCTACATATTAGTGATAAATCCCACAAAAACAGAAGTTCTAAGTATCAATCTGCCTTTGGAGCTGGTTAAAGGGATCCTTTTTTTCCACAATGCATCAGTTAATAGTGCGGTTCCAGAAGAATTCTGCATTGAAATCCATTTCTCAAAAGAGCAAACAGATTTTTTTATATTTCATTTTGAAATCTGACATGGGGCTAGACATATTGTCAATTTTCCAGCTGCCCCAAGTCATGTGACTTGTGCTCTGACAAACTTCAATCACTCTTTACTGCTGTACTACAAGTTGGAGCGATAACACCCCCTTCCTTTCCCGAACCCAGCAGGCTAACAACAGAACAATGGGAAGGTAACCAGATAACAGCTCGCCAACACAAGATAACAGCTGCCTGGTAGATCTAAGAACAGCACTCAATAGTAAAACCCATGTCCCACTGCGTACTATTCAGTCAGTTACATTGAGAAGGAAAAACAACAGCCTGCCAGAAAGCCGTTCCCCCCTAAAGTGCTGGCACAAGTCACATGACCGGGGCAGCTGGGAAATTGACAAAATGGCTAGCCCCATGTCAAATTTCAAAAGTGAAATATAAAAAAATCTGTTTGCTCTTTTGAGAAATGGATTTCAGTGCAGAAGTTTACTGGAGCAGCACTGTTAACTGATGCATTTTAAAAAAAAACATGTTTTCCCATGACATTTTCCCTTTAAGTTACTATAAGTTTGAATTCAAATGGTGTAAAAAGCATATTACTCTACTGGGTAGAAGGTTCACTGCATTCTATAACCAGTTATATCAGACTAACTATCCCTATATTTATAAAAACTGCAATGCTGGAGCAAGAACTAAATTTCTTGGGTAGGCAGGATAAAAGCAGTGAAGATGACACTCCTTCCCAAACGCATTTATATGTTCAGAACGCTCCCTATAAACATCAACGTATGTGACCTCAAACGATTTTAAAAACATATAATGCCCTTCATTTGGAAAGCTAAACCAAGAAGGTAAATAAAACAACAGGAGACCCCTGGAAGGAGGCATAGGCTTCCCTAACCTAAGAAAATACTTTATGGCATCCCAAATAGCTCATGTCTGTTTGCTACATATACAATACTCA
The DNA here is from genome assembly GCA_024363595.1 of Xenopus borealis. NCBI lineage: Eukaryota > Metazoa > Chordata > Amphibia > Anura > Pipidae > Xenopus > Xenopus borealis. Next base: position 127,167,271 of record CM044434.1, read on the forward strand.
CCCCCATTGTAGGTGGAACTGGAAAATTTTCTGACCCATCCTTACTTTGTGCCTACTAACACAAAGCACTAGTTTGTAACATGCACTAGTGCTTTGGGATCAGAATGCTTCATTATGTGCCCTGGTGTCCCCATATACACCAGTGGCACCAATCATTCACAATCCACAATTCCTCCCAGGGGTACAAGCCCATCTTTTTGCTTGGTGGCCTTCCAGTAAATTAACCACTACTCATAGTGAGGGGACCCTACACATTTACTTACCTGACAGAAAACCATAATTTTCCCAAGGCATCCCAACTCCTCCACTGGGTCAGGAAATGCCAGAAACAGAGAAACCCAGAGGTGGCTACCCAGATGTACTTTGAGAGGTGGTGCATGAATCATGTACCACCACCTAATGCTATATCACTTACATATCGTAATATATCACAGATGAATGTTACAGATCTCACCTATATTAAAGGAGAACTAAACCCCCTAATAATAAAACCCCCTACCCTCTACCCTACATACTCCCCCCTCCTGAAAGTGTCCCCAATTCATTACTCGTATAGGTGCAGAGTAAGTGCAGCAGAGCTCATGGACGCCATCTTCCTGCTCTTTGGAAAGCCAGCGCCAACGCATGCACAGTTGGAACAGTCTTTCAGTTCGTAGGAACTGTGCATGCCCCAAAAGTGCCAGAAGTAACTGGAGGGAAGGAAGAGGACCTCTATACTGAACATCAGGGTTTTCTATAAGCAATGTTTTCCTGTTTTTACTTCTGGAACTGCGATGGAAGCATTAAACACAGATTTTCTAACCCAGAACAACTGACAGCAGTGTCTTATAGTGCCACAATAATTGCTCTGTAGTGATGGAAGCACCATTTTTATTGGTCAGTTCTCTTGCATCTTCAATTACTAGAAGGTACGCTGGTGCACTTTTATGAATGGTTTGTATCATTCTTAACCATTTTCAATGCTTTATACAAATTTTTTTCATTAGGTGGTACCAAAATTCTTGAGGTACTTTGGGCACAACAGTATGCCTCTTTCTATTATTAACCCTTCATATACCGTGGAATAGCATTTACAATTCCAAAAGGGAGCCCCTGCCAAGAGGTTTCTCTCTCCTGAGTGTAAAGGTTTATTTGTCCCTACTACTGGGTCTGCTTGGAAATATTAATGTGTTTTGGCACACCAGTTGTAGACATTGGAATCACTACACATTTATTTAGCAATGGCAACCTTTCAGTCGGCAGCTGTTACTGGCAGAGGATGCTGGGAGTTGTAGTTTTGAGACTGATCAATTACAACCCAGAGACAAATTTTTCTGCAGTTATGTAAATGAGCTACTCATGAATATTTCTCATTTGTATCTGTACTTGGCAATAACTAGGGCTGATATTGTTGGCACTTTGTTTTAACCTTATTGCAATTAACAATGGCACAGCCTCCCCTTTATTTTTTTTTAACCCTTTCATTCTGTTGGGACCACTTTACAGCCATGAACCTTTGTAATATAGAGTATTTATGCGATATGTACAGTATGCTGTATTTTCTCTCTTATCAGCTTGGCTATTTGGCTCTGTTCAGAATTTTATAGCTGAGATGTGAGAGCAATGGAGGAATAAAGCTCTTTTGTCTCTGCCCGTGTGTAGGGGGCTTTAATTTGTAAGAGAGTATGGTTATTCCAGTGTTAGAATACCTCTAAGCCACTCACTGTGTGCCCCATGTATAAACATGTTATTCCTCTGCACAACGTCTTTGATTTAGAGAAGAACAAAAATCAAGCACAATGGGGGTGTCATCTTCCCAGGCCAAAATTGCTCCTTTTTACTTTGGGCTAGCCAGGAACAACTTTCATCCTGAAAACAGTAGCAATTTGTAATAATTGGAAAGAGGGAGCCTAACAATATTTCCTTTGAAATTAAAATCACCGGGGCTTATATCACCCCACAACTTGATTTTCAAAAACAAAAATGTTTTAATTCATATAACAACAATAATATTTTTATGTTCTCTTATGTGCTTTTGAAATGCCAATGGGACTGGGAACTGGGAACCCAATACAGCTTGGGCTGCTACTGCCACCTAGTGGGATCTGGGAACAAATACAAATGCGTAAGCCACCACTGGCAAAGTACACCTTCTTTCACTATATGGGCAAAAATATCCAGACACTTTCCTATCCAACATCTTTCTGAAACCAAGGATAGAGTTATATGAAGTTTGTCCTTTCATTGAACGCCTTCCACAATTTTTAAGGGCTTTCTGTCAAACACTAGGACACTGTTGATGGTTTAAAGGAATAGCACACCAAAAAAATGAAAGTGTATGATAATATAATGTGCTGTTGCCCTGCACTGGTAAAACTGGTGCATTTGCCTTAGAAACACTACTATAGTTTATATAAAGTTGTTGTGTAGCCATGGGGGCAGCCATTCAAGCACAGGATTCACAGTAGATAACAAATAGCTTCTGAAGAATCCCATTGTATACTGCAGAGCCTGTTATCTGCCCCCATGGACACACAGCAGCTTGTTTATATGAATTTCAGAAGCAAAAACACCAGTTTTACTTTAAACAGTGCTCTTTCTTAAAAATATACATTTTTCAATCTTCACCATTCACACTAGACCTTATCACAAGGAGAGAACACTTTGTTTCCTTAGAGAAGAGATGATCTTCTTCCATCAATTGCCATTAGCGCAGACAGACTATACAGGGGTTCTTTACTTTGAGTTCCCATTGAAACTGATCATGAAGACAAAACAAAAGGAAGAATCAGGTTTGATTATGGACACAGATTTGGACAAGATGAAACTTACTGAAAATAAGTGGAGAATCAGCCATCATTGACTCTACTATAGCTTGGTCCTCTCTAAGATATACTGTAAATAATGAATATTTAACCTGCTGATTTCTGTTGTTGTTAAACTACATCTGCACCCCACAGGTGCCATGGTCTGGCTGAAAATTGCCAGGGAGATGCTGTCTCATTGTGGGGCTTTAGCAGTATGTTAAGCTTAGCATCTTCTCTCTTATAGCTAGAGTGTTCATGAAAAGCCCAAGTTGCATGGACGATTTACTTTAAGGCTTGGCTGAGGCTAAACCTCCCGGCTATATAAAAAAAAGTGATGCCTTACTGAGAGGGTGTGACTGACACTATTCCTTATTCTTGTAGGTGCTGGGGAATGGCTGTCCATTTTTTAACCATCTCTTATTCAGGTGGTTAGTTGCCTGCAGAGGCGTTGTGAGAACCTTGCTTTAGGCTGCATATCCCCCACAAGTTACCAGGAGAGGCAAAAAGCAGCTCCTGGTAACTTTAAAAGAAGAATTTCCAGTGATTTCCCTAGAACCCCAACAGCTATGTTTAGGTAAGTGTGGGTTACATACATAGTTACATAGTTAAATAGGGTTGAAACACCCCACCATACATTCAAATAAATTATATATGCCCATATCTATAATAACTGTAGAGTTTAGTATCAAAATAGCCTTTGATATTATGACTGTCCAAGAAATCATCCAAACCCCTCTTAAAAGCATCAACAGAATGAGCCATCACAACATTACCGGGCAGTGCATTCCACAACCTCACTGTCCTCACTGTGAAGAACCACCTAGACTGCTTCAAATGAAAGTCCTTTTCTTCTAGTCTGAAGGGGTGGCCTCTGGTGCGGTGATCCTCTTTATGGGTAAAAAGGTCCCCTGATATTTGTGTATAATGTCCTCTAATGTATTTGTAAAGTGTAATCATGTCCCCTCGCAAGCGCCTTTTTCCAGAGAAAACAACCCCAACCTGGACAGTCTCCCCTCATAATTTAAGTCTTCCATCCCTCTAACCAGTTTAGTTGCACTTAGTCTCTGCACTCTCTCCAGCTCATTTACATCCCTCCTAAGGACTGGAGTCCAAAACTGCACTGCATACTCCAGATGAGGTCTTACTAGGGATCTATAAAGAGGTATAATTATGTTTTCATCCCTTGAGTTTATGCCTTTTTTATGCAAGGCAGAACATTTTTTGTTTTAGTAGCTACAGAATGACACTGCCCAGAATTAGACAACTTGTTATCTATAAAAACCCCAAGATCCTTCTCATTTAAAGGAGGAGTAAACCCTGTCGGCCCCAAATGCCTCCCCCCCATAGGACCAGCCTCCCTCCCCCCCGGCCTACCTCCCCCAGGGCAAATGACCCTAACTTGTTACTTACCCCTCCTTCTAGGTGCTCTCTAGTGGAGTTCACGGCTGACATCTTCTCACAAGTGGTCTTCTTCCTGTAGTGAGCAGCATCTTCTGGCGCATGCTCAGTAGGAAGAATTTGCCGGTTCTTGATCTACTGCGCATGTGTTTGAAGGTCACAAGAGTTCGTGACCTTTGGGCACATGTGCAGTAGATCAGGAACAGGCCAATGGTTCCTACTGCATATGCACCAGAAGACACCGCTGGATCAAAAAATAAGGGGGATCTGAACCCAGAAAGTACAGTCGGTGCCTCCCAGAAGCCAAAATGAGTTGGAAGTAAATTGTCAAAATGCTCAGATGATGACAATGAGTATGTTAGGTTAGGTCACCTATAAGTCACCCCATGTGTGGCTACCTGTAGCCTACCCTAACAAAAAAATCACCCTCCGCCCATGCAAACTGTCAGGAATTCTGTGGGGGTCATTAGTTACTGGAACTGAGTATGTAGATTGGAGCCATTGTAGGGGGAGAGAGAGAGAGAGAGAGGAGTACCTAAGGATCAGGAGTGGGTAAGTGGTGCCAGTTATTTATAGCAAAGGAACATGGTTAATAGGAAGATGATATCCTATATGGGGGTTGCTGTCGATAAAATGCATAATTCATTCATTTATTCCTAATGAGAGTTTTCTGCTGACACTAATTGCAAAGGTGTAATGTTCTATATAAATAGAGGCAGGGTTTCAGGAAGCCGGACAACTTACAGGAAAGAAACTGCGGACGATACACAATTAGAGGCTGGTCATCATTTACAGAACATTCAGACCACAGTGCTCACTGATCTGAGCTGAAAATAAATTGTTCATATTAGTGCAAGGTTCTATATAAATAAATGATGATGATAAATCCACAGTACTTATTATGTGTTAGTGAATGAATAGATTTAGTAGCGCTTAGGACATAATGGTATAATAATAGACTCTCTGCACCTTCACAGCTTCCACTAGAAACTCCTATAAGTGCCCTCCTGGTGACTAGACTGCTCAGCATGGCCCTGCCTTATTTATATATGATATATTGTTACCTTGCACTGGTAAAAATATTATAGTTTATATAAATTAGCTGTAGCAATGGGGCAGCCATTTAAGGTGGAAAAAGGGCACAAGTTACATAGCAAATAACATATAAAACAGGACAGGGCTTATCTATCCACCGTGTAACCTGCACTTTTTCTCCTTCTTTCCTGCTTGAATAGCTTGTTTTTATAAACTATAGTAGTCTTTCCGAACCAAACACACACCTTTTTACCAGTGAAGGTAAGCACAAAATTATATTTTAATTACTTTAATACACTATCAATTCTTGCTGTTACTGTTCCTTTAAGATCATGCTGCAAAGAAATGCTGTTATTTTTCAGGCCCTGATTTAGTCACCTCTTCTTCGACTAATCCCCCCGAACTTCCTACCCGCCGGCTAGAATGTAAATTGTGGGATGGCACTCGGATTGCTTTGTTTTCCGAAGTTGCCTGAAGATTCCTCGTAAGGCAACTTCAGGCGTCTTCAGAAAACGAAGTGATCAGAGTACCGTCCCACTGGCGATTGTAGCTTGTGGGGAAGCAGTTCGTGGAGATTAGTTGCCCAAAGAAGAAGCAATTTGTCAGGCACTAAATATCCCCGAATCTTCTCGCCTCTCTCAGCTCTTACCCTGAACTGGACTAGATAGGAGAGCAGATGGCTAGTAACTTGTGCAATGTACTTGGTGTTGTAGCCCATTAAGTCATCCTGGGACATCAGACACCAGATTTTATAAATGCCCTTGTGATGCGGAAACACTGTACATTGAGACGGAAGTACAACAACAACAACAAACAACATTTGTAAAGCGCTTTTCTCCCGTAGGACCCAAAGCGCAGTAGGGCCAGAACTAGGGATATGCAGAAGAGGCACCTGCTTAGGGTGCAACGATGGGGGGGGGGTTGTTGGGTGCTGGGCAGGTCTCTGTTAAACGGTATTCTGCCTACCCTTAGTTAGTGTTTACTCTCCTCTATCACTCTCTACTACCCTCCTTCTACCACTATCCCCTTCCTACCCTACCCCTTCCTACCCTGCACTTACCTAAGCGCACCGGCGTTGCTTGAAAACGCCGGCGCGTATCCACATGGAGCGGCGCGCTTTTTAAAATTGCTCCAAATTGCCTCGCCAGGCTGTTCGGGGAGGGTTCGGGGGCTACAAGTCGCGGCGAGAAGTCGCCAGGCGATAAAATGCCCCCGAATCTCCCCGTCTGGCCTTAGCCTTAATAGTGCTACTCCAGTAGACTTCTGCACTGAAATCCATTTCTCAAAAGAACAAACAGATTTTTTTTATATTCAGTTTTGAAATCTGACATGGGGCTAGACATTTTCTCAATTTTCCAGATGCCCCATGTCATGTGACTTGTGCCAGCACTTTAGGAAGGAACTGCTTTCTGGCAGGCTGTTGTTTTTCCTTCTCAATATAAATATGCAGTGGGACATGGGTTTTACTATTGAGTGCTGTTCTTAGATCTACCAGGCAGCTGTTATCTTGTGTTAGGGAGCTGTTATCTGGTACAGCAGTAAAGTTTTGATTGAAGTTTATCAGAGCACAAGTCACATGACTTGGGGCAGTAAAGTTTTCCAGGCTGTCCTTTCTAAATAGACTGAATGTGAATTAGGGGCTAATTCAAAAATCTGTGATTGTCCATACATAATACTCTTTAAATGCATAAGTCTCTCCGTAGGGACCTTTTATATTAAGAGACTGGATTCATCTGTGGAGAAAATAAATTTATTTAGATGTATTGTGGGCTGAAATCTAAAAATATGTGATCCAGAATGGGCTGATGGGAAAATATTGGAATCCATTCTTCTATAAATATACTGTAGAAATGACATAAAGAAAAGAAACGTGAGACATTATGATACTTACTCTCATGTGCACCATTTTGACATACACCCGGGGAAGGGGTCAGAAATTAGACAAAATAAAAGTGGAGAGGAAAATAAAAGCTGAGAACATGTGCAGTGAATCAGCAGAAAAGAAGATGGGGAGCTACTGGGGGACATGTTACTGCTAAAGGGCTGTACATTGGACTGGTACAGAATTGCTGAACATAAGATGTAGTATTTCTAGGCTCCTTCTTGGTAAAACTTTTGCTGACCACACATGCACAGTAAAGTAAAACACTATGGACGCTGGAGCTGCAGGTAAATCTGTGGGTTCTGCTATAAAAGTGACTATTAAGTGGGCTGGTGGGAGCAGTTTGGGCCTCTGTGCAGTAGGAATGGCAGGGCATATTTTGAATTCCAGTCCTGGGTAAAAGGTAAGTAAAGTGCAGGCACATGATTTATGCAGTTTTTATTCAGTTATATCTGCCTATAAACTGATACTAACAGTCCTTGTTTGGGCTGCTTTATGAATATATGCACGTTTTTTTCCCCAGTTTGCAGCTGGAAAATGAATGTAAAGCTCTGTAGCAAAGTATTACTACATCAGCAATCAGACCTGTTCCCCTTAGTTTCTCAGTATACAGTACCCATCTATACTTGCCTAGGATGATTGCATCAAGGTTGTCATTACAAGGATCAGGGGTGAGGCTGGTGAGTGTTGGGTCTGCAGAGATGGCAGGAGGCTCAGTGGTTACAACTTCTTCTACTTTTTAACCTACATTACATAAAGCACAGTAGGAGTAGGACATTTTGTTGTAGAGGACATATGTAAAGATCAGATTTTTGGTTGCTAGTAAATGTAATGGATTGCCTCAATAGAATATGACATGAAAATTTACAAATCCTGATGATCTTTTATTATGACAAAATCTTACTGAGCCAACAGCACCAAAGGTAACGTTGAGGTCTGTGTCTGAATTGTGTTTAGATGTATTTGCATTTAGAAAACTGCTGATATCAATAACCATAGTGTACAGCATTGGGGACGATATGTTTTGAACAGTTTGCTGCAAGTTAGACGATGAGAGCAAATACCTGATTGGCTTCTACATGTGTATAAGTTAGCACAAATGTAGGGTATAAAAGGACAGTTTTTAATGTGCTTTTACTGGCTCGATGTTTAATGCATTTCCACTGAGGTTCTAATGGGACTATTAAAAACATAACTTTATTCAGTTGTCCATGAAAGCAAATGTTTCTGTTTATTTATAGGATACCCTACTCAGCAGGATGACCTGACCAGAGGCAGACTGGGTACCTACTACAACCAACGTTCCCTGTTGCATTTTGCCTTGAGAGCCCATAAGAGATTTAAGGGATTTGATGTAAATTGAAGTTACAGGACCATCCATACAGCAAAACATTTTCGGACCTTTTACAGCACAAATATTGGGCAACATAGCACAAATAATATTTCTATTAACTTTTAGTATTTAATAGAATGGTTAAACCTATAACTTTGCAATTGGTCTTCATTTTTTTCTTTTCATAGTTTATGAATTATTTGCTTCCTTCTTCTGACTCTTTCCAGCTTTCAAATGGGGGTTACAAAGTTTTAAGGAAGAGCAAAAAAAAAAAACAAAAAAACTTGTTAGAAGGAGCTTGGGCTATAACACCTTTATTGTCCCACTAAAAAAATATGTCCTTACCACAAAAATGATTTTATACCCCTGTATGTAGGATTCTAAACATTAACTAAACACACTCTAAAAATACTTTTTACACTAGGTCTTGTATGTAGGCTATCCCAGCTGTTTGCTTTCCTTGAGGGCTGTTACTGCAGATTCCCACTCTCCAGGCTTTAAAGGAAAAGGAAAGTTAAACTAAAGAAGTATGTTGAAATTTTGTACATTAATTTTGTACATTATGTTTTGTGCTTCTGTACCAGCCCAAGTCAACCACAGCCCTTTAGACCTTTGTCTTTAAAAATTCCCCAGTAGCTCTCCATCTTCTTTTCTGCTGATTCACTGATTCACATGCTCTGTGCTGCTGTCACTTACTGAGCTTAGGGACCCACTCACAATATACAGTACACATAGAATAGAAATGTCACAGTATAAGGCTGATAGTAATTAATACAGAAACCAGTGCAACTAGTATCAGAATTTAATAATCAGCCCTGTAGCATCAGCTAATATTACAGATAAACCTCCTTTTCTGCTTAACAACCCCTAACTTTAGATTCTCAACAGCTGCTCAGAGCCCACTGAGCATATGAGTGTCGCAGACACTTTCCAAGATGGTGACCCCCTGTGACAAGTTTGAAGTCCTGGATCATTGCTGCTATTGACAAGCTGAAACTTTAGGCTGGTGCAATAAGCTCAGTATATAAAACGTGTAATTTTTAGCCCTATTCATTTTTAGGGTTTAGTTCTCCTTTAAGAACACTGCCAGCTCACTCTCCTTCATCCCATCACTCCTTCCATCCTGCATTTTGAGAAACACTACTGGAATGATGTGTGTTAACTCTCTGCTGAAGACTAAGCAGGAATAATTTGGGGCAGGAGTAAAAATCTCAGATTGTAATCAAGTACTAATATAATGGGATTCCTGTGTTTGACATGGATTGCAGCATGGCTGATAGAACAAAGCAGAAGTAATAAAACCCAAAGTGGCACAAAGCAACTTGTGTGATCTTCCCAATGTAGTGGTAAGTTTATGGCATGGGCAATTTGGGGAGCAAGAGGCATGAACATATTTGCTTTTATATCTACTTTGAATAAAAGAAATACTTGAATGAAACAATAAGAGATGTGTCCCTCTATACAGTATAGGATTATTAGCAACAATAGGTTTGTGTTTAAATACTGAAAATCAACAAGAGCAGGTAAGAGGTAGAGTCCTGCGTGGGTCAATTTTTTGGGACCCGTACCCGACCCGTACCCACAACCCGCAATCCGGACCCGCGACCCGCATTCTTACCCGCTTGGACCCGCGACCTGACCTGTACCCGCAACCCGGACCCGCTGACCATCAAGAATCAGGAAGTGCTGTCATTGTAAACCGGAAGTGACATCATCGGAAGTAGCCATGATCAGAAAAAAAGGAGTAAAACAGGAAGTGCTGTCAATGTAAACCAGATGTGACATCATCAGAAGTAGAAATGCTGAGAAAAAGGCGTAAAAATCGCTAGAGAGGATCCGCGACCCGACCCTCAACCCGCCAACCTGCAGAACCACTGGCCCGCTTCTATACCCGCACCCAGAAATTCTACGAGCAACCCGCAGGGTACCCGACCTGCTGCAGGACTCTAGTAAGAGGTAAGACTACTTATGGCTCTGTTGATTTTGTCATTTGCTTTGTCAGTATGTGGCTGTCAACATATAACAATCAAAAGATCTACCCATCGCTGACCAGTTACATTCCTAAATGCCCTCAATCCATCACAAACCCATCACAAACCCCACTAAGAGCTAATCACAGGAGTTATTAATACAAGACTGCCTAAATTAGGACCACTATGGGTATGTCAATGGATTCTGCAGATAAGGCACCAGCCTAGGGACAATATTGGAGTAGATTAGCTCTTACACTTTTACATACATTGCTCCTATCATGGATCATCACATCTGATTGAAATTATGTCTGGGGTCACTTCAATCCTCCCTTAGCTGTGAAATGTAGCCTCATCTGCTCCTCTGGGATGCCACCATTCTCTTGGGGGAGATCCTGGAACCCCAGGTTGAGAACCACTGCATTAGTTAAATCTATTAGATTGTCTTAAGTCAAATTTTTTGTTTAAAGTGGAATTGACTGAAACGGATTCCTTACAGGAACAGCATATACACTTTTTTCAGCATTTCTTACTCCCCCATAGGAAGGTTTCAAACTCTAACCACACCAAAATCTCTCTCCTTCACTTCTTTTGAAGTCCACAGCTTACGTTTTTCTCCAATCTCTCTGCAAGTTGCTGTCAAACATCGCCCCCCTGGTCCCTACTCTACTCTCTTGGATCACTTTGCTGATTGGCTTCCATACTTTCTCTCCAGCGAGACACCTGCTCTCATTTTAAGTGACTTCAACATTCCCAAAGAAAGACTTTGCTTCTACTGCCGCCTCTAAATTCCTCTCTCTAACAACTGCATTTAGTCTCTCTCATTGGACCGACTCACCTACTCAGATCGAGGGTCATGCTCTTGATTTTATATTCAGACACTTGTTCCACCCATCCAACCTTACTAACTCTCCCTACACCCCCGCAACACTAGATTAAGTTAGCAAACTTCTAGCCTGCTCAAAACCCACAACCTGCACCCTGGACCCCATACGCTTTCACCTTTTATCCAATCTCTGATGCACTCTTTCCTGCACTTACCCACCTATTCAACCTTTCACTCTCTGCCTGCACTTTTCCATCTGGTACAAACAAGAAGTTATCACTTCTGTCCTCAAAAAAACTTCCCTTGATCCCAGCTCTCCCGCTATCATCCAGTTTCCCTTCTTCCATCTCACTCCCAAATCCCTTCTCGACCCCCTGCAATCTGGCTTCCACCAAACACACTCAACTGAAACTGCACTCAGTTGGCCAGATCTCAATTGGGCAGGTTAAAAAATCCCTTCTCTCCGCCATTCTGATCAGTCCATTGGGCCCTAGCGCCCACGATCGGATCAGCCCGATATCGCCCACCTCAATGTTAGCATATCGGGGAGAGATCCACTCATTTGGCAACATCACAAAACAAGTGATCTCCCTGTGTATGGCCAGCATAACCGGGATAACTTAACTCCCCGACTATAAAACAACCATGTCATCGTCTCAAGCCCTGCTTGGACTCAAAATGACTTCTCTGAATCAATATTTAAACAAATACATGGAGCAGGCTATATTACAACTGAACTTTTATTAAAAAAAAAAAGTTTGAACACATTTAACAAAAGTTGTGCATTTTGTCTAGGACAGAGGTACACAAACATGGCCCTGGGCTGATTTCAGGGAAGGAATAAAAGAACCAATGCTGGCGAGCAACATTCCCACTAACAGCAGTTCTCCCTCTAGAGTTCAGGCTTGGCACTTGGCTATTGTGCTCTGAGACTGCAATAAGGCCCCCTGTTTGGTTGATCTTTTTGAAATCAGCCATGGGGAAAACCTGTGCACCCCTGGTGTAAAGAGAGAAAGAAGAGGGTCAGTGTAACGTTACATACTATGAAAATACACAGGCACATAAACAGTCATGCAGCGGATTATCTTTATTGGGTTTGCCAAACTGTATTTGTCAGCCTATGAATAAGAGGAAGAGTCTGAGACCAGACTTATTTCCAGTTAAAATGTACATCCATTTAGCAGAAGAAATATAGAACCAAATTCTAATTGCATAGTCTCTGGGAAAGCACAACTGCTGATTTAGGAAACATCGAAAAGTTTTCTATAAACAGTGGGGCAAATCTATTTTGGGTAAGGACCTCTTGTATTATTTATTTGTTTTGTATGCAATCTTTTATGTTACACACACACACACACATTGTATAGTGCTGTGGAATATGTCTCCATACACATCAATATAAAAATGACAATTACAAATAGTAAAATGTTACTGTAAAATGTCACAGGTGCTTGTTAAGCGATTCTCACCCAAAAAATGTAGCTGTGCACATTAGCATGACTGAGGTGGGAAAAAAAACCCCACACATCCATCAAATTCAACCTTTTACATCTGCATAAAACTCAACTAATTGCTAGTGATCCCCAAACAGTGACTGTCACTAATGCCTTGGATATTGATCCCAGAGGCCCCAAAGCAGTTGCTTATTTTTCAGTTTCTGGCTTGGGGCAAGTTTTTTTGTTGCATGAAAACTAGGTTTACTGCCAGTCTCCTGTAGGCTGCCGGTCCATGTAGGGGCTACCAAATAGCCAATCATAACCCTTTTTTGGCATGAACTTTTTTCATGCTTGTTTTGTTTCTCTTTTTACATTTCAATGTTGGAGACCCCTGATCAAGAGGAAAAGAACCCTTAATTTGCCTCAGAGGGGGAAAAATTCCCACTTGACTCCAAGATGACAATTATGGTGGCCATACACATGCAGATAAAGCTGCCGGTCTGTCCTTTAAATCAATTTGACAGTTTATCTGCCTGCATATGGGGGCTTCCGATCGATATCTGGCCATGATAGCAGTCGGGAAGGTTTCATTTTTCCACGGACCCGTTGGAGCCCATTCCTCCTTGTTGTAATCTGGTTGTCCAGCCCTAGGGTCAATGTTTGGATTACCCCGATATAGTCCTGTTGTTAGTGGGCATATTGGGGAAAGATCTTATAGTGTATGACCAGCTTTAGACCAGTCCCTGGATCAACTTGTACTAAGAGCGATTATTAATGACCCTTTATTTCCTCGCCATCCAACCCCTTCTTAAAGCTACATCTAATGTGTCTGACAGTACAACTGATTCAGGGAGAGAATTTCACAACTGCACAGCTCTCACTATAACAAACCATTTCTGAATTTTAAATGGAACCTTCCAGTTGGAATGGATGCCATTTTGTCAGCTGGAAAGACCTACTAATAAATAAAGCATTAGAGAGATTATTATAGGATCACCTTATATAATTATAGATATCACCCCCTTAAGCGCTTCTTCTCCAGCTTAAACCACAACATTAATTCTGTGACAAATTCCCGTGCATTCTAAAAAAACTTTCTGTGGGAGCAGCAGGAAGCAATTTTGGGTGTATACTCCAAAAAAAGAGATCAGGAGAAAAAGGCAGCAAGCAAAAATCTGGAAATCATGGTGTACAATTGCCTTAATATGTTGTAACAGCAGAAACTAATCCAGCACATGAATTGTTAGATATCTCCAGCACACACAACATTTATATTCAATGCCACAAAGACAAAACAAACACCCCTACCTGACATATCTGACATATCTGAACTTTTGTAGCTACATATAAATATCTCATTTAAGGTATCTGGATTTTCAAATTGTGAAAATCCAGATGTGCGACTTTGCAAAAAGTGAGTGGTGCTTGGCTGTATAACTATTACAGTATCGAACAGCTATATCTGCTATAGGTGTTACTTATACACGAGACTCATTTGTTTTCTAGCTTCTAGTTGATATTCCTTATGATTTACCCTGTACTAAGAATACTTAAGCAAGAGATTTTCAGAATTCAGCATGTCCTATTAATTATCTCCATGAACAAAAGAAAGTACTGTTAAAACACAAGCTATTTCAATAGTACTGCTCAAAAATCTTCATATACGCAAGTCCCAAATTCTCTTGTGGGGCCGATTTATGAAAGATACTATTAAATTACACCAACAGTAACCAATCAGCAACTAGCTCTGAACTAGATTAGTAGCTGGAAAATTAAAGAAAATTAAAGAAAAGATCTGATTGGTTGCTATAGATAAGTGAGCAATTTAGCACCAGTATGTTAGGAATTCTGTGTATTGAGATTTATGAGAGATTGCTGCTTTCTTAAAGGAGAATTCAACCCAAACGTTAAAAAAAACGCTACCCCTCAACCATATATAGATCCCCCTCCCTCCTCCCCCAAACAACCTACTACCCCAGGCAAATGCCCTAACTTTTTACCTACCCCTCCATGCGGAGTTCTCGGCAGCCATCTTATTTTCTCGCTTGGGTTGAATTCAATGCAAACTATACATGGCAGGAGTCAGTGAGTGGCCAGTTACCAGGGGAAGAAAAAAGCAGCCTCCTGTAACTTTAAGAGCCAAATTTGCGGGTCTAGAGTTTTAAGCATGGCGTGGGGATAACTCCTGAAAATATTTACTAAAATAACTTTTGCTGTACTGTAGAAGAGACCTATGGGTATATGGCAGTGACTCCCTAAACATTCCAGATGTTTTTAAATAATAGCACTTGCCCATAATTCTGTTTGAAAGTTTTGTGCCACACAACTCAATCAGTGAAGACAAACACTCACCTAGCAATTAGGAACCTGCATTTATACACTACTTGCTTTAATGCTTCGAGAAACTGTACATTACATGGGATCTTTTCCACAGAACATAGAAGTGTTAAGGGGAACATGATAATACCACAACCTGAATTTATACCAAACGTTCCCATTCCCTACAAAGGAATACATTCAAATAAAACAAAAAACTTATTGCTTCACACGTTATGTACATTTACTCGATGCTGAAGAACAGTATTGTGAGCCCAGTACAAATGTGAGAGATTGTGAAAAGTGTGGAGATGCAGCCTTAAAGGCTTTATATGTCTCTCATTAAGATGTATTTACTGAAACTGAATTAACCTTTAGAAGGCTAAAAATCGCTTTGAAAGTATATTTAAAGGCAACTTCAGATCTTAAAAAAAGGAGAGGAGGATCTACATTGGGGGTGGCAGTAAGGCATAATGGAGTTATTTCAGCACAAAAACGCTAACTTGAAAGAAACTGCACAGGATGAAAAAGACAGACAGAAGACTGGGTTAAAGGTATACCACATTTTAAGACAAAGACTAACAACCAGCTGTTGTTGGAACTACAACTTATAAAATACAGATGGGAGCAACTGTAGTTCATGAATGGCTGGATTGCTGCTGGTTGAATTTCCCTGTTCCAGAACATGAAGGCCAACCCCATACTTGTGCTTTATAAGTCCAGCTCTAGGTCCTCTATCTCTTCCTCTAAAGCTTTCCTCCTGGCCAGTTTTTCAAACTGCTCTTTGGATGGCTGTTTGATCTCCCCACAGTCTATTTTCTGTTGTAACTCCTCCACCTGACGAAGCTTTTTGCGTAGGTTCTTTATTTTCTTGGCCTTCTCTGCTGCAGGGTTGTCACTGCTTGCTGAGCCATTCTTATGTGCTGATGTCACATTCTTTTGCACAGGGGTTTCTGCAATATTAACCCTCTCCAGATCTTGCCGTGTTTCCTCCACCTGCTCGCGCTCCCCTTTCTCTTGTTTCCTTTTCTCTTTACGCTTCATGTTCCTCTTGGCTGTTTTGGACAAGGTGCTATCAGTGTCTGGCTTGGACTGCTCGGTTTTGCCTGTTGTAGCATCGGCTTCAGTCAGTCCAGGAGGCAGGGAAGGTTTGCTCTTGAAGAACTTAACATATTTATTTTCATACCTGCAACAAAGATCAAATAGGACAGAATCTTTAGTCTATGCAACATCCAGCGCATTCTCGCACTATGGTTATCCTGATTAAATGAAGGTGCCACTTCTTAACTGTTCCCTCTTGATTCACATCATAAAGCAATGTTATAATGGCTGCTCCAGCTTTGTAGTAGTCCAGTCTGTGCTCTTTTACTTCATGCTTTTATACAAGGGAGCATGTAAAGCTGGGTTATCCTTATTACTGAGAGCAATGGATTTTGTGCTTGGTGAAACCCAAAGTCCAGCCCATCATATGGAATTTATAATAGTATGATACATGAACGATTCCAAGAAACAAAACATTCTCTTATAGCAAACTACTTGCACTCTCGAAATGCAAAGGGCTACCCATGGAGCAACATCTGTTCCAAATTTCATGGCAATAGTGAACTTGAAACAGACTCAAGTACAGGTATGGTATCCGTTATCCAGAAACCTCCGAATTACAGAAAGACAGTCTCCCATTGACTACATTTTATCCAAATTCTTTCCTTTTTATTTGTAATAATAAAGCAGTACCTTGTACTTGATCTAAACTAAGATATAGCTAATCCTTATTGGAAGCTAAACCAGTCTATTGGGTTTGTTTAACGTTTACATGATTTTCTAGTAGACTTCAGATATGAAGATCCAAATTATGGAAAAATCCATTATCCAAAAACCTCGGGTCCCGAGCATTCTGGATAAAGGGTGCCATACCTGTACTAGTAGTTGTACTGGCATATATTACAGATTGAAAGATTGCTTTAACATTCTAATATCAGGAAGGTAGCTTTCCTTTTGTGGCACACTGGAGATGGCTTCAGACTGGCAGTTCTACCTTTCCCTGGATCAACGAGGAACTAAGCAGGAAATATTTTAGCAAATGGTTGCACCTAAAGGACACGGATCCTGGAAGGAACAAGAGCAGTAAATGAGCTGTGCAGAAATTGGGTGTATATATATATATCTCTCGAAAAATATAATAAAGTGGCTAACCTTCTCAGGCTGGAAATAGATGAATATAGATAATATAAATTTAGGAACATAATATATTTTATATATGTACTTTTATGTACTGCACAGCGTTGCGGCTCCTTAACAGCGTTTTACAAATAGTAATATATATATATATACATATATACATATATATACATATATATATATATATACATATATAC
>CM044434.1:127188608-127239072 GCA_024363595.1 Xenopus borealis
AGAAAAGGCTCAGGTTACACAGCAGATAAGCTCTGTAGAACATAATGGTGTTATCTGTTGTCCATTATTTAACCTGTGCCATATAGCCTTTTTTAGTAATGTTTCTGAAGCAAACTTTAGTTTTTCCAGTTGAGGGCAACAGTACATTTTGGTGTTACTTTTCCTTTAACAAAACATGTGGCGTCATAGAAACCTGGTGCAGATCCTAAAGTACAAGATAGCATTTGGGACAAGAAATACATACACCGGTACTTCTTCTTGGGGCACATATCCCTCCTTCACTTTTCTCGGTTTCCTCCAGGAACCGTCTGGTCGCTGAGTGGCTGCAATGTACTTCCCTAAAACAGAAAAAGTTGCAGGGCCTCAGTTTCATGTTATTGTTATTATCAACAATTTTAGAACACGTGTGTTACGGTTGATGAAAATATTCAGCTGAACATATTAGCATTTATTTGGGAAAGCTTTACTGGGCAGCAAACAGATACATCTCCATCATACATCGTGACCTCTAATGGCCAAGTCATATAAAAATATAGATTAACTGATTGAACACTCTTAGGGTAGAACTACACGGCCGTTTTCTGCGTAATGCAACACGCTGCGCAAAGACGTAGGCGTCGGGTCGGATGCGGTGGAAATAAGGTAAGTAATAGAATTGTCGGGTGGTGTTGCAGGTTGATATGACGCAACACGACTGTTGATGCAGATGCAGCTTGCTCTAGGTAGGGTTGGGGGTTTTTAAGGTTTGGGTTGAATTCTCACCATACATGCTCAGATTTGGCAGAGCAGTTTGGCCAGTTTCCACCTGGGCATATAAAGTCAGTCGTGCAAGCTGATTGGGTGGATGCTATGTGGGTTGGGCATGTGCATGACCACCTATTATTCAATTTTCAGAAATTTAAATAAACGAAATAAAAGGTCTGGTAACACCAATGGCAGACACACTAATGCCGTCAGGTAGAAAACGGCACAGTCAAAATGGCCTTGCTGGTATCTCGCACCCGCTAGCACTAAAGTCGCCTGCCCCTATTCACATGCGGCAATACTTTTTTCAAAGTCACTTGAAATTTCCTCACAAGGCAATTTTGAGTGACTTTGAAAAACGCGTTCCCGCATATGAATAGGCGCAGGCGAGTTTAGTGCTAGTGGGTGCAAGATACCAGCAAGCCATTCAGGGAGATTAGTCGCCTCAAAGACACGGCGATTAGTCGCCAGACGACTAATCGCCCTGGATCTTCCTGTGTGGCATAAGCCCAAAGGAGAAGGAAAGGGATTTTACACTTTGGGGTGCTAAATGTTAGGCACCCCCAGTGACAACTTTTACCTGATACCCGAAAACTGCACCGGTCCGGGTTCTTCTAGTGAGCACCATGCAATGATCAACTTCCTGCTTCCTCGTCTTCGGCACATGCACAGTACAGCGGAAATCCGAACTCTAACAAAAAATTTGCCTATTTTGCTCTACTGCGCATGTGATTTCCCCGGGAAAATGTAAATCAAAGCAGGAGGAAGTTGATCTCTCCGTGATGCTCGCTAGAAGAACGCCAGCAATGTGTGGTTTTCGGCTGATGGGAGCACCGGCCCAGGGTATCAGGTAGGTAAAGATAGTCACTTGGGGGGTGCCTAACTTTGGCACCCTCAAGTGTAAAAATGAAATTGTCCTTCAAAAAATTTAATTTTTTGATGTTATTGTCTCTTTATACAGAGCATTATACAGATCATATGTATAATCTATGTAAGCAAGCGTCCTGTATCCTAAGATCAGCTAAAATGACTGCCCTTCTTGGAGAGAAAGCTGTTTATTATATGGGTTGCCACCTGGCAGGTAAAAATGATGTTTGATTCCAATGTTATTAATAGGGAAAAAAATATATAGGAAATATACAGAAAATGTGGCAACCCTACTGGGAGCGGATGCCCCCACCGCAAAGTGATTGTAATTCTGATATTCGATCCAGCAGCAGAATGGTGTGTGTAATTATTGGGAGGGTAAGAGAATGACAGACACAGAGAGCGTGGGGAGGCGCAAGCTGGCACGTAAGTACTGGCAGTCACGACTCCCTGGCTGAGACAGTGGGATAATGGAGGAGTGAGCAAGCGAGCAGGACAAGCAAGTGAAAGACATAAAGCAGATAATGATAAGGCACGCTGCTGCACTGCTCCTACTAGTCACGAGTCGACTCTAGTATATTGCACGAGGAGGCGTCTAACTGAAGGCACACTAGAGCACCACACACTGATTTTGGCGCGCATTTCACGTAAATCAATCCCGATCTTTAGGAGACCGATACGCGCTCTGATGAAAGACACGAGCGTCTCTCATCTGAGATGTTCCACTCACCAGATTCATCGGAAACATAGGGAGTCGCCATCTTGGTCCTCTCACCTTATTCACTTCCGCCACTATTATACTACGTCATAAAGGGGACCGGAAGGATTGTGTCTGGGGGAAAAAGCGATGTGAAGGCTGGCTAGGCCCAGAGGAAGACCGAGAACAAGCTGGAGCTTGGAGGTTCATTACTTGAAGCGTTAAAATAAGGAGTCCGGCAGCTTGATTTATTTAATAGCATACTAATAGTTAACTTATAGGTGATGAACTGTCGTTTGCTCTTGCTAGTATTTCATTATGATTCTTCAATTTTAATCCTGATCTCTCATTCAGATCCATCATCCCTGATGTAACTAGGGTTGCCACCTTTAGCTACATTTTTTGCCGGCAGGTGGGGGCGAGAACAGACCGGCCGGGTGTGATGTAAAATGGGCGGGGTCATGTTGTAAAGGGGCGGGGCCACCGTACAGAGATTTCAAGATGGAAGACAAAAGCAGATGGGTCTTTTTAAGGGTATTACAAATTTACTGGCAGCTATATTGCCAGTAAATTTGTAATACCTTCCTTGGCAGGTGTTTGACCGACTGGGCTGGTAAAATAAAGGCTGGGTGGCAGTGCTAGGGTTGCCACCTGGCCGGTATTTTTGATGCTTGATCTCAATGTTATTAATAGGAAAAAACTATAAGAATATAGGGAAGCCTGTATATTATTCCAGAAAAGGTGGCAACCCGTACATGTAACCTTTGTGATGATGGCAGTAAGCTAAAGGGGTGGTTCAACTTTAAAGGGATAGTGTCATGGGAAAACATGTTAATAGTGCTACTCCAGTAGACTTCTGTACTGAAATCCATTTCTCAAAAGAGCAAACAGATTTTTTTGTTTTTCCTTTAATGTAACTGAAGGAGTCATAGTGGGACATGGGTTTTACTATTGAGTGCTGTTCTTATATCTACCAGGCAGCTGTTATCTTGTGATAGGGAGCTGTTATCTAGTTACCTTCCCGTTGTTTTGTTGTTCGGCTGCTGGGGGGAAAAGGGGAGGGGGTTATATCACTCCAACTTGCAGTACAGCAGTAAAGTGTGATTTAAGTTTATCAGAGCAGAAGTCATATGACTTGGGGCAGCTGGGAAATTTACAATATGTCTAGCCCCATGTCAGATTTCAAAACGAAATATAAAAAAAAATCTGTTTGCTCTTTTGAGAAATGTATTTCAATGCAGAATTATGCTGAAGCAGCACTATTAACTGATGCATTTTGAAAAAGAAAAATTTTTTTAACATGACAGTATCCCTTTAAGTAACTTTTAGTATATTATAGCATGGACAATTAAATTTTTTTTTATAGTTTTTGAATTATTTACCTTCTTCTGATTGTTTTCAGCTTTCAAATGGGGGGTCACTGACCCCATCTAAAAAATAAATGATCTGTAAAGCTGCAAATTTATTGTTATTGTTTTTATTTATTACTTGTTTTTCTATTCAGGCCTCTCCTATTCATATTCCAGTCTCTAATTCAAATCAATTCATGGTGGCTAGGGTAATTTGGACCCTGGCAACCAGTCTGCTGAAATAGTAATCTGGAGAGCTGTTGAATAAAAAGCTAAATAACACAAAAATCACAAATAAAAAATGAAAACTTATTGCAAATTGACTTAGAATATTACTCTCCACATCATGCTAAATGTTAACTCAAAGGTATCTTTGTCTCTCATTTAAAAAATTTAAATATTGCTCTGTAGTAAAACCAACCCTGTTGCACACATCCCAGTCCAAGAAACTCTACTATATGCAGCAAAAGGGGTGATATACAGTATATGCACCTGTGTTCAAGATGATGAAAATAAATAAGTTGGAAAACTGGGCAGCAAACTGGAAAATGAGGTTGATAAATGCAAGGTTATGCACTTTGGCAAAAATAATATAAATGCAAGTTATACACTAAATGGCAGTGTGTTGGGAGTTTCCTTAAGTGAGAAGGATCTTGGGATTTTATAGATAACAAGTTGTCTAATTCTGGGCAGTGTCATTCTGTAGCTACTAAAGCAAATAAAGTTCTGTCTTGCATAAAAAAGGGCATAAACTCAAGGGATGAAAACATAATTATGCCTCTTTATAGATCCCTAGTAAGGCCTCATCTGGAGTATGCAGTGCAGTTTTGGACTCCAGTCCTAAGGAGGGATGTAAATGAGCTGGAGAGAGTGCAGAGACTAAGTGCAACTAAACTGGTTAGGGGGATGGAAGACTTAAATTATGAGGGGAGACTGTCCAGGTTGGGGTTGTTTTCTCTGGAAAAAAGGCGCTTGCGAGGCGACATGATTACACTTTACAAGTACATTAGAGGACATTATAGACAAATATCAGGGGACCTTTTTACCCATAAAGAGTATCACTGCACCAGAGGCCACCCCTTCAGACTAGAAGAAAAGGACTTTCATTTGAAGCAGTGTAGGTGGTTCTTCACAGTCAGGACGGTGAGGTTGTGATGGCTGTTAGGGCACCTATTGGTTAAAAATGCTATCCCCGACCAAAGGTTCCAGTTGGGGATAACCGTAGTTTCTTTTTTTTTTTTTATATATGCCCCCCCCCGCCAGCGCTATGCTACTCGCACAGAGAGAGCTCCCGAGCAGCCATGCCCACTCACTCACATGCGCATTATGTGTGTGTGACATCATGCGCATAATGAAAAGCTGCCTCGATTAGGGACCACTTTTCATTATGCGCATGCGAGTGAGTGGATATGGCTGCTTGCACCTGGAGTTCCCTCCCTGTGCGAGTAGCATAGCGCTGGTGGGGGGCAATTAAAAAAAAACCTACTGTTAACCCCACCGGAATGCGGGCTCTACCAGCCGGAACCTTTGGTTGGGGATAGCATTTTTAACCAATAGGTGCCCTTTAAGAGGGGCTTGGCTGATTTCTTGGACAGACATAATATCAAAGGCTGTTGTGATACTAAACACTACAGTTAGTATTGATATGGGTATATATAATTTATGGGAACGTATGGAAGGTTATGTGTGTATGGATGCTGGGTTTTCATTTGGAGGGGTTGAACTTGATGGATTTTGTCTTTTTTTTTAACCCAATTTAACTATGTAACTATAGTACACCCTTTTACAGTATGTAGTTGAATTAATTCAAGTTGTTGTTAAACTGAAGAAGCCCCTGGATGAATGGTGAAACATTTTCAAGGAAAACTCTAAATAAATAAATGTCCAGTTGCCTTTAAATTAATTCTACTAGATACTGTATATCATCACCTGGATAAATGAGAATCTTCACAGACCATGCTGTCTTTTGTTTATATATATATATATATATATATATATATATATATATATATATATATATATATCAAATGCATTTAACTGTTTTTAAGGGCACCAATAGATGTCATAATGCAGGCCCAGAATGGCCACCTGTAAAGTCAGGCAAATGCCCATTGGGCTGATGTCTCTGTAATGTTAATGTGCTGCACAATCCTCTCCGCACAGCCTTTCTGTTCCGATAGTGTAGATTTAATTAAGCTGATGTTGCTGACAATCACCATTAGATGTCATCACTATTTCTCAAATGACTGCAGGTCCTCTGTAGTTCTTCATAGTAACCACCAGGTGTCAGCATTTCAGGAACCTGTAGCTGCCAAATTTTAAAAGTTTCCACTGAACACCAATGATATATTTTTTTTCTTTGAAAGCCCTGACAACCCTGGCCACCAATTTTTTTTTTTACTTGTGGGGGTATGGGATCCATTATCCAGAAACCTGTTATCCATTAATCTCCGAATTATTAAAAGGCCATCTCCCATAGACTCCATTTTATCCAAATAAGCCACATTTAAAAATGTTATTTGGTTTTATTATTATTATTATTATTGGAGAGGTAACAGTTTCTGGAGGGGAAGGCCAATTAAAAGAGAGTTACAATAGTCTAGACGCGATATGACAAGAGAGTGAATAATTTTAATTCTAGTAGTTTAGAGATGAAGGTAGCAGAGAGATAGGTCAGAGGTTGTCAAGATTGGAGGAATCAAGAGGATTTATTTAATGTTTACATTGTTTTCTAATGAATCTAATGTGTAGGTGTGGATACAAAAAAGCACAGAGGTTCTGCTGCAAAAGGTACCTTTATTTTGAATTTGAAATATTCAGTCGCATTGAATACATCGAATAAAAATATATTTGATCGTTCGACTATTCGCCAGTCGATGAACTTGCCCTTTAAATTTTTATTCTACTGCATTCTTGGCCAGATTGAACCTACCGAATTGCATTTAGAAGCCCATGAGAAGCCCCCATAGGTTTTTTTTTTAAGTTTTCATATCGAATATTATTCGTACCATCGAACTCTGCGAGTATTCGAATCGGATTAAATTTTTAGCAAAATTGCTCGATCGTACAATTGTGGAGAATATTCGAAAAGTGCTCAAAACCGGCGAATATTTTATTAAATTTTGCCGAATATTTATTCACCAAATATTCGCCAGTCGAATTGGAGGGCTTAAATGCCCTCTCAATTCGGCCCTTAATAAATCTGCCCCTACATGTTTGAAGCTTGCTAGCACCTTATCTAGTGTATCATACACTTGATAAAGAGCTAGCAAGCTGGAAACATGTAGTGTTTGTGAATAAAGGCACCACTTGCAGCAGAACCTCTGCACTTTTTTTGTATCCACACCTACACATTGGATTTACAGCAGAGGTGTCCAACCTTTTGGCTCATCAGGGCCACATTGGAAGAAGAAAAATTGTCTGGGGCCACACATGAAATACACAAGCACTTTTGATTTGTAAAAGTAAAGAAAATACACAGTTGGATAACCAGATGGAGCTATACACTGGAATATGGGACACCTGGATATTAAAGGGGTGGTTCACCTTCAAATTAACTTTTAGTATATTGTAGAAGGGCCAATTCTAAGAAACTTTTCAATTGGTCTTCATTATTTATTTTTCATAGTTTTTTAATGATTTGCAAATTTCTTCTGTTTCTTTGCAGCTTTCAAATACCCCCATTTGAAAGCTGCAAAGAAACAGAAGAAATTTGCAAATCATTAAAAAACTATGAAAAATAAATAATGAAGACCAATTGAAAAGTTTCTTAGAATTGGCCCTTCTACAATATACTAAAAGTTAATTTGAAGGTGAACCACCCCTTTAACACCATCTAAAAACAAATGCTCTGTAAGGCTACAAATGTATTGTTATTGCCACTTTTTATTACTTATCATTCTATTCAGTCCCTCTCCTATTCATATTCCAGTCTCTTATTCAAATCAATGCAGGGTTGCTAGGGTAATTTGTATCCTAGAAGCCAAATTGCTGACACTGCAAACTAGAGAGCTGCTGAATAAAAAGCTAAATAACTCAAAAACCACAAACAATAAAAAATGAAAATCAATTGCAAATTGTCTCAGAATATCCCTCTCTACATCATACTAAAAGTTATCTCAAAGGTGAACAACCCCTTTAAATTGACTTATTATTATATTATTACTACTAACTGGGCAATGGGCAATGAGTCCACTTGTCCTGCCTACTCCTATATCCTTTGCAACATAACGTTTCCTCGGGAACCAACCATTTCCATACCTCCCAACTTTCCCTTTTTTGAGAGCTCAACCTGCAGTCCCTAATTTGTACTGAAATGTCCCTCTTTTCTCTGCACTGAACAGCCAGAAAAAGAAACAAAGTTTCTAACTTAATTGGCTTTTGGCAGAGCCCAGAACAGCTAACAGCAGCAAATAAGATGCTGTGTAACAATTTTCAGATAAGAAAATAAGTAACTGTAACATTTTAGGAAATATTTTCAAACTTTCATAATCTGTCAAATTTAGCAAAATAAATATGGTAACGGGGGTTGTCAAAATATTTCACAGCGCTACGTGAGATAAAAGATGTTGTCCCTCTTTTTACTTCCAAAATTTTGGGAGGTTTGCATTTTAAGCTGGACCTCATTCATATCCATCCTCGGGCCGCAGGTTGGACACCCCTGATTTACAGGTTGGACACCCCTGATTTACAGGTTGACCGCTTTGGATGGAAGCAAGGTGTTGGGATACAATTGTCTCAGAGGGTTAAAGGTACCAGTAATTTCATTGCATATGTTTTTCTAGTGGACATAAGGCACGGAGATCCAAATTATGGAAATATCTGTTATTTGGAAATCCCCAGGTCCTGAGCATTCTGAATAACAGGAATTTTCACTATGCACATTCACAGTGCTGCACAGTCCTGCTATGGTGAGTAAGAAAACACAATCAGTTTCTATCTGATCAATAGTATCCCTGCTTTATCTATTAGCCTGAAATAATGCCACATCCTGGGTAGAGATGTATGAATTACTGAGGGGCTGTGATACTTATGAAGATACCTTTGGAGACTGAGGACATGAGAGTTTAACATGCACAGGATGAAGAACCGTCAGACCTCATTTTGACCTTGAGCTTTGCCCCTGTAGAGAATGATACAGGAATATCAAATTGATGAATAAGGTTTTGAGGTAGTTTTCAGACTTCAGAAAAAAGCAGGGGAAGAAACATGTATACGAAAAAATAAGTTGGTAAAACAAGGAAACAACTGTAAGAAATGTGTATAAAGTACAGGTATGAGATCTGTTATCTGGAAACCTGTTCTCCAGAAAGCTTCAAATTACGGAAAGCCCATCTCTCATAGACTCCATTATAATAAAATAATCCAAATTTTTTAAAATGATTTCCATTACATGATGGTCTGTGTGCTGCCTCAGTGATCACCTGACCATAAATACTGCAGCTCTAACTGTAACAGGAAGAAGTGTGGGAGTAAAAGATAGAACTTTGTCCATTAATTAGCTCATGTGACCTAACTTGTATGTGTACCCTTGGTTGTTCACAGTGAAACATATGGTCCCAGTGGGTGCCCCTTAGTTTTTGAAATTTTCTATTTAGGATTACCCAATGGCACATACTACTACAAAAGTATATTATTATTATTATGAAAATACTTTATTTATAAGAAGCAGGGTTTTACATATGAGCAGTTGTATGCAATATATTTCTATAGAAACCTGCATTGTTCACTGGCGCGCTACACCAGTGAGGCGAGTTGAGGCATTTTTGTCAGGGGCAGCAAAAATGCAGCTCCTGGTAAGAGCCGAATTTCCATTTTTGAATCCGGAAATTCAGCTCTTCTAGTGCAGAGGAGGGGGGGGCTGCAAAACGAAGGCCACCTCAGGTGGCAATATGGGCAGGATCGCCCCTGGGTGTAGTTTTCCTTTATTCGTGGCTGTTTAATTTTTACGTAAAATGCAACCAAGTACATTTGTCAACAGTAAGACAATTGCTGTGTTTTCCAGAAGGTTAGGTGAGTACTCAGGGCAGAATTATCTTGAAGGAAGCATGGAATCATTCACAGAGTAAGAATGTGGTAATAGTCAGTAAGATACAAAGCATTTATAATCGAGGCAAGCAGTGGGAAAACATGAAATATGTGCTAAATTGTGCCAAGTACAGGGAAGTGTTTATGCTGGCTTCGTTTTATAGTGTGTGCATTGGCTTTCATCTATATATTCCTGTTTCCCTACTGACAATTGGGGATACACATCATACCAGGCACGGACTGGCAATCTGTGGGTTCTGGCAAATGCCAGAGGGGCTGCTATAAGCTGCCATAGAAAGTCAGTATTTAGTGGGCTGGTCGGGGCTGTTTAGGCCTCTGTCTGGGCTGATTGGGCCTCTGTGTACCTAAAATGCCAGGGCCTATTTTAACTCTCATGTGTGTGTGACATCAACTGAGCAATTTGGGGCTGCTTTTCATTATGCGCATGCGAGTGACTGGACATGGCTGCTCGTACTGGGAGCTCCCTCCTGGTGCATGTAGCCTAGAGCTGGCGGGGGGCATTTAAAAAAAAAAAAAAAAACTACTGTTATGCCCAACCGGAATGCAGACTCAGCTTTGGTTAGGGATAACATTTTTAAACAACAGGTGCCCTTTAAAGGACAATTGCAACTTCATTACTGTTACACCTAAAACATGGACCTAAAACTCTCAGAAATGTGCTAAAACGTTTATAACCTGCCATATTTTATAAAATGGAAATGGTAATTAGTGGGTGTGGCCCTAAAATGGACATGGTTAAAAAAAATTGCTGTGCTACGCTTGGCTGATGTTTTTGTCCCTCTTTACATCTTTCACATGTTGGGAGGTATTTTATATGACTAGGATACAGAAATGGGTTTCCACTGCATTTGTTGTACAAGTTTTGCTGCACCTACCCATGAGCAAGCAACACATGCTGGAGATATAAATCAGCTATTGGAACACTTCTCCATATTTTCTGAAAGTGTCCCCATCTCACCCATTATTGACCAATAATTCTTCCAATATGCTTCCAGGTATTAGGTTAGGAATCTGCAGAGTGTTATGCGAGAACTGCCCCCCCTCCTCCTATCACTGAGCTCTGTGTGAGTGAGTGTGTGGGGCTCATTGCCTGTAGGGAGGGAAGCTGCACAACATGTTTCCATGGCTCTCGCTGTGCCTTCACTTCCTTATGAGGGAAAGAAAATGCGCTGACTAAGCTGCAGCTCGAGTACATGTAGGGTTGCCACCTTTTTTAATTTTTTTTTTACCGGCATCAAAGGGGGGCGGAGCCACAACCCCTGATTGGCCCAACCCCGAAAAACGGTAAGTTTTATGCAGATTGGGGGTGGGCCAAGGGCCTTTAATAGGGGTATTACAGATTTACTGGCAGCTACATTGCCGGTAAATTTGTAATACCGGGCCCGGGCCTTGGCAGGTGTGGGGCCTCAGGATCTCATCTAACAGACAGCTTACACGGTGGGACAATTACGTTGGAACAACAGAGGAGTCCCGCTATAGTTCCACAGTCAAGGTCCTGGGGGCTGAGCTTGACAACTAAAGCTGGCCATACACGGGCCGATATCGGTCGTTTAGACCAATTTGACAGCTTATCTGCCCATGTATGGGGGCTTCCGATAGGTCTTCCCGACCGATATCTGGACACAATATCGCTCGGGAAGGTCGGATTTTCTTCTGACCGACCTGTCTGAAGTCCATTGCACTTCTCGTAATCCGATCACTCGGCCATAGGGTATAACCCTGCCAGTTAGTGGCATATCGGGGAAAGATGTCTCCAAAAGAGCAGATCTTTGCATCTATGGCCAGCTTTACTCTGTATCAATCTCAGCTCCTTATTTATCCACACGCACATGGCTCTTTAACTTGCCATTTAAATGCAGATCAGCTTCACAGCACAGGCAGAAGATATTTGCATACATTCCATCTGTCATTATTCACATCATAACCCTGACCTGTTCTACTAACTGTAGCATCATCCATGCACTGAGAAATGGACCCTACTGGGGTAAGGGGTGGTTTGGATCCTAAAGCCTACTTATTCATTGTACATAACTTATTTTGATGTGAATGATTTTATACTTCTATAGTATATAGACACACAAGCATATTCTCTGCCTCCTGCTCTGATGCTGTTTAATAGACAAGGAGAGGAGGTGACTAAAGGTGAGATCCGCTTGTTTGGTGATGTTGCCAAACGAGTGGATCTCTCCCCAATATGCCCACCTTGAGGTGGGCAATATCGGGCTGATCCGATCGTTTTACATTCATTCATAATAACCCAGATCATTTAGTTTGTAAACTCTCGGGGGCCCATTTTCAGTGTCGGACTGGCCCACCAGAATACCAGGAAAAGTCCCAGGTGTCAGTGGGCCCTCATGCTGCTAATTTGGCCAAGTTCATGACCATTCCCTATTCCCATCGAGCTCCTATTCCTATGAAAATATTTTCATAGAAATAAATCATTCTCCTCAATACTTTTCAACCCCTAAAATGAGGCAGTTATGTTTTTAATATAAAACATTGCCTAATCTATATTTTTCAGTAATGTGTTTTCTGTTAAAAACCTTGGCATGATGAAATCATTCTCCCTTTTGGTGTGTTACTCTTACATACTGTATATATTCTGTATTCTAACTGAAAAAATAAACTTTGTGTTGTTAGAAGATTACTTCCTAGCAACTTCTAAAAATAGTTTTTTTTCATATCACACTTGTATAAACTGTGACACTTGTCATTAGATGCGTGTTTTCCTTTTCAGTAGTGTGACTGCCAGAAACCATTTTTCGCTACATGTATAAATTTGGTGGGGGGGGGTGGGAGGTTATTTGCTAGGAGACAAACACCATTTTATCGTAGGAATAAAAAAAACACATTTTAAAAATACATATGAAATCCTGATGCTGTTAAAAGTTTGAATAAAAAAAAACTTCTCAGATCTGCCGAGATCAAGTCAATGGCAGATGTCCCATTTACAACTGAAAGATATCATGATCTGTGCTGGGTTTCGTACAATAATCCAATTAATTTGTGGTTTTGGGCGATGATCCCAAAACATCTGAGTTTTGGGGCATCAAATCCGATTTTTTTTTTTTCACGATTTTAGCAAGTCTTTTCTTGCAACAGATTTTTTTCTATAAAATATAACAAATAAATACAGAAAAAATGTGCATGGGAGTTTGGTCGAAGTCATTTTAAGATAATAGTAAAAAAGATTTTTCTTTTAGTAATTAACCCCGTACTTCTTCATACCATTGAAACTGTCTAAGCTGTCTATCATGGGAATTTTTCAGGCAGTCATTCACTAGTAAGCATAATCAGATCACACCTCATGTCTGTGAATAGGGCAAAGGTTAAAAACAGTTTCTGAATTTCAGAAGAATCCATTATGTTCCTCATAGAAAAAAACAAAGGCAACAACAACAACAACCCACAAAAAAGAGCAATCAGCTGGTCAGGCATTTCCTCATTCAAATCTCCATTCACTGAAGTGAAGAAATAGCAAAAGTGAAAGCCTGGAGCAGGAGTAATGATGATACTTCTAGTGATGTAAGAAAACAAGGAAATGCTTCAGTTTCCCAGTTTATTCCCCAGCAGACAGGAGTCAGCAGGGAAAGGGTTTGTTGTCTTTTTAAATGCAACAGCAGTCCTGACATTTCCACAGCAGGGCCACATCAACTATGTGTAACAACTTTGAAAACACATAAATATTACTCCACATTCAAAGATTATTCAAGCAATAGTATAGGTTTCTAAAACAGGGCTCTTATGTTATGTAATGTGAAGGCAAAAGACACCATATTGCAAGGAATATCATGATGTATATTCCTTGCAAAAAAGACCAGAGCTTGATGGAAACCCATGTAATACTGGGGGTACTTTGTGCTTAAACGGGTGGGTCACCTTTATGTAAAATGTATGTTAAAGAATGGCTAATTCGAAGCAATGTTTCAATTGGCCTTAATTTTTTCTTTTGTATCGCTTTTCAATTATTTACTGCCTTCTTCTGACTCTTTTCAGCTTTCAAATGGGGGTCATTGACCCAGTTTAAAAAACAAACCCTGTGTAAGTCCAGAAATGTATTGTTATTGCTATTTTATCTTTCTATTCGGGCCTCTCTTATTCATATTCCAGTCTCTTATTCAAATCAGTGCATGTTTGCTAGGGGAATTTGTGCACTAGCCAACCAGATTGCTGAAATTGCAAACTGGAGATCTGCTGAATAAAAAGCAAGTAACTCAAAAAACACGATATGAAAACCATTTGCAAATTGTTTCAGAATATCTCTCTCACTACCTCATACTAAAAGTTCATTTAAAGGTGAACCCGTGAGCCAAGTGGTATAGGGGAGCAATGTCAATCTCTGTCTTACTTGGATTTTCTTGGAAATACCTACATATCATATAAATAGCAAGTATATTTCAACTAGAAGGAATTTACCAGAAGATTAAAGGGTTTCTGTCATGATTTTTATGATGTAGTTTTTATTTCTAAATTACACTGTTTACACTGCAAATAATTCACTCTACAATATAACTTGCTAATCTGCTACAGTATTTTATTATTAGTTTTAATATTGGTGTGTAGGCAGCCATCTCAGGTGATTTTGCCTGGTCATGTGCTTTCTGAAAGGGCCAGCACTTTAGGATGGAACTGCTTTCTGGCAGGCTGTTGTTTCTCCTACTCATTGTAACTGAATGTGTTTCAGTGGGACCTGCATTTTACAGCACTACCACTATTAACTTAAAAAAACAGTTTTTCTCATGACGATATCCCTTTAACTTGATTTGATTGCTTTTGTTTTAGTAAACTACCTGCAACGGCATTTCTTTCCCAATAAGATATCAGATATTAAAGGGGTTATTTATTAAAGTCTGAATGCCAAAAATTTCGAGTTTTTTTTAATATAGAATCTGAATTATATTTACTCCGAATTATAATCCGAAAATCCAGCAGCTCAGACCTACCGAGGTTGCATATAAGTCAGCAGGAGCGGTCCCAATCCTACTTGGAAGTTTCTGTGATCTGTGTTGGAATTTGTCCGAACTATTATGGACTTTTCAGGCAAAAATCCCACATTTTTTTCCAAGAAATTCTGGCTTTTCTGGAAAAAGTTTTAAAAAAATGTTTTGGTGTTTGTCCCCAATCCAATCCAATGTAGCTTTTTAAAAATAATAAATAAGGTATACTCATGCATTCTAATTTGGTCGGACTTTTCACTTTTTTAAATTTAAACAGTCGGAAAAATTTGGATTTTGATAAATAAAGCCCAGACTGTCCCAATACAATGTATTTTCAATAAAAACTCCAGTGTGGTATCCTGCAAAAGGTTTTTCCCGTTAACCTGTAAAAACCACAGTGATATCCATGAAACTAAACATCTGAGCAAGGTTGGAGAAAGCCACTTCTGCTTAATCTTCAACGCCACCGTACCAGGAACAACTTTGCACTTCCTGATAAAACCAAAGCATGGGCTCTCACGTCACCTCCCTCAGTACTTCCTAGTCTAGTGTTTTCCAAACTTGTTTGGTCTCTCTCCTTGTTTACAGAGGATCTATTGTTCACATGTGCATTTCAGAATTGCTCATGGACTTGCATCACCTTGGAGGCATTGATTTACTGTGTTTTTCTTATACACTCCCATAATAGCTCAACTGAACCATATGTTTACTTCAGTAAGGCCAGAGCACTTGGCCTTGGACCTAAAGTGGTCCTTGCAGACAGCACACAATACCATAATACTTAAGTATTTCATTATTTCAGAAGTTAAAACAACTGTGGCATCCTTAAAGGGCTATTTTCATGGGAAAACACATCCGTTTCCAAAACACATCCATTAATAGTGCTACTCCAGCAGACTTCTGCACTGAAATCCTTTTCTCAAAAGAGCAAATAGATTTTTTTTATATTCAATTTTGAAATCGGACATGGGGCTAGACATTTTGTCAATTTTCCAGCAGCCCCTGGTCATGTGACTTGTGCCAGCTCTTTAGGAGGGAACTGCTTTCTGGCAGGCTGTTGTTTTTCCTTCTCAGTGTAACTGAATAATATGCAGTGGGACATGGGTTTTTACTATTGAGTGCTGTTCTTAGATCTACTAGGCAGCTGTTATCTTGTGTTAGGGAGCTTTTATCTGGTTATCTTCCCATTGTTCTGTTGTTAGGCAGCTGGGGGGGAGGGAGGGGGTGATATCACTCCAACTTGCAGTACAGCAGTAAAGAGTGACTGAAGTTTATCAGCGCACAAGTCACATGACTTGGGGCAGCTGGGAAATTGACAATATGTCTAGCCCCATGTCAGATTTCAAAATGAAATCTAAAAAAATCTGACGCATTTTGAAAAAAACAGTTTTCCCTTGGCAGTATCCCTTTAACAAGTGTTTATTAATGGAAAACTATACCCCCTGAACAATGTAGGAGTCTATAAAAATATAATGCATCAGCTCATATGTAAAACCCTGCTTCATGTTCATAAACCATTTTTATAACAATATACTTTTTAGCAGTATGTACGATTTGTAGTAACCTGCTTGTGTAGACATTTTGGTTAAGGGCATTTCTGCTGTTTTGTCATTGTTTGATGATCATATTCCTGTTCCTGTTTTGTGTGCTTCCTGTTAAGCTGAGAGCAAGCATGGAGCAGGTTCTACCTGCCAAGTTCTAATAAATATACCAAAAGTTCCAGGGTGTATCTGACTACTTCACCTGAACTAACACAGCAGAATCATTAACCCACTGCTAGCCAGCAGTTGATTATACCATTGGGTAATCATAAATAGAAAACTGTCATTTTAAAAAATGTGTTGTCATGTAATCTAATGTAGATTTTATAGTTTTTGTATTGTTTAATACAAATTGTCCAACCCTCCGGAACCAGTGGCTGCAGAAAAATAAAATCCCATTTTATCTGTTTAAATCTTGCTCCATGATGTTTGTCCCTGCAGCTGGAGTTGGAAACAATAAAAGGGGATGTAAAAGCAAAAATAAAATCCAATACAAATCTCTATATAGTAGCCGACTGCTCTTCAGGGAAACAAAGCTGCTGGAGTTCTGAAAGACTGAGAAGTAGTGATGGGCGAATTTATTCACCTGGGACGAACTCCTCCAATTCGCCTCAGGCAATAAATTAACGAAACGGCAGGGAAATTTCGCCAGGTGAAAATTCGCCGGCATTTCGTTTTGGACGCGGGCGTCCTATTTTTGATGCCGGCAAGTTTTTCGCTATAATTCGGTGAAGAGAAACACCCCAGATTTGCCCATCACTACTGAGACGTAAGGTGGGGGCTCCTCGTGCTATTCATAAGTATGATTGTTTCCCGTGCACAGCAGTTAGGGACCATCTGACAATTCCTATCCACAGAAGTAAATGAAGGGAGAATTTTACTGCATACAGTCAGGCTTCTTATAAACATGCCAGACTTTTTTTATTAAAGTATATTGGAGATAGGTTTATTTTTCATTAAAGAAAAAGAAAAAAAAAAGTAAAAATGAGATTAATTTTTTTTGTCTTTACATTCCCTTTAAGCTACTAAAAATGCCTTAACCTTTAAACAAAACAGAGATTGTTTGTCCATTGCTACTTTCAAGGTTAAACATAGCACTTTACTGGCCACCACTGGGATCACCTGACTATAGCGGAAAAGGGTGGGAGCTACAACATGGAGCTAGCCACTGCTCCTGTAGAAACTATAATAAACAATGGAAAATTGTGCTCACCACTAAATTTTAAAACCATTAAGCAGGGTTGCAATGAGGCTGTGACCACAAATACATGTAGAACATGTAGACAATTACAAGAGGTCCTCTGCACTCAACACATTATCAATATATTTAAGACACTGAGACATTTTGTGCCTTAAGCTACTAAGAAAATGCCATTTAAAAAAAAATGCATCAGTTAATAGTGCTGCTCCAGCAGAATTCCGCACTGAAAACCATTTCTCAAAAGAGCAAACAGATTTTTTTTATATTTCATTTTGAAATCTGTCATGGGGCTAGACATTTTGTCAATTTCCCAGTTGCCCCAAGTCATGACTTGTGCTCTGATAAACTTCAATCACTCTTTACTGCTGTACTGCAAGTTGGAGTGATATCACCCCCCCAGCAGCCTAACAACAGAACAATAGGAAGGTAACCATCTAGCGCCTCCCTAACACAAGATACCAGCTGTCTGGATCTAAGAACAGCACTCAATAGTAAAAACCCATGTCCCACTGCGTTCCATTCAGTTACAATGAGAAGGAAAAACAACAGTCTGCCAGAAAGCAGTTCCTCCTAAAGTGCTGGCACAAGTCACATGACCAGGTGCAGCTGGGAAATTGACAAAATGTCTAGCTCCATGTCAGATTTAAAAACTGAATATCTGTTTGCTCTTTTGAGAAATGGATTTCAGTGCAGAAGTGGAGTAGTACTATTAACTTATGCATTTTGAAAAAAACATGTTTTTCAATCCCTTTAAACTTTGACACGGTTGGCCAGCTTAAATATATTGTGATATATGGACAAACAATCCATGATTTATTTAAAGGGTGAGGCATTTTTTTAGTAGCTTAAAGGAGAAAAAAGACTAAAATTAAGTAAGCTTTATCAGCAAAGTCTATATAAATACACCAGTAATTCTGCAGTAATGCTGCTCTGAGTCCTCTGTCACAAGTATTTCACAGCAATTATTTCCTTCTGTTGTGTACACATGGACTTTTGTATCAGACTTCCTGTTTTCAGCATAAACCAACAGGTCTAGGGCTTGAGCATGCTCTCCCCCTCCCCTCCCTGCGGTAATCTGAGCCTAGAGTTATGCGTGAGCAGGGAGAGACTCTGGCAGGAAGTGATAGCACACCAAGCTAATATGGCAACTGCTATCCTAAACAAACAGAGAGAGCTTCTATAGCTCTTTGGTAAAGCATTTTGTAGAATAAATATAGTCTTACAGTTTACACTAATCTTGGTAATTTTTTGGCAATAAACTGCTTGGGTAGCTTTCCCTCTCCTTTAAGGCACACGTGTCCTAAATATACTGATAATGTGTTGAGTGCAGAGGACTTCTTGTATTTGTAGATATTTTGTGGTCACAACCTCATTGCACCCCCAGTTAATGGTTTTAAAAATTAGTAATGAGCACAACTTTATACAAACATTCTCAATGTCACTCTATGAGAATATTATGTATATTTAAATTGTTTTGCATATTGTAAGTTAACTTTGCATCCTTTATAATGGCTGTTTCAGCCCAGTGAAATAAACTACAAAAATGGCCATGGGAAGAAGAAGAAGAGTAATAAGGGATTAAACTGCTGAAAAGAAATGAATCTTACAAAATACAGGAAGGCCATCTCCCCCATTGACTCAAATGTAATAAAATAATCCAAATTTCTAAAAATGATTTCCTTTTTCTCTGTAATAATAAAATAGTACATTGTACTTGGCCCTAACTAAAATATAATCAATCCATATTGGAGGCAAATTAATCTTGTTAGGTTTATTTAACGTTTAATTGATTTGTTTTGTACAAGTAGGGGCACATTTATTAGAGGTCGAATGTTTCTGGTCGGGCTGTTTGTCATAAAAAAATCAAAATAAGTCCCCGGGGGCGTGACTTTTTCTGCATTTATTATGCAATAAAATGAAAACACGAATTAGAAAATACTCCATCTAAAATCTGTCAAAGTCATGTAGAGGTCAATGGCAGATGTCCCTTTTATAATTGGAAGAGATTATTTGCCTACATGATCGTCAAGGGCTTGTATTTTTCCTGTATTTTGACAATGGTTTTTGTGCAACAATCAGAAAAAGTTATGGTTGTTGAATGCCAAATTCAAACATCTTGCACAATTTGAATTGTTGCAATATTTTGCCATGACTTTTCCTGCATCTGCTTTTTTGTTCTGATTTTTGTTCTGATTTTTTAGTGCATTTAGGCCATTCATGGTTGGGATTATGATCATTTTTAAAAAAAATATATAAACGAGAAACGAGTTCTAATAAATACTATCCCGTATAGCAGGATGATCCAGATTATGGAAATATCCCTTCCTGGAAAACCACAGGTCCCAATCATTCTATATAACAAGATTCCATATCTGTATAATGAAAGAAAATATGATTGTAAAACATTTCCAATGATTTTAGAGTTCTTTCTAAATAAGGCTTAATTTGAACCCGGTTTCTCTGTTCTTGTAATTGCCAGACTACAGAAACAACTTGAAATCACTTTAAACTTCTATTCCCATAACACTTTTCATAAGTTTGTTATTGTCCTTTTTACACATCTGTTAATATTAGAACATCCCAAGGTATTGTGGGAATTTGAGTCTGGGCTGGAGGTGAGCTGACGACTTATACAAAGCTGCAATGGTACCAGGAAAGTAGAAAAGGGAATTGTAAGAGAGATAAAAACTGCTCAAACTAACAATGGTGGTACACTGTCAGAGTGAATATTTCAGGCAAAGGGTAAGCCCTTCTCATCATAACATGATGATGTCTCTGTTTTGCTGCTCGCCAAGTTCTACTCCCTCAAAAATCATGTTCCAATATCTTGCACTGAAGAAATTGAAATAGGCTGCCTGGCTCTTTAAAAAAAAAGTTGTTAACCAAAGAAATATTAGCAATGTGAATATTACTGGCTGTGCACAAACAGGTTCAAATTTAAAGGAGAACTAAAACAACTAAATAAGTAGGCTACAAATATTTTACATTATATTTTGTGCTTGTGTACCAGCCCAAGGCAACCACAGCCCTTTAGCAGTAAAGATCTGTGTTTCCAAAGATGCCCCAGTAGCTCCCCATCTTCTTTTCTGCTGATTCACTGATTCACATGCTCTGTGCTGCTGTCACTTACTGAGCTTAGGGACCAACACACCATATACAGTACACATAGAATAGAAATGTCACAATATAGTGCAGTAAAATTACTACCTGGCAGTACAGAAACCAGTGCAATTAGCATCAGATTTAATAATCAGCCCTGTAGCATCATCTTCAATTACAGGCCAACCTCATTTTCTGCTTGATAATTTTCGATCAACATCTGCTCAGAACCCACTGAGCATGTGAGTGTCATAGACATTTTCCAAGACGTCCTGTGATGAGTTTGAAGTTCTGTATCATTGCTGCTATTGACAAGCTGAAACTTTAGGCTGGTGCAATAAGTTCAGAATATAAAATATGGCATTTTTAGCCACATTTATTTTTAGTTTACATCCTACAGTGGAAGAAATATTGTGAATATTGTGAAATCGCTCGAATAAAAATCGTTCAAATCAAAGGATTTTATGCAAAATCCTTCGAATTCCAAGGACAGGTTCTAGGAGGTCCCCCATAGGCTATAATGGCAATTCGGCAGCTTTAAGGTGATGAAGTGTCGAATTCGAAGGATTTTAAAAGGCCAGTACTTCAACTTGTCGCATTTTCGAATTTTTTCAATTCTAATCTAATTTTGTCCTATTCGATAGTCGAATTATCCCAAAAGTACTTCGAAATTTGAATTTTTTAAATTCGAATTTTATTTGAATATTCACTTCGACCATTAGTAAATGTGACCCTTAGTGATGCAATGAGTAGTTTATATTTATTTATGCCTAACAATATTTATATAGCAGTGTATCTTGTGCAGCACATAAAGCCTTATAGAAATAATATGCAAAAAAAAAAAAAAATGTCACTCTTGTGTAATTTATCATGATGTTATTAGAGTGCAGGAAAACACTGTATTCAGCACAAACTTTCTGTTCCCTATTTTTATTTGTCTTTTTATCAGTTTCTGCTAGAATATTGGGAGATGGGTTCTTTGTGACTAATATTGCATTGCCTCCCTGGGCACACAGGTCCTTTTTTCTGCTGGCACCTATACAAATATTTATATACTACTTTATCTTCTAAAAGAAAACGTTCATAGTTACATATTCGTATTGAAAAAAGGACCAAAGGCTATCAAGTTCAAACCATAAAAATGAAACCCAGTTTCCATACATACATACACACACACTGACCTCTCCATACACTCACACAGACTCAGACTATATATACTCATACACTAACTATAGATTTTAGTATCACAATAGCCTTGTACATTATGCTTCTATGACAGAAACTCCTCGCTTCGGGCGCTCAGCCAGAACACAATCCAAGACGCGTTTCATGCCCATGCACAACAGCACTTCCTCAGAGCTAAATATAATCATATCCTCTCTCAAGCATCTTTTTTCTAGAGAAAACAACCCCAACCTGGACAGTCTACCCTCATAATTTAAGTTTTCCATCCCTCTAACCAGTTTAGTTGCACGTCTCTGCACTCTCTCCAGCTCATTTACATCCCTCCTAAGGACTGGAGTCCAAAACTGCACTACATACTCCAGGTGAGGCCTTACCAGGGACCTATAAAGAGGAATAATTATGTTTTTATCCCTTGAGTTTATGCCCTTTTTTATACAAGACAGAACCCTATTTGCTTTAGTGGCCACAGAATGACACTGCCCAGAATTAGACAATGTGTTATCCACAAAAAAACCCTAGATCATTCTCATTTAAGGAAACGTCCAATGCACTGCCATTTAGGGGCAGATTTACTAAGCTCGGGTGAAGGATTCAAATGCAAAAAATTTGAATTTTAGAATTAAATTTTAGGCTACCTCAACCATCGAATTGGTTAAATTCGATCGAATTGAATTAATCGAACAATTCAAATAAGAAAATCATTCGACCATTCGATGGTCGAAGTACTTGCTCTTTAAAAAGAATTTCAATTGCCTAGTTTGCCAGATTAAACCTACCGAGTTGCTATGCACTATGGGAAGCTTCCATAGGCTTTTTCTGAAGTTTTTTTGATCAAATAGAAATCATCACTATCGATCGTTAGATATGTCGAATAGCGGTAAAATCCTACGAATTCTATTTTGTCGGATTTTACTTCGTGAAAATTTCGACCCTTGTTAAATCTGCCCCTACGTGTATAACTTGCATTTATAATATTTTTGCCAAAGTGCATAACCTTGCGTTTATCAACATTGAACCTCACTTTCCAGTTTGCTGCCCAGTTTCCCACTCTGCAAAGTGGCAGCATCCTGCATGGAACCTATAGCTCTGCACAATTTAGTATCATCTGCAAAAATAGAAACAGTACTTTCAATGCTCATCAAGCCATTAATAAGCAAGTTGAAAGCAAATGACCAAGAACAGACCCCTGTGGTACCACCACTCAGTGGGGTGACTATATATTTCATAGACAATGTTTGTTTCTGCCTAGTGAAACATTGTTAGTACACTTACACTTAGGTCAGTTTTAATAGGGTGGGTACATATAAGTTGTATAGGCTCCTTTATTAGAGATGTTGGTGCAAATGCTTGAAGTGGCCACAAGGAAGCAAAATAAAGACAGACAGGATCCTATACAGCCCTAGACATGAGCCCACCCTAAAAAATGTTAACACAAACATTTTTAATAGTTAGAACTTCTGAAGGCAATTGTGCTTTAAAATATGAAAAAAACACCAACGTTTTTTATAACTTTTATGATTTTTCGGCATACGGGATGTGATGTCACTGACACAAGACTGAGGAGGATGAAGCTTCGTATTATCAGTTTGCCTGGTCTAAGGTGGCGAAGGAAACTCTGGCAAAAGAGGTAAAGATGTTCTGTAAAATTTGGGGAGTATGGGGAGTAACGATCGTTCACCTGAGCGATAGTGGCAGTGTCTTTTGCTAGCGAATTGCCCTCTACACCTATTAGATAATTGTCGGTGTGGCTGAGGATCGGGGAATTTTCGGAAGCAACAGAGACTTCCCCTAAATCCGCCCCATTGTCGTTTCTTACCCACCTCAACGTACCCACCTCAACATCAGCACTTCCATTGAACCACCAGGCCTGGATTTGTGGTGAGGCCACATAGGCCCGGGCCTAGGGTGGCCGATTTTAGTGGCAGCATGCCGCCCCTCCATTCTGTGGGGAGCACCAAGGATGCGCTGCTCCCGTGCTAAGGGCACTTCTGCGTCAGCACACGTTAGTCTGGGGGGCAAGCTCCACGATTACGCTGCCTTGGGGCACCCACCCAGCGAATCTGGTGCTGTGAAACACAACAGTTTTATTTTGAAACAAAGTTACTTGCTTACAAGCGGAATATACTGATATGTATATTTATTAAGCAGCATTTTTAAAGCATTCCATTTTTGTTCTGTGTTTAACCTGGTGAAAAGCATTTCCCACTTTGCAGCAATGCCCTTATATTGTCATCGTTTGCACGTCCGAAACTTGGTGTTTTAGTTACTCCCTTATAGAGTTGCCTAAATGCTCACCCACACAAATGCTAGAGATGAGTTCAGTATTGTTAGTTATTACAAGATCCAAAATAGAGTTATTCCTAGTTGGGTCTTGAATGAGCTGGGATACAAAGTTGTAATTCAGCATATTTACAAACCTACTAGCTTTTTCTGTCTTGGCAACCCCATTACCCCAGTCAATGTCTGTGTAGGGAGCCATAGGTTTCTGTTTGGCACCTATGGAGTTAAGTCCCTGATCTCTGTTACTAGGCAGAAGTTTCTGTTTCAGGTGTATACTTCTAACAAATAGTTACAGCCACGAGTGTAATGACCACTTCCTGCCACACAGCTTTATAGTGCTGGAAAGGAGTGTCCACTTCCTCTTTGGCTGCTGGTGTCTGGATCGACTGGATGTGCCATTGAGCCTGGGAGCAGGAAGGCGCCAGTAAAGCCACATGACCCTAAAGGGACCAGCACCTTTAGTGGGTAAGTTGGGGACCAGGCCACCCCGTGAATGAGTGATAGCAAGTGCAGGGTAGTACTGTAATAGTCTCTCTAAAGAGAGAAAGGCAGTTAGGAATATTTAGCATGAACAGTGTGTGTTCCAACAAGGAGTGGTAGCAGGAAGAGATCTTCCTACAAAGCTTCCCCTGTGATGCTTTTAGTGCAGGGACATCAAGGTGGTAGGGATTAGGATTAGTGGTGGCTTCCAGTCCTTACACTGATGGTCCGGGCAGGCAGATTGCAGCAGAAGGAGGGTTGTAAGGAATGGATGTACCCTTGCCTTATCGGACTCTGAGGAATAATGCGAAAGTTCTGCTAATATCTCAACTAGAGCTACAGTATATGCGCCTCTGCTATTTCCTCTGGATGCTCCTGGGTGAGTATTAGCATATTGCTTATGCTAATAAACATCTACCTTTTTGTTGTAAAGAACCTCCTGGCTCCCATTGCATCTTTAATTGTACAGTTTGCCTGGGTATTGTAGTTATACTACCTCCTAAAGGATAGCTTCCACATGGTGAAGGCCCTGCCCTGGTGTGTAGGTCGCAGTGTAACCCATGCTTATCCATCACTAGCTGGACACTTTAACCCTTGGTGCTTTAACTAGCCAAAGAAAGCGTTACACCTGGATAATTGAAGTCACACATAATAATAACTTGACCTTGTTGTGAAGCTGCTTCTATTTGTAAAAGTAGCTGGGCTTCATTTTCATCGCTAATACAGGGTAGTTTGCAGCATACACCGATGAGCATTTTCTGTGTATCCTTTTGTCCAGTGGAAATATCTATCCATAGGGAATCTACTCCCACATATACTGATCCTTTCATTTAAGGAAAAGGTATTCTGATTTCCTTTTTGTCTCAAAACATGCCATTTAATCAGGATACACGACCAAACCCAAGGCCACATATTACAGCAGTCCTCACCGCAACACTTTATTGCATTTCATCTAGTAACAGTAACCTAAGGAATTCTGATTTATAAATATGAAAAAGTACTAGATACTAGATTACTTATGAAATGGGTACCAGGGAATGTGCATTGATCAGTCCCCCCTCTTTTTTGTTGTAGTTAATTCAGTGAGATCAGTAGCACTTCCGTTTTATTTATATATTTTTATTTAGCCTTGGGGTGCTCCCACAACCCTCCTTTTTTTTGCATTTTGAAAAATAAAACAATGCTAGATACAAAAAGCTTTTTATTTTGCTGGATTATTTTTTCTGTGATTGTTAGGATATATATATATATTTTTTTTAAACCACCATAGGTTAATTGCAATTGCATTTGAATCATGGAAAGAAAATCTATCACTATTCGTTTTTACTGAAGTTACCGTTTTGAAAATGTCACAAAAATATTAATCTCACAGCTGCCTCTTTTGACATCTATTGAATCTCGATTTCGCAGTTTTAGGTTTTCGTTTTTTCTTGTAGTTGTTTTCAAAAATGTATTTAGGATTTTGTTTCTTTTCCCTTGTATCGCTGAAAAAATGCATATTTTGTATGATTGTATTTTAAAAATCTGCCCCTTACCGACTGATATACAGTAGAACCCCCATTTTTACATTTTAAGTTTTCCCTCAATTTACATTGTTGTTTTGTGGTCCCACCTATATTTTAAGCATAATACATTTCCCTGATTTTACATTTTCCTAGATTTTACATAATTTTTTTCTGGTCCCGTGAAAAAATTTTAAATGGGGGTTACATAGTTACTTAGTTAAATTGGGTTGAAAAAAGACAGAGTCCATCAAGTTCAACCCCTTCAAATTAAAAACCCAGCATACACACACACACACACACACATCTCCACTCTTTCACAAAAACCATATATGCCCATAGCTACTGTATACTAACTGTAGAGTTTAGTATCAAAATAGCCTTTGATATTATGCCTGTCCAAAAAATCATCCAAGCCCCTTTTGAAAGCATCAACAGAATGAGCCATCACAACATCACCCGGCAGTGCATTCCACAACCTCACCGTCCTCACTGTGAAGAACCACCTACGCTGCTTCAAATGAAAGTCCTTTTCTTCTAGTCTGAAGGGGTGGCCTCTGGTGCGGTGATCCTCTTTATGGGTAAAAAAGTTCCTGATATTTGTCTATAATGTCCTTGAATATATTTGTAAAGTGTAATCATGTCCCCTCGCAAGCGCCTTTTTTCCAGAGAAAACAACCTGGACAGTCTCCCCTCATAATTTATGTCTTCCATCCCTCTAACCAGTTTAGTTGAACGTTCTACTGTACCTATTTTTTAAAATAATACAGTGAAATAATCATAACTAAATTCTAGCAACTTTTTTTCAGCAATCACATATGTTTTTTTCTGCTTTAATAGTGGAAGCAAATCACATTGTTCTATTGGTTCTCATCTCCCCAACCCCACATTTTTCCTACTGCAATCTCACTCATCAGCCTACTGGATATTATGATGCATTCATGCAATGTCAAATAACAAAATATTCTGTTTGCTATTATGTCTGCTGATCATACATTATTAGCCTTTTGGAATGATAATTAATGATATTAACATGACATTATTATAGTCACATAAATATACAGTAGCTGCCTACTACACTAGAAAAGCTATATAGTGCCTATATGGAGGAAGTTTTTATTTAATTTCGCCTGTTACACAATGTAAATATATTGTGAAAAAAAGCCAAATGTATTTGATATATTTTATATGACTTAACTGTAAATATGATGATTCTTAAAAAGATAAGCTGTAAAACTCTGGGGATTGTGTACATGATACAATTTAGATTTTATAATATCACTGTCAAGGTATTTCGCAGACCCGTGTGCCGTGTAGTATGTTTTCATACTGTTATTTAGGGTCATACTTATATTTCTGCTATGAAGTATAGATGGAGTAAGGTAGTGAGTAACTATTGGGGTGTTTCAGAGTGGGGTGGCAGAGCAGCAGGGGGAGGGGCTG
Organism: Xenopus borealis; assembly: GCA_024363595.1. Classification (NCBI taxonomy): domain Eukaryota; kingdom Metazoa; phylum Chordata; class Amphibia; order Anura; family Pipidae; genus Xenopus; species Xenopus borealis. Next base: position 127,215,982 of record CM044434.1, read on the forward strand.
GGAACTATGTCACCCCACAATTCCACACAGCAACCCTGGTGCAACCCCATTGCACCTAAGGGCTCATTTTACATTTAGCCGGCTCTGAAGAACTTTTGGTACAATGCAGTGTGGTACAATTTACATACAAATGCAGTAAGAAGCCTGTGCTTTGCAAATTGTGTGCATTTTGACAACGCGGATGCTAATTTTCATCTGTGTACTTTCAATGGCTATAGGGCACCCACTATTATTCTGGATTCTGGGGGCTGCATTGTGGGAAATAAACATGAAGATATGTGCACTCTTTTTGCACATTGCGCTACATTTGTATACATTATATCTCATATCATATCTCAAATCCCCATTTTGCACTTGCCATTTTTATAATTTTCAGCTTTTTCTATTCCTCTTTTGCTGTTCCCCATTTCTTAAAGAACCAGTAACACCAGTGTTATGACAACGCCATCCCCAAGCCACTCGCAATGGAGTTGGTAAGACAGTAGCTGTGCTGGGGGATTTTCTTAACTACAGAGAAAGCAGATCCTGTTCCCGGGCCCCCCCAATGAGTCTGCTTCCTCTATAGTTATGGCCACTGGGTAACATGAAAAAAATGTAAGTGATTTAAAGTAATTAACACTTATGTGTTTGCTTAAGAAACACTAGTAAAGTTATATAGTAGTATATAAATAAGCTTCTATGTAACCATGGCAGTCATTCAAATATGAAGAGTCAGATTACATAGCAGATAAGCTCTGTAGAATATAATGATTTTCTACAGCGTTTATCTGTTATGCATTAATCTGTGCTATTCAGCCCTATTTCAGTTGAATCCATGGCAGCAGAACATCTTGTTTAAATAACTGTTTTTTGAAGCAGTTACCAGTGCAACACTACTTTATAATTGAATTACTTAAATTTTTTGGTGTTACCTACCTTTAATGCTTCCTGTTTTGTTCCCCATTCCTTTTCTGTTCTGTATTTTATTCACCTTTGCTCTGCTCTCCTTAATCCCCCTTCTTTGCCCTCTCACATAGGCATTGATTGTGTGTCAGCTGTTTGGACCCCCAGATTTCCCCAGATCCTCCATGGCTTCATTTGATTAGCTGTTCAACCCAACACAGGGGCTACAGAACTACAAAGTGCATGTAATGTTCAGGTTGGCAGACAAAGAGCCTGGTGTAGGCAACAGTTCATTTAACTCCTGACTAAAATGGGGGAGTTCACATGTCAGCACATAGATAAGGGAAGGGTTAATGAAGAAGTAAAGGTTAAAACTAAGTAAGCTTTATCAGAAAGGTCTATATAAATACACTAGTAAACCCTCAAAGTAATGCTGATCTGAGTCATCTGTCAAAAGAAACACTGCATTCCTTTCCTTCTATTGTGTACACATGGAATTCTATATTTGCGCCTCTCTCCCTCTCCCATCCCTCCCTCCCTGGCCTGCTGTAATCTGAGCCCAGAGCTATGAGTGAGCAGGGAGAGACTCATGGAGGAAGTGACGTCACACCAAGCTGATATGGCAGCTACTATACTAAAAAAAAACAGAGAGAGCTTCTATAGCTCTTTGGTAAAGCATTTTGCAGTATAAATATAGTCTCACAGCTTGCACTGTTCTTTTGGCAATAAACTGCTTCGGCAGCTTTCCTTCTCCTTTAAATATAATATATAATAAATATAATGTTAGTTTTAGAGAGATAGCAAAATATTCAGTTACCTGAATAAGGAAATATGTTTTATTCTATAATATAACCCAGTTATACAATGTGTGTTGGGCTAAAACCTTGGTTCTTCTGTTTGGTAATACTGTAACAAACTCTAATTTTACAGTAACCCACACACAGGCTCTTTAAAGCATATAAATAGATCTAATTTGTTATACATATATGGATTTTTAAAACAAATCTGAGCTGCACCTGGCAAATAATAAACTGTGGCCGCTCTACTACAACACGTGATACAGAGGGGTCCAGCCAAAGTCAGTAGAGGTTAAATATACTCTGTAAGTGGAATTTCTCAATCACTCATTCTCTCTCAAATGCAAAATTACTTATTAGTAAGACATATGACCAGTATAATTGTCACAATAAGCATTGTGTCCCTAAACACTTCCTAAAATCTCTAAATCTGATGGGGGCACTCCCCATCATATACTTTCTGCTCCAGTTGGCAACTTTCACAAACCCTCACTGAGACCAGAGTGAAGAAAGAGAGGCTGTACTGCAGCCAAAGTCATTGCTGGAAGAATCTCTGCAACTGCTTTCCTGATCCTGCGGACTGGCTTACAAGCCTTCAGTTTCACTTTAATAGAATAAAGCCTGTTGTGAGACCTATATAGTGATTTATATAGTGTTCTCTGTCAAAGGAGAAAGGTCATGTAAAATGAACTAATAGGGTTATCAAAGGGCAAACATATTCCCACAAAAAATTTAGGGGCAAATTTACAAAATTCACGTGAATGGATCGAAGTTCGATCGAATATGATCGAATTACGATCGTACGATTTTTTTGGATATTCGAATATTCAAATTTAGCCTCTTCGATCATCGAATACCGAATTATCGAATAGATCGAATGATCGGATATTCGATAATTCGATCATTTGATGATGGAAGGAATCAAAATTTTAAAATCGTTCGAATGCCCACTTCGCCAGATTAAACGAATACCAATAGAAGCCTGTGGGGAACCCCCATAGGCTTCTTTTGCTAAGTCCTGCTCGAATACCATTCGTATGATTGAACGCTTCGATTGTTTGAATCGTACAAATTTTTCGTGAACTCAAACGATCGGTATCCGATCGTACGAATTCATCTAGAAATCGAATATCGAGCAAAATGATAGCCTAAAACTATTCGATTAGCATTAGATATTCGAATGCTTATCGAATTTCGTATAAATTCGTAGGATTTTGGGTGAATAAGTTTAGTAAACTTGCCCCTAAGTGTAGTGTTTTGGGGGAATGCTGTAAAACTGTCTTTTAAATATTTGGATTCCTTATTATATTCTGTAGTCTAAAGGTGGCCATTAGCGCACAGATAATATCATACAAAACAAATTTTCGTGCGATATTTGGTGCTTGTATGGTGATAAAGGAGCCGACTGATATTGGCAGAAGACTTGGATATCAGTCGGCTAGTCGATTGGGCTAGATGAAAATTTTTGATTGGCTGCCTTTTAAAGGCACCCAAACATCGGCCACTGTTTAGCGCTGAATCGGTAGATACAGGTTGTTTCTACCTGTTTATCTGATGATTCAGCTCTATGCGTGTGTATTGAAAGGACTGATCTTTCTTGGAAAGATCTTTTCCAAGAAAGATCGCAATTGTACCATCTATGGCAGCCTTTAGTAGTCAAAAATATTTCTGTATTTACTGGCCACCTGCTTAAAGGAAACCTGTCATGATTGAGTTAACACTAGGAAGGAAATAAAACTTTTAAAACAAACCACATACCCCTATTTATTATGCTCAAATCTCACTAATTCTCAATTTATAACTACTTTTCAAATGTGCATGAGACACTAACTGAAGCCCTGACTTTCCAGAAAGTCAGGAGAGCAAAGCATCATGGGTAGAATCAGTACTGCAGACTCCTCTCACAATATCACCGGTTTGTGCAGTTGTTAGTGGCTGGAGTAGCCCACACAATCTGAATAGAACAGTAGAAGGTGTTTCAAATAATCCTCATAGAATATCAAGTCCTGGTGTGACATGAGTTATACAGAGCTTGTCTATCATAGAGTATACTCTGACTAAGCATGAATGATATTTGGCAGTTTGGCACAGCCCACACACAGAAAACAAAGGGGTGTTTAAACATGGCAGCGCCTATGAAGCACTTTTTACATGTAGGATATTTTGTAATCTGTTTCAGATATAGACAAAAACAGCTGACTAAAGGGTTTAACTAAGGAGGGAAAAGAAATATTTTACTCATGTCTCAAGGTGACAGGTCCTCTTTAAAGCAAACATCTTATTGGTTGCTATGGACAACTACATGTGTGCAAACTTTGTGACTTCCTCCATTCTATAGTGGGTCACAATTTCTATTTAATAAAATGTAAGGTGATATTTTATTAAATATATGATATATTATTGTTGTTTTTATTAGTATTGTCATTTTGGTTTTCAGAGCTATATGAAATAGTAACCAGTGGTTACTATAGTTTGTGATCCTAACAACCAGTTAACAGTCAAACTGGAGAGGTGCAGGCCACCCCCCAAAAAAATAGGGTGTCAGACTAGAATTGTCTACTTCATACTATAATTTTCATTTTTTTATAACTTCTTCTGCAGAAAAGAAGAAATGCATATTCATGCTAAATATTGTGTAATCTGGTGTTGAGGTCACAGTTGCCCTAATGTTAAACAAAGCTCTAGATCTATTTATAGATAAGTGACAGCACTGACCAATTCTGTCAATGAGCAATATGTGTACATTACATTCTGGGTTCCAAATGAGTCAGTTCCCTATTATTATTATCTCTATGAAGTAACCCATTTGGTACAAGCCTAAGCAAAATGATAGCAGATACTGCGAGAGAAATCTAGTGTAAAGTAATATTCTACAATATGATTGTATGAGAACAATCACATACCTCCCAACTAGGGTTGCCACCTGGCCGGTATTTTACCGGCCTGGCTGGAAAAAAATGTGGGTTGATCCCAATTTTATTAATAGGGGAAAAAGCTAAATATATAGGAAGGCCGGTATTTTTCTCCACAAAAGGTGGCAACCCTACTCCCAACATTTGAAAATTGTAAAAAGGGACAAAATTTCTAGCAAGAACTGTCAATTTATGAACACATTTATGGGGTGCTTAGAGACAGTTTTTCAAATGAAGGTAAAACATTAACCCCAAAAGAATGGGTGAGGAATGGCAATATAATGTAGTGGTACCCTGCATTGGTACAATTGCTTTGTTTACTTCAGAAAAACAACTATAGTTTATATAAACAAGCTGCTGTGCAGCCATGGGGGCAGCCATTTAAGCACAGGATAATATAAGATCAGAAGAATCCCAATGTATACTCGGGGTCGGACTGGCCCGGCCAGACCCCCAATTGAGAACTATTAAAAAGTAAATTGTGATTGCGCATGCGCGCTGGAGTGGGGCCCCAACAAGGGAGCACATGGTGTCTTAACAGGTCCCACCCTGTGTATACTACAGAGTTTATCTGTTTTCTGCTGTGTAACCTGTGCTCTTTCTCCTTTTTCAACTTGAATGGCTGCCCCCATGGCTGCACAACAGCTTGTTTATATAAACTATAGTAGGGTATCTGAATCCAACACACCAGTTGTACCAGTGCAGCGCAACAGTACATTACATTTACTTTAATTGGAGGTTGTTCACCTTCCAAAAACTTTTTTCAGCTCCATTGTTTTGAGATTGTTTACTATAAAGAAATAATTTTTCAATAGCTTTTTATCTTTTATTTTTTACAGTTTTTCTAAAATGTAACTTTAAAGTTTAATGTTCCTGTCTTATTAATCACCCCAAACACACTAAAGGAGTTGTAGCATCAATGGCCAAAATACTAGTTCATCGTCTAATGTTATGAAGTGCAAACATTGACCAACACAAGGCTTTAAATAGAAAACAGAGAATACATCCAACTCCTTAGTCCCATTTCTTCCATAATTTAAATTGAAAATGCTCAGGCAGCACATTTCCCAGGGTTGACAAAATCCTTAGAGTCAAACCTTAACCCTAAAAGATAACTGAAAAAAGCCGAACCTCCCCAAGGAAGATACTCCCAAGTGAGCGCATGCGCACCACATCCCCATACGAAAGTGCACCACACTTCCCTGTACGAAAGCATGCACGTGCACATGCACTTCCCTGTATGGAAGCGCGCACACAAGCGCACAGTCTTCCTCTGTCCCTATCTGCAGGGAGGACTGCAGTCCTAGCTGCATTGGTGGCTGGGCATCCCCCACTCTCTATAACCGAGTAGCCTGTGCATGGGCATTTGCATCAAGTCCCCCATTCTGCAACATACACAAGTTTAGCCATTCGAAGTTGGAAAAAGGAGAAAAGGCTCAGGATACATAACAAGTTTAGCCATTCAAGCTGGAAAAAGGAGAAAAGGTTCAGGATACATAGCAGATAACAGATAAGCTCTGTAGTATACATTAGGATTCCTCAGAACTTATCTGTTATCTACTGTGTATCCTGTGCTTGAATGGCTGCCTCCATAGCTTTCATCTATTAGTGTCACTGTTCCTTTAACATGGCCATACTGGGGCAGATAAATTCTGCAGACAAACCAAATAAACAAATTACTTGCCAGTGTATCTTCCCTGACCAATATCTGCCCAAAAACTGGGCAGGTCTAAAAAAATCCCATTAGATCAAGGATTGCATTGGTTCGTTGATATGGTCCTTGCTCCGACCTCCTGGATTCCTGCCATTGTGATCTGATTAGATTGGCCCGATATCACCACCTCAAGGTGGGCGTTTTGTGATGAGATCTGTTCATTTGGTGACATTGCCAAACGAGGGGATCTTTGTGTGTATGGCCACCTTTAGTGTAACAGGTCCCCTTTAAAATCATTCAGTTTATATTAATATCTATGGTGTAATATGGTGGATAGTGATAAGCTTGTTTGTTAAATGTGTTGAAGATGGTCACAAGATTTCTAATTACATTTTCTTACAAAGCTATATTTATCCAGTGGGAAATGTAACATTTGAAATGACTAACAAAGTGCCACACTTTAGCACAATGAAACACACAAAAGGAATGGCCAGCAATGTTCTGTTTTTTGGACTTGCTCTGACTCACAGATCCTAAATGTGATTAAAGCTAAAATAGTTGTCTCTTATCAGCCAAGACTGGTTAGATAAAAAAATGGATTTGCAGTTAATATAGTCATTGATTTTATGTTTATGATATAATCTGTCTTCAAATGTTGATTTATGAATGATTTTATCACACATATTACATTTCCCACCTGGGAAACTACCCCTATAGGTGTTCCTTATTGAGGATCTCTGAATGTGGCTTCTACTTAGTATGTCCTTTAAATTTGAGCTTCTTTTATAACAGACAGGCAGTCTGGTAAAAGTTGTTCTAAAGTTTCATCTTCTAACAGAATTGCCCAATGCTTGTCCATAATTTCTCAAACCTCCGAACTATTTGTGTTAAATTTAGTTATGAACCTGACTGTTTCTTGATCTGTACCCTTCTTCTCTTTTGGTTTAAGTAATTCAATACAGTTGGTATATAGTGCTCGGTGATATGCTTTTTTAATTGATTTACCAGAATATTCTCTCTGTTTTAACCTCTTCTACAAATAAATCGCTTGTATTTTCAATAATTCCACAGATGAACAATTTTTTCTTATTCTTAGGAATTCTCCTATTGGTAGAGAATTTTTCACTGTCTTGATTCAATAAGGAATTGGTAGCAGTTTTTTTCCGGTTCTGGTTGTTAATTTTCTCTCCCCTTCATTAAGAATTAGGAGGTCTAAAAATGAAAACGATTTTTCGGAACAAATGTAAGGACAGTTTAATGTTGAATTCATTTTTATTCAATTGTTCTACAAATTCAATTGCTTCTTCCCTGCTACCTCTTAAAAAATTAATAGAATATCATCTATGTAGCGTATCCATCTGATTATATTTTTATGATACGTCCCAAATTCATCACTTAGCACTATATTGACTAGCTTTCACAGTTAAATTACCATTTCCTGACACTGTAGGTCTACCAGGAGGTTTTTTAATATTCTTGTGTATTTTTGGTAACAAATAAAATGTTGCTACTCTGGGGTTCTGTACTGTCAGGAATTGTCTTTCCTTTTTATTTATGTTGTTCACAAAGGCTTCACCTATTATTTTATTGTATTTGGCCTTGTAGTCATCAGTTGGATCACCCCATATTACTTTGTAACTGGATGATGACAACTGTTTATTTGCCTCCTCCATATACATCATATTAGGCCAAATGACTGTATTCCCTCCCTTGTCAGACTGCTTAATTTGTACCTCATCCCATTTACGCATTTCTTGGATAGCTTTTCTTTCCTTGGTGGATAAATGATGTTCATATACACATGGTTTTGCATCCTTTTTCTTTCTTTTATTAAATAACAGTCTTATATTGTGACTATATTTCTATTCTATGTGTACTGTATATTGTGAGTGGGTCCCTAAGCTCAGTAAGTGACACAGCACAGAACATGTGAATCAGTGAATCAGCAGAAAAGAAGATGGGGAGCTACTGGGGCATCTTTGGAGACACAGATCTTTACTGCTAAAGGGCTGTGGTTGCCTTGGGCTGGTACAGAAGCTCAAAACATAATGTACAACATTTCTAGCTACTTCTTTAGTTTAACTTTCCTTGTACTTTGTGGCATTTATACAAATGGCCTGTGTGTGTCAATGTGCCTACACAAGACTTTCTGTACAACTTGAAAGTGAAAGTAAGAGTTACTGCTGTTGTGTAATGGCTGCATGAACCTGCTAATAAAGCACTGTTATACTCTCCTCATCCTCGGCTACCAAACACAACATACTTTAACCCAAAATATGGTTCAGGCCAATAAAGCACACACTGGGGGAAACAATAATGAGAATAGAGGCACAGCATTCGATACCTATGCACATGCATATGACGTGGGATAACTATAGTGAGAATAGCACCACTGTATGCACATACATGTGACATCACACATACAGTGAACTGATCATCATGCTCACCCTTAAACATGGCCACCCACACTAAGATCTCCCTCCCAGGGTGGGCAGCCTAGCAGCGGTAGGGGCATTCTTTTTAAAAAAAAAACTTTCCCCCAGTGCAAGTATAGGTACTATTAACCTGCACCTTTGGTGGGAGAAACATATTTCTAGTGACAGGTGCCCTTTAATGAACCACTGTGTGCAGGGCAAGATTTGAGTGCTGCATATTATAGAATGGGAAGTATTTAAATAAGGTATGATAATAACTTTCAGGCTTAGCTGATAGAGGGACGGGGTACTCTCTAGCTACAGGCAAAATAGATTTTGTATGGCCTTGTTATTTAAAGGAAACTATACCCCCAAAATGAATTTGCCCCAGCACAGGGTCACTAAACGAATGTACCTCCACATGTATCTCCAGCTTTTGATTGTAGAATCTGCTGCAATTGCACTCAGGTACCTCTACACCTTTACATTTATTGCTATGTAATGCTGAGCTCCTCTTTGCTGTTATGGTCTCAGAAGCAGGGTTGGGGGTCCCAGGGCCCACCGTGACTGCTGTCCAGGGTCCCCTCAGGCCCCTAGCCCCTACAGCACCCCTGCCCCATGCCCCAGCGCAACGGTGGATTTTTGTTTATCTTTTTATACTAAAGTTTGGGGGGTCAAGCATGGCAGGGGCCCGTGAGGGTCGGGGCCCAACGAGTTTTTTCCCGGTATCCCGCTGGGCCAGTCCGACCCTGCTCAGAAGAAACAGAACAAGTTTGTTTGAAGTACTGCAGACTGCCCAAAAAAAGTATCAAATGCAAAACCTAGAACTGTATGTAGTGTTAATCAAATGGGCTTTTGGAATTACTTCATATAAACAGATTGTAATTCATTTTGCATAATGAAAGCAATATGAAGCAATTTCCCAGTATTAAGAAAGATACAAATTTTCAAATGTTTTTCATTTTTTATTATTTGGGGTTTTTAAGTTATGCAGCTTTTTATTTCCGTTTGTAATTAAAGCAGTCTGGTTGCTGGGGTTCAAATTACCCTAGTATTCATGCATTAATTTGAATAAGAGACTGGAATATGAATAGGAGAATGCCGAAAGATAAAGATGAGTAATAAAAAAAGTAGCAATAGCAATCAATTTATACCCTTACAGAGCATTTGTTTTTTTAAATGGATTTGTGACCCCCCCCCCCGTTCCAATTTAAAAGCTGTAAAGAGCCAGAAGAAGAAGGCAAATAAAAACTATATAAAAGAAAAAAATGAAGTTGCTTAGAATCAGCCATTCTCTAGCATACTAATTTGATTTACTGAGGGTCGAAGTAAAACTTCGCATAAAATAGAATTTTTAAAGGAGTAATTTTGGGCTACTTCGATTATCAAATAGCCCAAAATTCGATTTGAATTGAAAAAAATTGATTATTTGAATTTCGAAGTACTGGCCCTTTAAAAATCCTTCGACTATACGGCAGCTTTTAAAATGGACCCATCACCTCCAAAAAATATTCAAAATCCTATTTTATCACATTAGTCAAGCAAAATGAACCTTAATTACACTATATAAATTATTTTAATCTTGTTTTCTTCAGTCTGGGAATTCATAATTATAGCAAGCAGACAGGAGCCATTTTGTGGACACTGTTATTAAGGCAAGTCTTGTATCATCTCAGAATCTTGTTTATGCACCAGAATGGGGGACCCGATGTCTATCCCCATGTCCTGGCTCCACAATTAAATGGTTAAGAGAACTGGGGGAATGTGTGGGGAGCAGTGGCATCTAGGAAGTGCTGAATGGAAAGTGAAAGTAATTATCTGCCCCGCCTCTATGCCTAAGGCAATATTTGATTGACAGCTGAGATTTTTAAACGAGCTTAAAACAGCTATGAATGCTTTAATAAAATTTTTTAATTGGATTTCATGTTTAACTTGAAAAGGACTTTTATTATACAGATTTTTGTGTCTGGGTGACAGGTCCACTTTAAAACAGCTATGAATGCTTTGATAAAAATTTGAAATTGGATTTCATGTTTAATTTGAAAAGGACTTTTATTATACAGATTTTTGTGTCTGGGTGACGGTCCACTTTAAAGTCGATTTGCCATTTTAGCCTATGGGGGACCTCACAGAACGTGTGCTGAAAAAGTTCTGAGAAATCAAAGGATTTTGGTGAAAATCATTCGAATCATTTGATCAAATACGGCTGTTTTTGATCGAAAATTACCCCCCCACAAAATTCGATCATCGAATTTTGAAGTTTTTTTGCCTCAAAATTCAACCCTTGTGGGCAGATTTACTAAGAGTCGAATTCAAGGGTTTTTTAACCCTTGAATTCGACCATGGGAATAGTTAGGGAATAAAAATTCTTCAAATTCGAATTTGCATTTTAAGGATTTTTACCGTAATTCGTTCGGTCAAACGATCGAATATAAAAATTCGATCGATCAATAAAATAGTTTGAATCTAACTATTTTAACCATTCCACCTAATTTTTTTATTCGATCCAAGTTTTTGAAATTTGGTAGGTTGAAACTGGTGAACTAGGCAGTCGAATAAAAATTTAAAGGGGAAGTACTTTGACTGTCAAATGGTCGAATATTCGATTCCATCAAATTTAAAAAATTCACGGGTCGAAGTGGTCTTCAAAAACATTTGAAAATCCGAATTTGAAACCTTTTTGAAAATTCGATCGAACTTCGAATCCTTCATGTGAATTTAATAAATCTGCCCCTAAGTAAATCAGCTCCTAAAAGTTGACTTAAAGGCAAACCAGCCTTTAAGAGGGAGAATTGCAGTGTTGTTCAAGGCATTGTGGGAAATGAGTTTTGGTCATAGGAACTAACTCATTCTGCATTGTTTTAAAAGTGCAGTATATTATAATATTCTGACTGTATCCACCCTTTCAAGCCCCAACAACAGTTTACTTGCTGCTATTTTAGCAGGAGGTGTAAATCCTCTCAGTATCCTATCAGTGTCACAGACTATCCATTTCTCACACTAGGGAAAACACAGGGGGGGGGAATTTGAAAAATACCCCACAGATTTCCCAGGTGTTTATGCTGAAAGGTGATGTTCACTAGATTTCTATGAGATGTGTAATATTTCTTTCACTTCCCCATTTTACCTGAGATTGTCTCAATGTTGGCTACAATAAAAACACCTGGTATATACAGCTGTTGTTGCTACGCTATCAGAGAAGGAAGATTTGTCACCAATAATGGTTTCACTACTCATTCATATAAACAGTGCAGCTCCGGCCATGAGGCAAGGTGAGAATCTTGCCTCAGGAGGCGCGGAGCGGCCAGTTACCAGGGGTGGCAAAAAAGCCGGAATTCAACCCCGCCGGCACTAAACCCCTCCCCCTCTGTAGGCATCTCCCCCCCCGGTCTACTGCCCCTAACGTGTATATTTTTCAATCAGTGGACTTCGTGCGCAGTAGTACAGACTGGCAAATGCGCCAACGGAGGGAGACATTGTGGACAAAGATGGCACCTGTGACCCTGCATGAAGGGACCTATGTTTTGGGGTAATATATAAGTTATAGCCCAGTGGGGGAGGTAGGTGGGGGAGGAGGGGCCTATGGGGGGAGGGGCAGCAGCCCCTGGAACACCCCTGCATATAAAGCCACAAATATCTGGGGAGTCCAACCTCCAGCCCAACAGCTGCATGCGGCCCAGGATATATATGAATATGGCCCAGCTTGGAACGCTTGGTTCCCAAGGAAATGCCATGTTGCAAAGGATATAGGAGTAGGCAGGACGGGGGACTGTAATCATAATATAATAATAAGTCTACTTAATATCCAGGTGTCACATATTCCAGTGTATAACTCCATCTGGTTATCCAACTGGTATTGTAGTTCTTTTCTGTGGATTTTCTTTATTTTTACAAATATTCATGTGTGGCCTCAGACAACTTTTCTTTTTCCAATGTGGCCCAGGGAAGCCAAAAGGTTGGACATCCCCTGTTGTAAATTATAACCTTATAAATTGTGACTAGTGATGTCATCAGTTATAAAGAGTGAGTAGTGATGTCTTTTTTTTATCACATGACTCACTATAATATAATGTGTATTATAATACATAAAGGGGCAGATTTACTATTGGTCGAATTTCGAATTGAAAAAAATTCCAAATTAGACCATGTAAACGGGTAGGGAAGTAAAATCCTTCGAATTCTAAGGATTTTACCGCAATTTGATTGGTCGAACGATTGAATAGGAAATATTCGATCAATTCAAATAAAAATATTTTGTTGCTCCATATAGTGAAAGAATAGTTAGTTTCACCATCTGGAGACTCCACATTGTTAAGAGGGTTAAATGCAGTGACCTTTAGTTCAGTATGTAAAGCGTATGGTGTGACAGATCTGCCAAATGAACATTAGTAATAAATTATGTTTCCAATGATCAGGCATTTCTTGTTTCTGCAGATATAAAATATTGATTAAATGTAAAGGTTTATAAAAATCTAAATTATCAGTGGTGTATAAAAAAGTTGTTATGAAAGCAGTCAAGAAGGAATAAGTCTGTGCTGCAATATTAAATTATTTAATGTCCAGAGCATGCAAGATACCATGCCCTGTCAGATGTTAAAACATTTTTTTCATTCCAAAATTATTGCTGTGGGTTTTTTTGGGCATATTCATCAGATATGGTACTGAGAAATGTGGAACTAGTACCAAAAATTCAATTGTTTTAACTTTTAGAAAAACTTTCCTGACTAACAGGAAAATGTTCCTGTATCCATGCATCAGCACTGTTCCCAGTAAAAAACTAATTGTGTAAAAATTACACAAAACCTTAAAAAGCTATGAGGAAGAGGCACAGAGGTGCACTTAGAATAGAAGCCTATTTATTAAAGGTCGAATTTGAGTGGTTTTAGAGAAAACTACGATTAAACTCTATTCCTCTAAAACTACGAATACCATGGAATTTATTAAAAGTTCTGAATATATGAAAATATGAACTGAAAAAAAGTGCTGAACAATGTGCTAAATACATACAGAATCTCTAAATATTTGAGTTTTCCCTCGAATTTTCTTTAAAAAAACAACTCCCATTGACTCCTTTTACTTGGCACAGTATTAGTGGTTTTTGTAGCTTTTACACTTTATAAATCCTGAATTTTAAGAGATATTTTGAGAAATACAAAAAAAAACACACATTCTTAGAGAAAAGACACAATTCCTGAAAAAATTATGAATTTTTCCACTTCTTCCTGGTACCGTAGTAAATGATCTCTATGGACTTTTAGAAAAAGCAGTGAAGTGGAGCAGCAAGCGGTGGGCCCTTGACTTCGGTCTTCTGGTGGGCCCTGGGTTCCCAAATCTGCAACTGTACTGATATCACCCAAAATATGAACAAGTGCGCTCTATGTGCGATCACAGCAACTGAAGCACACGATGTAACATTGCCTTATACTGTAGGTCCTTCTGGTCCTATGAATTTCAGGGACTTTACATTTAAAAGATCAAAGTAGGCATATAACATATATGGGATTATGTACTAAAAGGCCTATGTTTGCCCAGGTACTGTAACTCAGAGCAACCAAGCAGCTACTAGCATTTACTGGTATTGCTTTGTTTTGTGTTCCAAGGCAATGCTGTACCATTAAAAGCTTTTTCTTATGCCCACTTTTTAGGCCTGGGGCTAGAACTGCACTCTTGCAAAGTTTGGCTAGGTATATTGAAGCACTCTCAGGCCCATATTTTACAGTGAGATTGTTGTTTTGTTATTATTTAAATATGAACCATTACAATTGTATTCCTCCGTACCAATAGGGTCTTGATACAAATCAAAATGTTTGCATTTGAAAGACTATGGTATTATGGGTCTGGGGACGACCCAGCTCCAAGGGGTTACTAAGGTCAGTGCTGGTAAAGGATCCTTCCATCGTCCTAGTGAGTCCATGTCATAGTTCTGCATGTCACAGGTTTGTTCTTTAAACTTGAAATCCTACTGTATAAGACACAAACTTTTAGGAAGGAAAGTTCAAGTGTCCCTGGATGCCCTTCAATGCCTCCCAAACTACAAGATTATAATAATACTGTCCTTACTCCAAATGATAGAGTAGAAATTTCACATGAGTATGTGTCTAACTGTTTCCTTTCTGTCTCTTGTTCTCCTAAACATATCCCTTTATATCTCCTTCGTTTGTCACCACTTTCCCTTGATATTCTTTTTTCCATCTGCCTTTTCTGTTATGAGTTACAAACAAAACAGGTAGTAACAAGTGCCTGATAGCCAAGCACTAAAGGCAATAGGAAATGCTTGTAAGAAGGGGCAGAGAGATAACCGGTAGTTTTAGGAAAAACGGCATGTCTGAGATCCTTGGAACTAATATTTAGCAAATGAGCCATATGATATTAATGAATAATAGCCCAGGCTGCTGCAGGAAACAGGAAAGGAATATATGTATGTGTTCTGCTACTGATCTCTTTATCTTGCTAATGCTTAGCCTTCTTCTACTGTGAGTGCTAGCTGCTTCTAAGAACAGTGAAACTTATCATACAAACACACACCAACAGGCATCAGTTTGGAATATACATTTAATAGCATGACATATTGTTATTCATTATCAGGCAGCATTATATACTGCAGTACTATTTATTGGGAAACTAGAGACAATTTGGGGTTCATTTATAATTTATATTTGCTCCCGGGTGCGAGTAGTATCTCCTGTTTCCTATTGGTTAAATACCTTTTTTTATTGGAAGCTCAGTGGCAAACGGTACATTCAAAGTAAATCTTAGCAGAATATACTGACAACTGGGTGTTTTAGGGAAACTGGGGCAGAAGAGAGGCCATAGGAAAATGAGTGATAGCAGGTCACATTGTTATTCCAAATATCTTGGAATAATGGGTTATATAAGAAAAAAAATGCCTAAAGCATGTTGAAAAGTTTCCTGACTGTCAGGAAAGTTTTGATAGAAGGGGAAAATATCAAGTGTTTGGGAATCCTTCAGAATTCCCCAGTCCGATATTTGATAAATCAAACCTTAAGGGCCCCAGTTATAAAGATTTGAAGCCGTTATATTTACTACTTCGATGCACTTCACTGGATTATGATGAAGCTGGAAATACCATTTTCAACATTTCTTCAAATGTTTCTGTCAATTCAGAAAGTGAAAGTATTTGTCATTTTTATGGAAAATCAGTTGAACTAATATCCCTTTATGTCAATAGCAGTTCTCTGACTGTAATAAAATGATAACATATTAGTCAAATATTGATGGCTTCCTCTCTCTTACAGGTCTCATGTAACAAACAAAATGTAATATTTTGTCATATCTCAATTTTGAAGTATTATCAATAAACAAAGCTGATCTTAAGGGTCTTTTACTTAGGGAAGTGCATTGCCATGTGTAATTTTTGGATACATTTAGCCATTTTTGTTTTACCAGAAATACAACACATTTGCATAATTCCAGCATGATTGTAGCCCAATGCACTGGTGAATTCATCAGAATTGTGTCTGATAACCCAAAATGAATACAATTGTAAAAGCTTTTGTTATTAATTTCTTTCATTCTAAATTAAGCATGTTACTATGTCCTAATACCTACTGAATGTGTCTGAGCTTTACAGTTCACATTGCAGACCTTTCTGCTCAGACACTAGGAAGATCAGTCATGACAATTCCATAAACACCTAGAAAGGGCATTTTTATTCTATCTGAAGAATGGCTTGCTGTTTAATTCTATTGCATCACTTGTTCTTCCTGCTGTTTCCCTCAACCTTTATCTTTGATGGCAGACAGTTATTGCAATGTAATGTTGAAAGCCGCTAGGAATTAAGAATTCAGAAGATGTGCCACAGATCAGAAATGATCCACAATGCATAAAAATAGCAGAGCTACAACAAACCCAAGGTTTTGCTGTCACCAGCTCCACAGTCTGATTTGGGTGTTGGTTCTTTTCTTACCCTCTAGTTCCTTTAACATTCAGGGGACTTAGAGCAGCTAAGATAAACAAGCTTGTATAAGGAAAGCGCATGTGCTATACTGTACCAGATCCACCCCACTGTGTACTGTGTGACATAGCACCAATCAAACTGCATTTATAGCTGTCTCATGAGAAGGACAGACCAGTTCTATGGGAGCATTGAGTGAGATGATGATGTGAATGAATTAGAGATACTTCAAACAACCAAGAAAAGGTAAGAGCCTTTGAAACACCAAATGATGAAACCTTTCTGATTACATTTTGTGTATATGTATGTGTATATTTAACACATGGCTATATATATATCAGTATTTGTAAATGGAAATATAGAATAATCTGTAGTTGGAATTTTTGCTTCTTTGCTTCCTCCTTCCTTCAGATTTAGGTAGAAAGAAAGGAGGAAGGTGAAAGAACGGGCATACTTGCCACAAGGCAAAGTGAAAACTTTGCCTCAGGCAGCATTGCCCCACAAGCGCAATTGCTCTCTCTGCACTTGCAATGCGACCCCCCACATTGCCTCCAACATGATGAAGGTAACAGCGGTGGGGTGGCTTCAGAGCAGGGGCAAGAAGCACTCCTGCATAACCTTTTATGAGTGTTCTAAGATTCTGGATAAGGGTTCAAATGCCTGTATTGTATAACAATGCACATAATATGATATATAACGTAATATAGAGTCATATATATAAATATCTCTGATGCTGATTATTTGACATGTCTGTGAGGAGGGAAAGAGATGGGTCGGATGTATGTGACTGATAGGGTTGCCACCTTTTTTTCCTGTTAATAACATTAGGAACAACCATCATAAATACTGGCCAGGCTGGTAAAATACCGGCCAGGTGGAGATCCTAGCGACTGACCAGCACCGTGGTTAGTGTTTTGGTCAAGTGCCATGCTTTGTGCACCGGCAGACTGTATATGTGCTTCACTGTGTGTAAAAGGTGCAATTTTGGATGCAATTAGCTTGTTTTTTACCCACAACGTTTGTGCCCATTTGTCCCAACCCCAGACCATACAGAGTCACAAAATGGTGTATTGGGTATACAGTAGTGATGTGAGGGTCAGGATTTTTTCGACCCGCACCGTAACACGTCCTCCCTCCACCCTTGCCCGCCCACGCAGAAAATTTGGGTTCCTTTTATAGACACATGCTGAACTGCCCCACCGATGATGTCACAAAAGGGGTGGGGGCAGGCACGCGTCTATAAAAGATCAACCCAGAAGTCGGAAGCCGGCATTTGTAAGCTAGGGTATGGGAGAGCAGTCGAACGCGCACCTGCCCGCCCCCCGGAAAAAGGGGCACAAGATCGGCCCGAACCCGCCTGATGGGTCCCACGGGTAATGGGCTGGCACGCACATCACTTGTATTCAGTTAAAAAAAATGCACATTGAAGGAAAGGGTGTCAGTTAGAATGACCTTATAGCTGTACTTTGTCTAATTCTCTCTTTCTATATTACAATAATAAAAACCTTCAGACGCTGATTTTCATTTCCCAAATCATTGTTTCATTTTATACAGAAGCAACTCAATTTACAGTGCAGAACATCCATGGGAGCAAACACTGGAACAAAGCAGTGTCTTTGGGGGGATCACTGGAGACGACTGGGTTCACAATTAAGGGACTATATACCTCTGCATGGTTCTTCTAGACTGCTTGAGCAGGTAAGGCCATGGGCTTATAGGAAATCTAGGGGTGCCAAAAGGTCCTGTAGATTGTGATCTAATCAACCAATACATCTTGACCTAGTGACTAGTAGATCACAGTAGCTGTAGTATTGTCCAAAAGCAACTCTGTTAGTTCACCTCCTGGATATTTTCCATTATCTAGATGAAGAAATGACAAATGCATGTTATTCATTTAAATACAACACAGTGTAGCTAAGTGATGTTGCATTATCTATAGCACGGAGGTGGCAAACCCTGGTGTGATAATTTCAGTGACAGCAGTCTTCACACCCCTGAAATCTCGGGATCTCTTGGAACTACTATTATTTTTGGAAAAAATGTATTCAGGATGCATTACATTACATGACTTATGCCATAAAAAGTATTCTGTCAGTCAAAAGCAGATTAGTTAAAGGCAAACTGTCGTGGGGAAAATCTTTTTTTCCCCCCCAAAATGCATCAGTTAATAGTGCTGCTCCAACAGAATTCTGCATTGAAATCCATTTCTCAAAAGAGCAAACAGATTTTTTTATATTTTATTTTGAAATCTGACATGGGGTAGACATATTGTCAATTTCCCAGCTGCCCCAAGTCATGTGACTTGCGCTCTGATAAACTTCAATCACTCTTTACTGCAAGTTGGAGTCATATCACCCCCTCCCCTCCCAGCATTCTAACAACAGAACAATGGGAACGTAACCAGATAACAGCTCCCTAACACAAGATAACAGCTTGAATACATTTACAAGTATAGAGAAGCGGTCTGTGTCAGAGCTCACCCGACTTCTATGTGCCTCCTCTGTTGCTTCTGATGCGTGACGGCGGCCACTTCGTGCTGGTTCAATTGCTGCACAACTGGAACTCCCGCATTTTCGGCGCTAGCGCAGCAAGGGGAGTGGGGGGCCTGAGGGGACCCTGGACAGCAGTCCTACCCTGGAGATGCCTCCTTTTGAGTATTGGGGCTGACCTCAGCTCTGCTGTGTGTGTGTGTGTATGCACGCATGCTGATTGGATTCAAATCAAAGGAGCAGGGGCACTTCTCTTACCCGGCAAAAAAAAGAGGCTTACGGCAACTGAGTCATAAGTTTAATAAGAACGGCACACCGGGGAAGCCGATATTCGTAGATTCAAAGATGAAGTGTATTGCAGAATCATTAAAAGTCATAATTGCATTTGATGGGCTGCACGCTTAACATATTTTGTGGCTACCTTCCACTTCCTCAGACAGCAGCTGAGTCCTTCAGCCTGTGTGCCCAATGCCTAAGGCTAATGGCACGTGCAGAGTTTCTCTGCTGAAATGACAGATGCCCTGTGCCACCTATCTCTGTGCTTGTGATAAGTGCAGGCCCGGACTGTGGGTTCTGGCAAATGCCAGAGAGGCTGCCATAAGGTCCCATAGAAAGTCAGTATTTAGTGGGCTGGTGGGGGCTGTTTGGGCCTCTATGTGGGTTGATTGGGCCTCTGTGTACCTGATATGCCAGGGCCTATTTTAATTCTACATCCGGACCTGGATAAGTGGTTTGTGTCCCAAAAACCATCTGCAACAAATGTTACAGCAGTGATAGGCATCTTCAATTCCTTGTATGTCTGTACCAGGAGGCACATGTGCTTTGCAGCTGAAATACGCAAGTTGAGAAGTGGTACATGCCATTAGCCTAAGGTTAAAAACACAGTGATGCATTAGTACTCTGTGATATAAACATAAAGAATTGTGTTTTTATTGTAAGAAAAGGCAGAACACTAAGGGGTAATTATATATGTGAAGACAGCATGCAAAGTGCTCAAAACAGGCACAATCCACCATATGTTTGTACTCTGTAGACTACCTTCTTGCTTTAAAGAATTGCTGCAGATCTCTGCATTTTGGAGCACAGAGACCTGTGGCCACCCCCATAAATACAGTGGTACTTGCCATAGAGCAGGTTTTTATGACAGGACTGGCACTCTTCATCTCCTGCCCTGCCAGACCCAGGTCACAAGTGCTCTGTGCATGAATACTAATGTGGTCTTGTGTCCTTTATTGCTTTTGCACTTCTGCCTCAGGGCGGCTCCTTATGTCTGTAGAACCCCTATATTTAAATTTGGGTTCAGAATACAGAAAAACCCCAATTTACATCCAGATTTCCTGTTTTCCATCATTTTATGTTTTGACATAGTTAACATCGTTTTTATCAAGGTCCCATACAGGCATGTGGCGTCTTTTTGTTATTTTTGCACATACAGTAACTGGTGGCTCAGGGCCAGAACTGATAAACAGCATAATGACTGCATTTTAGGAAGTGCCCAGGAAAATGAAGGAAAAGGGATTTTCTAAAAAGAAACATTTATGACACAATTAATGTATGTGATTTGGGTATTTGCTAATACTTCAGTGCAAGTAATGTCTACCACTCAGCAAGGATATTAAGTTTGATGACCCAGAGCGGTTTCATTCATTTAAATGTCAGGGGCTTTGTCATTGGGGAAGTTCCTTCTCATCACAACTCTGTGGGATTCTATCAGGATATTACAGCAATGCAGCAGAGGTCAGCCTTGCAGGCACTACACAAGAAATAGGCTAGATGGAAGTGGAAGCTGTGCAACAATAAATGTCATGAGCAAGAAGTGGAAGCAGATTATTCCTTTCCCGTAATGCATGCTCTGTTTTATGGTGTTAATCATCTCTATAGTACAGAAGTCAGCAGCTGCTAACAAGGAACAAATAAAAGATTTTTATTGCTGCACTCAATCTTGTCTTACTTTGTTATTTTTGTGGTTTTGTTAAGTCCTTAAGAGTAGATGCTATTTTTCTGAGAGAGAGAGAGAAAGAGAGAGAGAGAGAGAGAGAGAGAGAGAGAGCCTGCCTCACATGAATACATGTTGTTTGGTATCAGTTGTATTTATGTATGTAATCTGTATGTTCAGAGTATTCCTTGATTTGTTGGACAACATTGTGGAATATACTGGCTCTTATATATTCTTTATAAAACAGGTGTGGGACTTGTTATCCAGAATGCTCAGAAATAGAGAATTTCCAGTTAATGGATATTTTTTGTAATTTGGATCTCCAAACTTTATGTTTGCTGTAAAAACATTAAACAAACCCAATTAAATTGTTTTTCTTTCAATAAGGATTAAGTATGTCTTTGCAAAATTAAAGGGATCCTTTCATGAGAAATTTTTTTTTTTCAAAATGCATCAGTTAATAGTGCTGTTCCAGAAGAATTCTGCACTGAAATCCATTTCTCAAAAGAGCAAACAGATTTTTTTTATATTTTTGAAATCTGACATGGGGCTAGACATTTTGTCAATTTCCCAGCTGCCCCAAGTCATGTGACTTGTGCTCTTATAAACTTCAATCACTCTTTACTGCTGTACTGCAAGTTAAAGAGATATCAACCCCTCCCTTTCCCCCACCCAGCAGCCTAACAAAAGAACAATGGGAAGGTAACCAGATAACAGCTCCCTAAAACAAGATAACAGCTGCCTAGTAGATCTAAGAACAACACTCAATAGTAAAAACCATGTCCCACTGTGTACTATTCAGTTACTTTGAGAAGGAAAAACAACAGCCAGAAAGCAGTTCCCTCCTAAAGTGCTGGCACAAGTCACAGCTGGGAAATTGACAAAATGGCTAGCCCCATGTCAGATTTCAAAACTTAATATAGAAAAATCTGTTTGCGCTTTTGAGAAATGGATTTCAGTGCAGAAGTCTTCTGGAGCAGCACTATTAACTCATGTGTTTTGAAAAAAACATGTTTTCCTATGACAGTATCCCTTTAACAAATTGGGTAACACCACTTGTGATGGGCAAATTTATTCACCAGGCGCTAATTCGTGGCAAATTCCCGCGATTCGCTGCCGGCGAATAAATTCGGCTTGGTGAAAATTCGCTGGTGTGGGAAAAAAACACGACACGTGTCGAAAACGAGACGGGCGCTGATTTTTCGACGAAGCGAAACGGGATAGATACGCCCATCACTAAACACCACAGTTATTCACACTTGCCACCCTGCCCTGCACTGAATTGCTGCACTAGCATTGGCTAGTGAGTCTCACTATGGATAGAAAAAAATAGACGTTATTCCAATTAAATTATTTTGGCACTAAACCAAAATGCACTATACGTGTCTCCCAGCTCTCTATCAACAAATAGTAAGAATATATTCATAGGCAAGAAGAATTCCCTTACAGATGCACTCTATATGGAAATAACTAACAAATGTATATAGTGTAGTATAGCAGTGGGTGAAGCCCCTTTCCCAAATGCAACATAGGAGGCATTTAAACAGATGCCTCCATCCCATCATTGATGTTATGAAAAAACTCCACTGACAAATCGATATATTGATATATTGTATTATTGTGTTAATTAACCTGATAATTGCAGTGCAGTGGTGCACGGGTCAGCCTGAGACTCCAGAGAGCTGGATATGGCTGCACCACAGTCAGACTATATATAGCTTTCGTCAGCTTCTCTTTCATACAATAATTTAAATGGCAAGCCATAAATCACATCATATTTTTGCTTTTTTCATGTATCTATTTCGTAAAGTGAAATGGCCCAATTGTCCGTTGCATCACATTCCATTCGCATCCAATTTTGATGCTGCTGCTGTAATGAGTGAGAAACAAGCTGGCAGTGCACATGAGTCAATAGTCACTAGGACTGGTATGTAGGATGGCAAATCCCAAGGCAATTCCTGTACAATGAGTATTCCAGCTCCTCCCAGTGTGTAGTTTCCATAATTACTCCAGGTTCTTCAAAAGCCCGAGGGAATACAAAAGCAAGAGAGAATGAGTGAAGCTGAAATACCAAGAGATATACTGCATATAT
>CM044434.1:127244437-127260757 GCA_024363595.1 Xenopus borealis
CCCCGTACTGGTAAAACTAGACCTGATCCCAGGACCCAAAGAACGTCTCTGGTGTCTTAGAATTTTGGGACCTTAATCCTGGAACAGCAACCCTGGGGACTGTGTAGGAAGCAGGTAAAGCCACAATGAGGGAAGCACTTACCTCAGCAATCAAAGGAGCTACGAAAGAAGCTACTCAGGAACTAGAAGAAAAACAGAAAACACTGACAGAGGCAGAAAAGAACTAAATAAAAATGCAGGGCCAGATATATTCCACACCTTTAGGGCGGCACAAATAGCTCTAGAAAAAACTAGAATCCAAATGACGCAAAAGAGGCTGTCGTATGCTTCCCAAAAATCATTTGATAAAGGGAAGAAGAATGGGAAAATCCTAGCATATCTCTCTAAATCCCAAACCCCATCCAACACTATTCCCAAAATTGCCTCACCCTCAGGTACCATAGTAACAAACCCCTCTCAGATAGCTGATGCCTTGGCAAACTTTGACTTACTACCAAACTTTGTATGCCACCAAAGTCAACTACTCAACAAAACAATTAACAAATAACATAGAGACTATACAATTCTCTCAACTTTCACCACACACAAATGTCCTCCTTAATGCCCCTATTACCATAGTAGAAGTGCAAGAAACAATAGCCTCCCTTCAATCCAACAAACACCCAGTCCCAATGGCCTCCTGCCTGACTGGTACAAAATCTCCAGTGAAATTCTTTCCCCCTGGTTACACAAGACTATAATACATTCTACTGTTCTCCCTCCATTCTGAAAGAAGGAAAGTACCATCATTACTTGGATCTTACCAACCTATCTCCCTGCTTAACACAGATGCCAAGGTGTTTGCAAAAATCCTGGCCACCAGACTAACGCAAACCGTAGAAGAAATAGTTGAACCAGACCAAACTGTATTTATGCCCAATAGATCCACCAATGTGAACATCCGAAGGCTATTTATGAATTTGCATGCAACTCATAGTAACCATGGCTCATGAGTAGAAGCATCACTGGATGCAGCTTAAGCATTCAACTCTATAGAGTGGCCATACCTTTGATAAATCTTGAAGAGATTTGGCTTGGGGGACCAATTCAATAGATGGATGAGCAGTAGCGAGAGTCAGCTCTAATGGCCACCTATAAACTGCACTCAACCTTTATAGGGGCACACGACAGGGATGCCCATTATCACCATTCCTCTTTGCCCTGGCAGTAGAACCTCTAGCAATCCTTATCCACCCGGCAAATAACATCACAGTACTTCACCTGGGCAGAGTGGAAGAACACATCTCTCTGTATGCGGATGACATACTGTTGTATCTGGATAACCCAGGCAGTCCTGAGTATAGTAGACCACCTTGGGTGATTTTCAGGGCTAAAAATCAGTTGGAGAAATCAAGAATATTTTCTATCGACACAAACATTAATCCCAGCTCATTCAAATACCTTGGCATCGTGGTACATAGGCATTTAGACGCTTTCATATCCTCTAATCTTGATCTGAACCTCTCCATTATGAAAGATAAACTGAAAGTATGTGCTAATCTGCCCATATCCATCGGGGGCAGGATCAACCTCCTAAAGATGATATTTCGCCCCACGTTCCTCCATATAATTTCCCTGTCTCCATCCTCCGTTCCTTCTGACACGGCCTAAACAGCTTTCCTTTGGGCAAACACGCCCCCCAGGTTTGCTAGGGTCAAACTGCTGGCTCCAGTTAGTGAAGGGGGATTGGGACTCCCACACTGATACTTCTACTCACTGGCAGCCCAGACTATATGCATTGGTGGCTTAACCCAGACCCATATAATCAGAACTTTGCACTACAGGACACTCTAGCAAGCTGAACAGAGTCACTCTCATAAATCCCATTTTGCAATCCTCCCAACTTACACACAACTCTGTGATGTCCCCACAACCCCCCTCAATGGCTGGATGAAATACTAAAAGCAATGTCATCAAGCCAGCGTGCATGCTCCTATAAATACCGGAAGAAGCCAGCGCTGAGGAGGAAGGACCACGAGGGCATCCCCGCTGCACTGCTAGACCACTAGGGTGAGTGCTTCTCACATTACCCCCAGGTTTTCCAGGACACTTAAGGTGGAATTGTTTCTTGAGACGATCAGCCCTCACATCACAAACAGGAACCCAAGAATTCTCCTCAGGGCCGTAAGCCTTCCAATGAAAAAGATACTGTAACTTACCCTGCACAAGGCGAGAGTGTAGGAGTTCTAGGATTACAAATTCAGGCTGACCCTCCACTAACACTGTGGGAGGAAAAGATTGTTGCCGGATCTGAGAGGCTGGTGTCAAAAGAGACACATGAAAAGAGTTAGATATCCTAAAATTATCAGGTAGTTTGAGACAGACAGATAAAGGATTGATTACTTCAGTAATGGGATATGGACCAATAAACCTGGGTCCCAACTTGAGTGAAGGAACCTTAAGTTTGATATTTTTTGTGGATAACCATAGAGTCTCCTACCTGATAATTGGGTTCTTCCATACGAAACCTATCAGCTTCCCTTTTTACAGCAGATAATGAACCAGAAAAGGAAAATGCTTTGGGATGTAAACCATACACAATAAAATACAGAGATTGACCAGTAGAAGAATGAGTTGCATTATTATAAGCAAATTCTGCCCAGGGTAATAGTTCAGCCCAAGAGGATTGGAAACATAACACCTTAACAATTGTTCAAGAGACTGGATGGCCCTTTCAGTTTGACCATTGGTTTTAGGGTGGTAAGTGGTAGAGAATGATAAATCAATCCCCACCAAAGAGCAGACTTATAAACAGACTGTACCCTTCTATCAGAAACAATATTGACTGGAAAACCATGTAATTTGAAAATATTAGAAATTAATAATTCAGCTAATGCCTTAGTAGATGGAAGGTGTGGGAGGGAGATGAAGTGACTCATTTTGCTGAATCTATCTACCACCACCCAAATCACCGTTTCCCTTGAGACAGAGGGAGATCAACTACAAAATCCATAGACAGATGGGACCAGGGTCTGTCAGGAATAGGCAATGGCTGTAACAATCCCTGTGACAGGTTTCTAGAAGTTTTTGAAAGACAGGGCATGAATTCACAAAATATTTAACATCTTGTCTAAATGAAGGCCACCATACATTACGAGAAAATAGAGATAAGGTTTTAGAAATACCAGGATGTCCCACCATTTTAGAATTACGAGCTTAACCCAGACATGCTTTTGATGGTCATTCAAGTTAGATGAGAAAATTAATATCGTCAATATATACCACTAAGAATAACCCCAGCAAGTCCAGGAAGACACTGACAAATTACTGGAACACTGCGGGTTCGTGACAAAGACCAAATAGCATTACCAAATATTCATAGTGGCCATCCCTAGTGTTAAAGGCTGTTTTCCACTCGTCCCCTTCCCTGATGCGAATGAGGTTATATGCACCTCTAAAATCAAGTTTAGTATAGATGTTAGCATTCCTTACCTGATTGAAAAACTCACAAGTCAGAGGAAGGGGTTAGTGGTCAGAGTTTGAGGGCGGCATGCCTCCCAGCCACAACACTATTAATTAATAGCACTGGAGACACACATCAGTCTCCAGTGCTGTGGCCAACAAATAAAGTTGTGCGTGCGTGCCCAAGAGCACACGCACAGGAAGAGGAAGGGAACAGGACAGCACCTGGCAGGGGAGGGGGCAGACACGGAAGGGGAGGGCAGAACCAGAAGGGGCGGGGTCAGTGGAGGGGGACTGAGCCGGTAGGGGAAGGGGTCGAGGAGAAAAGCTGGAATAGGGGAGGCTAGTTTGTAAATCCAAGCTTGGTAGTGGTTCTTGATGGTAATTTTATTAAGGCCCCTTTAATCAATACATGGGCGAAGACCATAATCCTTCTTACCCATGAAAAAGAACTGGCAGGGGAGCTAGAAGGCCTAATAAAACCTCTTTCGAGATTTTCCTTGACGTACGCTTTCATTGCTTGGGCTTCGGGCAATAAAAGAGGAAATGTTCTACATCTAGGAGGAATAGACCCAGGAATGAGGTCAATCGGGCAGTCATAATGCCTATGTGGGGGTAATGTTTCCACGGCTTTTTTAGAAAACACATTAGAGAAGTCAGCATAAGCCGCGGGTAAACCCTCTAGGGTAGTGACTGCCACAAATTGAGGAACACTTAAACAAGAGCCCATACATTTTTGACCCCATTGAATAATCTCCCCAGTGACCCAACTAATATGAGGATTATGGCTCTGTAACCAGGGTAACCCCAAAATTAAAAAAGAACCTTTGATAATATAGAAGGACAACTTTTCAGAATGCATATTGTTGGTGCACACTTTTAACTCCACAGTTTTTTTGGGTTACTGAACCAGACCCTAAGGGACTCTTAACTGAAATGTATACAAATGTAAGGGATTCAAAAATGTTAAATACATGTGCTGCTGTACCGTGATGAATACAATAATGACAGAACCATGCACGTTTTATTGTTTGTTTGCATTGTTATAAAATGCGAAATAAAAACCTTTAAAAAAAAGCAGAGGGGCAGATATTTTTGGGTGCTTTGTCGCCAGAGATGTACATCTCCCAACCAAGGATGTGATAGGGTTTGTCCTGTTGCCAGTGTGAAGTTTGGGGCACCATTAGTGATTAAGATTTTTGTTTTCTCTGAATTCTCTGAAGGAATAAATAGCTATTTCCTTGTTTTATTTTATTGTATTCAAACCTTTCTGAAGAATATTTAAAAGGTACCTGGTTTTTACAATCCGTAATGGCTGGCCTGACTCTCTAGGGAAATTTCATTGTTAACTGGGGTGAAACTGAAAGGAGTTTTACAAGGACCTAAATGGATGGAAATTTTGGACTGTTACACAATCAGACAAAAGTGTCCCCTCTGAAACAATTGGTTGGTTTAGTCACTCTCTTCTATGATAGGGACTGTGACAGACATCCCTGAGTACTCGGTCTTCCCTGGGCCTGCCCCATACCTCAGGTAGTGTCACTAGGGGATGCCCCCTCCTTCTGTGTGACTCAGCCTCACCTCTTTAAAGAGAATGAGCTGGCCAGCAAAGCTACCTATCTCTACTGAAAGCATCATAGGACCTACACTTGCTACTCTTTGCTTGGAAATGTTTTTCAGATACTCTGTGCTGCTTCTGGTCATCCTGTTGATAGCCTCCCAGGACTTGGCTAACAAACGCTTTGTGCTCGGAATGCCTTTACATAACGGCACTGATTCTGCTAAGTGTTCGTGGATTAAACTAAAGGAATATTCCCGGGATTTGAACAATCAGGCGTTGGACTTCTACAATATGATCTTGGTAAGATAACCTACTTAACCTAGTGCGGGGCTGCTATATAATGCAGAGGATGTAGTAGTAGAGATGGAACCAATTACAAATGTGGGTCTTTTATTTCCTTTATTACCAGATAAAGATGACACACAAGAAAAAATATATATTTTGACCAGGGATCTTAGGAGTTGTAGTCAGGATGTTCAGTTTTTTCTGTAGGGGTACCGACAGGAGAGTGTGATTAGATACATCTGTGCCCTGGTGGGTAAAACAGTGCATTTAGGGGGCAGCATGAACAAGAACTATACACTTGTATTGTAAATAGTAGTAATTAGGAGTGCTCCACCTTCATAAAACCGATGTAGGTTCCAGGTGCTAGACTGGGAGACCCTCGCCTGCTTTTCTTTGGGTCTATTGCAATATCCAAAGAAAGAAATCCAGGAGCACACTGTAATTGATGCAAAAATCCATGGTGATTTATTTAGCCCATATATGAACAGACAAAGGCAATGTTTCGGGTCCCACTGGACCCTTTATCAAGGTACATTGTAAAGGCAGAAAGCCTAGGATGTAACATAAGATGACCCTGTGCTTGCTGAGGGGGCCCAGACTAAAGGGGCACAGATTGGTTCTGATTTATTTGCAATAAAGGGGAACTATCACAAAAATGAAAATTTTATATTATCTTCAGCACATTTCTAAATGCAATCAATTAAATATACTGTACCATTTCTGAAATAATCAGTCCTCATTCTGTCTTCATTCAGGAGTTGGGTGTCAGATAATCATTGATAGTTAGATCCAATATATCTTATAGGGGGGTTCCTTTTGCCTAGAAGATGTATTACAGCCTGCATAGAGCTCACATATTAAAATCACTGTTTGTACTGGCATCAGTTATTTGAGTGACCTCTAATTTATCTGCTAGTAAAGCCCCCTATAAGATATATTGGATCTAATGGTCTGAATATCTGACACCCAACTGCTACAAGAAGACAGAATGAAGAGAAACAGATGCTGAGAGAGGGATAGTGAACATAACGTTATTTCAGAAATGATACAGAATATTTAATTGATTGTATTTAGAAAGTTTCTCATTTCAGAATGAAGCTTATATTTGATTTTCATTCCCATTTAAATATATTTTTGTGAAAAAGTTCTTTCATGAGATCTGAGGGCCCTTAATAGCCCAATGTTTTCTAGTTACACCACTGCAGGTACTGTACCTGCATCTGTATTTGATTCACATACCTGGATGTTAGTAGCTGTGTATTAGGTATTAGTCCTGTGGATAGTCTGTACTTGCTGAAGGCTGGGAATAGATGGACTCAGTGTGCCCTAACAGTGAGTGAGAGGATGGGAAACACAGGACTAATCTGCATTACACATTGATCTAGGTTTATTCATTCTAATGTTAGGGTTGTCAGCTGGCCAGTATTTTACTGATGTTGCTATGATGCCAATGCTTTTACCTTCTATTGCCAGTGATACCTTCCTGAAAAGAAACAAGTGGAGTTGTGCCAGCTCCTGGCATTTCTGACTAAGCCTTTAATGCTTTTGCCTAATAGTACTCACGTGTTAAACAGATGCATCCAGGAGCAAGGAGCAGAAACTGCAGTAACTTCCCTGTGCACATTGCGGTGTGTGGGACATTCCTCTTTCCTCAAGAGCAATAAAAAAACATTACTGTCGCTTGACAGATATTTATGTATAATTATTTTAGCTTTTAATACCTGTGATTTAAGGTCAGAGATCCCCCTATGGGTAACATGTCTATTTAAAAGGGCCAGATACCCCTTGTTCAACAAGAGCTTAATGAATATTTAAATTTTTTCTGAGCTAAACAGTGTTGCTAATTTTATCTCTATGGAGCTCGCAATATGTAAAGCAAAACTCGAAGATAAGGCTATTTCAAAAGAACGAGGTAGTTTATTGAGTCCAATAATTTTGCTTGGGAAAGCAGTGAATGGTACACCAAAGTGCTAAAGACACTCCACTCATCTTGTCACAAACATTTATAGCATTTTGAGGATAATTATGATAAATCCATACATTATATGATTTAAACCTCCACCGTTTGTTGGACAAGGTTCAAAAGTTCCTAACTATAGGTGTTACAATGAAGACAGCCTTGTGGACCCTTGTCTGTAAAGGTGGATACTGTGATGAAATCAGCCATGAATAAATACCTCTGCACAAGGCCCCCCATCTAAAATCTGCAGAATTCTGTCAGTAGAATGTAGAAATCATTATTGGGGAGAACATCACCCCTCCCTGCACCTATCCTGCCTTGGGCCATTGGCATTGTGGCATCAGAATGATAGGGGACTTATGTATTTGATATTAGACTTACTTATTCTTATACTCTGACACATAACCATTCGCCCGTCATCTGAATAGGCCGTTCTCATACAAAAGTGGTCATATAAATGTGGCATATTAAAAATATATTATCCTCAGGACATATGGAAGTTGAGGCTCGTCTGTGTTTGTTCTTTCAAGGCAGATTAGAAACAACAGGCAAAATCTATATCCATCACAAGCCCAGTTTATTACACATGTGTTGAACAAGGTTGCAAATTGAATTTCATTTTAAACCGGTGGAACATCTTTAGCGCAGAGAGGGCAGTGAGGTTGTGGAATAGAATGCGGTGATGGCTGAGAGGGCAGTGAGGTTGTGGAATAGAATGCGGTGATGGCTGAGAGGGCAGTGAGGTTGTGGAATAGAATGCGGTGATGGCTGATTCTGTTAATGCCTTTAAGAGGGGCTTGGATGATTTCTTGGACAAGCATAATATTCAAGGCTATTGTGATACTAAAATCTACAGCTAATATAGATATTTGTGTATATATTTAGTTTATGTGAGTGTATGGAGGGTCAGTGTGAGTGTGTATAGGCATAGAGTTTCTTTTAGAGGGATGGAACTTGATGGTCTTTGGTCTTTTTTCAAGCTGAATTAATTATGTAACTTAACTATGTAAGTGCCCTGTGGCATGGAGAGCAGTGTTTCTACGTAGGATGCATTTAGAAAAGCTTAGTTTCAAATCAAATATTCAGCTCTTGCAGGAAGCACAGCAATATCTATATATAACTTTGGCATAGCAGGTATAGTAGGGATAGATGGTGCTTATAGTAGCAGTTGGGGAGAATAGTCTCTGGGAAGCAGGACCGGATTTATATATTGGGTGCCCCTAGGCCCACTGGCATTCATCGCCCCCATCCCCTCCCCTATATTTGGCCTAATTTCTGTCATCAGAACTGGAGCACGGCAAATGTAAAAAACTATCATATATCCTGCGCATCCCCAGTATTTCTGAACAAATGTGGGTGTGGTTGGGCAGCATGCCGCCCCCTAAAATCCTGCCGCCCTAGGTCCGAGCCTAAGTGGCCTATCCACAAATACGGGTATACCAGGTATAGTAGGGGGAGATTGTGCCTATAGTAGCAGTGGGATAATAGTCTCTTGGAAGGGAGTGTGACTGTGGGATAGCAGGTATAGTAGGGGGAGATTGAGCCTATAGTAGCAGTGGTATGTTACCAATATCTGCATATTAAGTAAGCTGCAATTAATGTAGTGACTCTCTCTCTCTCTCTTTTGCAGAAACCTGAGATTACAGAAAGGGGAGAATCTGGCATTCCACGAATTCTATGTGAGCATCACTGTGGTCCAGATGGCATCACATCAGATGAAAAGGTACTCCTTGCTGTATTTTACTGTGCAGTAGTAGTAGGCACACAGAACACTAAGCAGGAAGTCCAGCTCACAACTATCGGGGTTTCCCTATATCAGATATCTTTGTGCCTATGCATAACAAAAATTTTCCAGCGATACGTAATGAAAATACCATCTAACTGCTCATTGCTTATTAATTACAAATTAGTAAAGCTGACCACATTTAGGAAGACCCCTCAAAGTACCTTGGTGGAGACTGCAGCCCACTGCATCCTCTACAAACTGTCCCACCCTTCCTAAAACACAGGGAATATATCTAGTTAAGGAAGAATGAAAGTTAAAATCCCCAAAGATGCCAATTTGTTATGCACTGTCTAATGACTACATTTGCTAACCTTTTACCCCAGGAAGGGGTGCCTCTTTTTTAAAAACTAACCAGCCTGGGACACCTTCCTCCCAAGCACTAAACTGCCACATGAGTTCTGCCAGCTGAACACTTTAGTGACAACCTTAGCTCTTGCCAAATAAGCGGATCTGTTTGGCCCCCAACGTGACCTTTCAATTTTCAAACTTGTCCATTCAATATCTGGATGATTTTAGGTCAGATATCCATCAGACAAGACCTTGTGAGTGGCTCATACACAGGTCAGATGATATGTGCCCATGTATGGCCGCAATAGATAGAACATAAAGAAATAATTTGGCACATTTGTGCCGTTACCTATAACAAATTAGCAGATATTTGTTTTTATTATTGTGCCTGCAGTAGACTAATCAAAGGTGATGGTTGTTTGGGTGCAATCAATTACTGCCAGATTTTGCAGATTTTGTAAACAAGCCCCTCATTGTTTTGAACTGCGCATTTATTGTTTTCGTCCCGTTTTTATAGCCATGCCTCCGACGAATTTATCGGGTCTTGCACTACTATGAGGATGGTATACATCAGGTGTTTCACCAAAGTGACCAGACTGAAGTCTCTGAAGAGTCTCGGCTAAGCAAAAGTAGGAAGGACACGCAAAGAATTAGAAAGACCATAAAACGCATACTGCATTGCCTTAAGGTGAGAAACTACTGCACTTTCTTATTTCTACACTGCAATTTGCATTGTGTTCCGGGCAGACCTTCAATGGCAATGCAGAGACAGCTTAACATAGGATATATGCCTTCTTGCTTCCTCAATTACGAAACATTCTCCTGAGCAGGGAAAGAGGAAATTACTTCTGCTAGTAGGCTGGAAAACATCACATGTACCTATTTCTAAAATTTTATAATGCAGACTTTTAATTATGAAGGATATCTTTGTGGCTAAAACACTTCCCTACACTTTGATGGTGATACTCCATGTTTATTGGTAGTTTCTACTGCACAATGTTGGCTGGCACAGCAATTACATCCACTCACTGAATCTATGAACGTTGAAATAGACTTCACACACAAGGAAATACAAATATCATTACACTTCTGCTGCTGCAAATGCCACAGATTCCTGGGCTATGAAAGATTGCTGCCATCTAGGGGTAGTAATGATCATTTACGTCATTATTACCAAAAGGCTGAATGAATACGCATTTGTGTGATATGCTCTAAAGCTATTGTATTATGTTTTGTTTCCTAACAGCATGAAGGTTACGGCATGGATATAGTGGAAGATAAACTTGACCTGCCTTTTAGTCCAATCACTATAGAGAAGATTGCATTCAGGATTATGGGAGTGACTCCCATCATTGCGCGTGTCTTTAACCAATGTGACCACACATTTACCCACAAAAACCATCTACAAGCATTCAAAGCAGTTAGCCATTAGCAATGAAATTGCGTCCTATTTACTTGCTTTTGGCAAGCACAGCCTATTAAATATTGTGTATTTAATATTATTATTTATACTTCCAATGCAAGTAAACATATGTTAAATATATTCACACACATACGGTGCACGTATTGTGCCTGAATGTCTGTGAGTAAATATATTTCTGTATATTTACAGGTTCTGTAATGGATACTGTTGGGCAGTTTGTTATGAATATACTATGTATGTGTCTTATAAAAAAACAATACTTTTTCAGCATGTGTTAAGCATGGAACAGTTAAAGTGGCCATACACAATAAGATCCGCTCGTTTGGAGAGGTCGCCGAATGAGCGGATTTCTCTGCAAAATGTCCACCAATGGCAGAGTGATTTTGGGTTAATCCGATTGTTTGGCCGTAGGGCCGAAC
Organism: Xenopus borealis; assembly: GCA_024363595.1. Taxonomy (NCBI): domain Eukaryota; kingdom Metazoa; phylum Chordata; class Amphibia; order Anura; family Pipidae; genus Xenopus; species Xenopus borealis. The sequence goes on from CM044434.1 coordinate 127,255,601, forward strand.
AATTGGCTTAAAACGAAGAGGAAGGGCACCGACCAGATATCGATCAAGGAGACCCGTCAAAAGCCCCCATACACTGGCTAAATTGATAAGCCAAATTGGTCTAAAGGACAGATATTGGCCACCTTTAGGCCCATTGCATTGCAGATAAAGGGCTGTTCCACTGAAGTTATTATGAGTCTATGCTTTTATGGACAAATGTTGTTATTATTTTTTAGGCATTTATAGAATTTAATATATATTTATTTATTGCCAACATGTATTTAATATTTGTAAAATGTCAGTTATATTTATTAATGATGTGTTCAGAGTTATGAACATTGTTTAAAAATTATATATACTGTATATATATACCTATATATATATATAATATATATATATTTTGCTTCTCTATGGAGCTATGTAGAGACAAATAATATGGACAGTGGTAACGCTATCCCTTTTCATAAGCGCACAACTAACCAGAGCACCATTTCCATGTAAAATGTTTCTGTTTTTGTGACAATATTTGTACATCAATAAACAGTTGTATTGAAATAACTGCCAGAGTTTTAAGCTGTTAATGAGATTTTTGTTGTGTGTAACCTGGTATCATGAGTATGGTGCCCAGGGCAAGAATTTACCAACATACTAACAATTTATTATAGACTTAAGACTGGGTTGCTTTTAGATGGGGCCACATAGAGTCCACTAGTCGGGCCCCACAGATATCACCATAGATATTGCAGACAGGAAAACATCAACTGTGCTAAACAAATGTACTTCTTCAGCAATGCAAATAGCACCTTTCCAGCAGCAGAGTGAAGATTATCCAATGGGTATGGATATAGAATAGCAGGTAACATTCCTGAAAAGTTCCTATATCTATGTGAATATGGAGTTTATCTCTGAGAATGGACTGTGACAGTGAGATTGCAGGTATAGTTGGGAGAGATGGTTTCCATAGTAGCAGTAGAATAATAGTCTCTGGGAATGGACTGTGGGATAGCAGGTATAGTAGGGTGAGATGGTGCCTATAGTAGCAGTGGGATAATAATGTCTGGGAAGGGAGTGTGCCTGTGGGATAGCAGGTATAGTAGGGAGATATGGTGCCTATAGTAGCAGTGGGATAATGTTCTCTGGATGGGGACTGTGGCTGTGGGATAGCAGGTATAGTAGGGAGAGATGGTGCCTATAGTAGCAGTGGGACAATAGTCTCTGGGAAGGGACTGTGCCTGTGGGATAGCAGGGAGAATTGGTGCCTATAGTAGCGGTAGAATGATGGCACGGTGGCTGTGTGATAGCAGTTATAGTAGAGAGAGATGGTGCATATAGTATCAGTGGGATAATAGTCTCTGGGAAGGGATTGGGGCTGTGGAATAGCAGGTATAGTAGGGAGAGCTGGTGCCTATAGTAGAGGTGGTATAATAGTCTCTGGGAAGGGAGTGTGGCTGTGAGATAGCAAGTATAGTAGGGAGCTATGTTGCCTATAGAAGCAGTCGGATAACAGTCTCTGGGAAGGGACTGTGCCTGTGGGATAGCAGGTATAGTAGGGAGAGCTGGTGCCTATAGTAGCAGTAGTATAATAGTTTATGAGTATCTTGGGTGAGAAGTGTAAAGGACTAGGAAATTATTCACGGGTCTCTTTGAAATCTCTGTTTTGAATAATGGACTTGGGTTTGTACCATATTATGAAAATGATTGTGTTGATTGGGAAATTGAATACCTTAAATATCTCAGGAAACTCCAATTGAAAATACACTTTACATATACACCCAATAATGAACACACTGTTAAATCTTCTGTACAAAAACACCCAGTACATTCTATTGTTGTATTCGAAAACGTTGTGATTAACGTGGTATCACATATATGAGTTTATGCCATATAAAACGCATTCCAAAAATACCCTAAATATAAAATAAAAACAAGCCAATAAGGAGGAGCTGTTGTTGTTGTGAAGGGGGCATATAGAAAACTTAATGTGTGAATACTATGAACACTATACGGTATAGGCATATCGACCACACAAAGATGGCATAGAGTGCATTGAACAAGCCTTTTAGAAAAAAAAATGTCTCACTTTTATTTAATTTTTGATTGACTGCCTAAATTTGGTACTGCAAAAAAATTATTTTCTATATGTTGAGGAATACTTCTGGCAAAGCCAGGACACCTCAATTGGGGCTGCAGTCACTCCCTCAATCCCCAATATATTTCTTTACCATATTAAACAGGAACTATTCATGTAAGGGCCATGTAGTAGTCACTGTTACGAACAGAATCCCAAACCCAGAACTAACACCAAGGTCCCGGTCATGGCTCACTCTTCTGCCTATAATAGCCACTTTTCTTTCGTGAGGAGCCCTCTGCTACTCGGATGCCGCCAGATGTTTATGTGAGAGGGCCAAGGAAACAGTTCTGGGCAGCCAAGTGAAACAAATGTTTACCTGAGGAATGGGGACCTAGGAGTGTGGTCAAGGGCAGTACAAATTCAAGAAAAGAGAGAGTAGTTGAGGTTACAGTCAGGGTCAAACACACCAATGTTGCAATACAAAACAGGATCCAAGAGAGTAGTCAAATAATGGGCAAGGGTCAGTACAGGCAGCAAACTGGGAATGGTCAGGGACAAGCAACATCAGTAATAGACAAGACAACTAGAAATAGCACCCAGGAACTATCACCTACATTGAGCAGTGACTGTTTGGTCAAGGCCCCTTAAATATTGGAATGTTGGCCAAAACCGTAATGATGTCACAAGGTGAGCAGAAGTAAAAAGACGCATGTGCGCAGAACAATCAGAGAGATGCCTGAGGGAGCGAGGTGGGCATCCCAGCCAGCCCACTGGACTACCAGGTATACTTACAGTCACATAAAGTATTGGAGATTTGTGGATGATATAGTATTAATATGGGGAGGTACAAAAACAAAATTTCACCAAATGATCAAGGACGTCAGCCAGAAGCATCATATTAATTCACTTGTGAAATGTCAGCTACATCTATCATCATCCTTGATGTAAATATTGGAGTCCATAACCAACAAATAAGAACTACAATGTTTTCCAAACCCACTGACTAACACCTTGCTAGCTCCAGAGAGCTTCCACAATCCCAACATCATAGAAGCTATACCTAAAGGCCAATATATCTGAGCCCGAAGCAGATCTTCCACCCCTCCTATAGAGGAAACAGACCCTATGGTTCGGGCTCCCCTTTTGGCCTCCTAATGATCATGCTTTCCTGGGAATCTGATGGTTGCCATATAAAGCAGTACCTGCTCGGAGACAAACAAGAGTAACCCAATTGTTTTCATCTAGAAATGTGTGGGGAATTTCATTCTTACATCATTTTTACTTTTTGGAGTGAAACTGATGAAAGATGAAAACTGAGACCAAAGCCCAACCCAATGGTTACATTCAAGTTACATTCCATACATAAATCAAGCTGTTTTGAGTTGCATATCATCATTATACACCCACAAACTATTTAAATATGTATGTAATGTTGGACTTTCTCTTTCTTAAAACAATATCACCAGTGCTAAAGCCAAGAGTAGGCCAGATTCCAGTAAAGGCTGAGAGAAGGTTCAATCAGAGGGTGCATCATGCAGACAGTGTGGAACTGAGCAGCATGTCCCATGAGCTCTGGGCAGCCTTCCAGGATGATTATTCTTTTTTATTTTTATATTTTTTTTTTTTAGCAAACCTCATGTAGTAGATGTTAGTGCAGGTTAGTGGTAATGGCTCAGAAGGAGCTAGAAGTCTGGGATTAAGAAAAGGTATACTGTTCTGGTTAGGGTATAGGGTAAAGCGCTCCATGGGATGCCCAGCCTCAACCCCAAATGCCAAACTTTCACAGCAATGCAGGGGGTACAGCCTTATGGTGCAATGGCAGGGTGGGGTACTAGGTACATACTGTACCTCGTGTCTGCCTACCCCTAGACTGGGCCCTCATACCCTACATCCTGGCACCCCCCTATCTTGCAGGTAGCAAGTGCCACCTTCACTGCTACCAACTCAAATCCTTCATGCTGCACTTTTCCTTCCCTGCTCACACCAAATTCCTCCTGTCCCAAATAAAGCTGCACTGGAGTCTCAGAGGGCCAAAGATTTTGACTGCACTTTGAATGCCATGCCATATCCAAAAATTAGAAACTGTGGCAGCAGGCCATACCTAAACTTTTGCCTCCCTGTGTCTTTGTTGCCTTTGTTTAAATATGTGCATGCACAGGGAAAATAATAGAAACTGAAAGTACTGCTTAAGGCTAATGGCACACAGGTAACATTTTGTCCTCTCTTCACCAGAGTCATCAGATCATGTTGCTTCATTCTTTTGCATCACTTGGAAAATATGCAGGTCAGACTGTAGGAAAGTCCTCTCCATAATATATGTACACGTGGTTAAAGGTGTGACACGCAACCCATGAACTGCAGCCAAATAACTCTCTCCAAGGTAAAAATGATTTATGCTTGGCCTAGATTATTATTGGAAGGAAAAATACAAAGCATGCTACTTACTCACTAATATGCACTTTTGTAAATCTTTTTCAGAATATATTAAAGGAGAACTGAGGCTCAACAAAGATTTTAGCGTGACATGTTACACCCAGGGGCATTTTAAGGTACACGTGGACACGGAGTAAAAATTCCATTGATGAGTTCAAACAGAACCCCCCCTAAAAATGTTTAACCACATTGGTTAATAGTTTTTGAATGCAACTACCTGTATATGTTTGTTGTTAAGAGAATAGTAATCCCTTAATAAAGATGGAATTCTTTAAATATATAAAGAAACATTTAAAATTTGTTTTGTCCGTGCAATGTCCATGCAGGTACTGTCTGCTCAGTGGGAATAAGGCAGGGGCCCAAGGCCTAATAAATTATTTTCCAAAAGAAAAGTAAGATAGAAAAGAAATTGCATAATAATTGTACTAGAAGAGTTTCTTCCCGCAGATTAAAATGGGAAGCTTCATTTAAATGTATATGCAGATGAAAAAACCGATGATAGCCTCCCTGTCCATGTGACATATCTGCAAATGCCCTATTTGCCCATTAATGAAAGTGGCCCTAGCTACACTTTATATTTTACTCTTCTGTCTTTCTGTGCCAACGCAAGGCCACCAGAGCCCTTTAGCAGTGGAAATCTGTACCTCTGATGGTGCCCTCCGCCCCCCCCCCCC
>CM044434.1:127300320-127332136 GCA_024363595.1 Xenopus borealis
GCAAAAGAATAAGAAATCAGGAAGGGGGCAAATAGTTTTTCACACCACTGTATATTAAGCCCTTGATAATGGGCACCACAAAGTCTGTTGTTATCCACTACAACTAAAGACAGCTAGCTCTAGTCTACACTGAACATTAAATGATCTTACATTAAGATGTGCATTAGCTCTCTGTGGAAGCCATAGTATTTAACCATAAACAGTGTATAGTAAGACTTCAGGTTCTGAAAAAAAAATGAAAAGTACTGTGGTTTAATTGCCCGTTTTGCTTGCAAATCTGTTGCACGTCACTTTGCATCTGAGCAGGAATTTTGTTGTTGTGAATAACTTTTGGCTCCACTTAGTCTGCAGAGGTATTCTAATTCCACTGCTCCTCTATTAGATTATCCTGTGTGCAGTTTGTTTGTAAAGCGCTGTGCAAGCACCATGAGTAATAAAGGCACTTGCTGTGTATGAAGTTTCTTTCATTTCAGATCCCTGCCATTCTCTCTGTGCTGCAGCATCAGCAATCAACCGCCCCAAACATAAATATCAATTTACAAAAATACAATCATTTGCTTCATTATAAAAAAAATCATTATAAACATAGATAGATATTACAAGAGGCGTGTAATATTTCTTATTTGTACAGATAGGTAGATAGCAAGACATGTGCGAAGATAGATGATAGATAGATACATGTAGATTGATTTGATCATCTTAATATTTATATAATTCTAGACAAAAGAACTATAACATTGTGGGGCTCACAACCTAACAGGTATAATTGTAGTCCCTTATATCATATTCAAGGATAATTTGTATCCATGGGAAACTAGTATCCCCTGCACCTTGTGCCAATTAAGAATTCAGTGTAAGGTGCAATGGACATTACTTTCAGGTGCAAGGGAACCATTTATTGACAGCAGGTGGTAAGTACAGGGTTCCCCAGCATTGCCCAAGAGTCTACATTGCTTGTGTGTCAATGGGCTAATAATTTTTCCTACTAAAAAAGACCAATTTAGTGATTAACTTATTGTAAGGGAAAGAACATATTCGTGTAAAGATCGCATGCCCATAGTCTACGTTGGATGGGGTTTGTAAAAACAGAATTTACCATAAGCAACCTGCAAAACCTATATGGCCCGAAAGATGGGACTATGAGTAGCTATCTCATAAGTGTTATGTGTGTTGTTTCTAACCAGTGTACCTGGAAAATGTTTTGTATGTTCTTCTCTTACATAGTGTAGTACAGTTTGAGTGGAAAGTGTGCAGTGTGTCTGCATGGTTGGATGAATCAGGGGCAAAAACTGTGAAATCACATTTTTGTAAAGAATGTTTTGTTGTATTTTTTTTGTGAAGTTCAGATGGCATTTGATATGGAGTCAAAAAGGTTCTTGTCTCATGAATAAAATTTCTCAAATCGGGGAGGGGGGGGCAAAGTTGGCATGGGCAGACGTGTTTGCTCAGAGTTCAACATCATCATCAATTATCTTGTTCAGCGAGGGACATAGTTTATTGTACAATGGCTAATTCTACTTTAATTCTAAGCTAGTTTCCTGAAAGAATAGGAGTAGCAATGACAAATTTAAAAGGGTTCCACATCTTACCCCATTACATCAAATGATTGTAACCTTAAAAACTATGTATTTCCATTGCCCATCATGCAACCTATTCCAAATATGAAAGGAGAGTATTAAGTTAAACACATTTCTCTTCAGTTTGAGCAAACTATGATGTATCACTTAAAACTGTACAATTTTATGTTTGGTTTGACATGTTTTCTGTGGAACTTTCAACAGGTGACAGTTAACATTATCTTCTTCCACACCTTACAATTAGCTAGAGGGATATGAGAGGGCTGCTGTCTTTCTCCCCTGTATCTAGAATAAGAATGAACCTCAAGCAGCAGTGCCCAGTGGGTTACCATGGTTGAAAAAAGCTGCCCCTGTAACCTTGTTTAGCACAACCCCACTGATCACGTATATAATTTTTGGCCATTGTTTCAGTTGGTTCTTCAGGCTACAGGTTAATTGAGAGAAATGCATACAATTTTCCTGTAATGTGAAAGTCAAGCGTCTTCCTAGACATGTTTTTCACTTATTTAGTTCAAGCCTCACCCCCCAGACAAACATTTGACCATAGCCAGGGCACCTTTTGGTGATAACAGGTTTACAAACATATGAACAAATTTGTCATAGTTCCAATCATATATGGGGCATTACATTCTATACCCCCCGGACAATATCTATAAAAAGATATTGCATAAAACAGCTCTTATGCAAAACCCTGCTTCATGTAAATAAACCATTTTCATAATAATATACTTTTTTAGTAGCATGTGCCATTAGGTCATCATAAATAGAAAGTAGCCATTTTAAAAAATAAGGACAGCCTACTGGGATCGTATGAGTCAACGGTGCACACAAACATACCAAACAAACTATAAAGTTAGATCACATGAGCCAATTAACTGACAGAATTCTGTCTCTTGGTTCTACACTTCTTCCTGTTACAGTTAGAGTTGAAATATTTCTGGTCAAGTGGTCTCTGAGGCAGCACACAGGTTCATGGCAAGAGATGTAAAAGGGCAATATTTACTTAAATATATATTCCAGTTTGGTAAGATTCTTTAATATGCCACGTACTGAAATATGGGAGGAACCAGGAATTCTGACCAACTACAGTTAGTAATATTACAGTTGATGCTATATACCCAATCCCTTATGCTTATGATAGGTATATTGGCAACAGGAGGATCCATGCTCAGAACAATCACTTCAGCCTGTATATGGAACAGATCCCTCTTTACAGATCCCTAGTAAGACCTCATCTGAAATATGCAGTGCAGTTTTGGACTCCAGTCCTTAGGAGGGATGTAAATGAGCTGGAGAGAGTGCAGAGACGTGCAACTAAACTGGTTAGAGGGATGGAAGACAAATTATGAGGGTAGACTGTTAGTATAGCTATGGGCATATATGGTTTGTGTGGAAGAGTGGAGGGGTGTGTATGTATGCTGGGTTTTAATTCGGAGGGGTTGAACTTGATGGACTTTGTCTTTTTTCAACCCAATTTAACTATGTAACATGTGCAGGAATACATGGGCTGCTTTGATACTTTTGCCAGGGCTGCTTTTTCCTCTCAGTCCGACTCTGGCAGGAGTTGCAGGTATAGGTGGGAAGGGGTTGCACCTGTGGCCAATGTAGATAGTAATGGCTAGAGCAGGATACAGACGTCATTAAAATATGCGTCATATCCACGTCTATAGCCCTCGCACCTGCTGCAGCACTGCTGGACTCTGGCCTTGTGTTCCAGCAGGTTCGGCTCAAAATCAAATATATAGTGCCCACTGGCATGAGTAAAGGCAAATTCACAAGGACCCATTCCCTGTAGGTGCCTTCCTTTCCACTGGTGCTTTTTAAATCCCATGTAACTTGTTATACCTAATTTGCATACCTTTTTCATTGGTTCTAGGTTGTGACCACTTTCTGCAGTGTTGCAACCAAGTGCTTTGCAGAGTGGGGAACTCCCTCTTTGGCCTGCATCAGTAGAGCTGGGCAGTTGTTCCACTGAGGAACTGGAGCTTTCCTGAATCTGGATCTTCATACCAATCTAAATCATATAAACATTAAATAAACCCAAAAGGCTTGTTCTGCTTCTAATAAAAATGCATTACATCATAGTTTGGATCAAGTACAAGGAATTCTTTTATCATAGCACAGAAAAAGGGAATCTATTTACAAAATTTGGATTATGGTTTCTTTATAACGGATCTCATACCTGTAGTGGTTAAAGGGATCCTGTCATGGGAAAACATGTTTTTTTCAAAAAGCATCAGTTAATAGTGCTGCTCCAGTAGACATCTGCACTGAAATCCATTTCTCTTTTTATATTCAGTTTTGAAATCTGACATGGGGCTAGCCATTTTGTCAATTTCCCAGCTGCCCCGGTCATGTGACTTGTGCCAGCACTTTAGGAGGGAACTGCTTTCTGACAGGCTGTTGTTTTTCATCTCAGTGTAACTGAATAGTACGCAGTGGGACATGGGTTTTTACTATTGAGTGCTGTTCTTAGATCTACCAGGCAGCTGTTATCTTGTGTTAGGGAGCTGTTATCTGGTTACCTTCTGCTGGAGCAGCACTATTAACTGATGCACCATGACAGGATCCCTTTAATTATGGCAGACATCCAGGTATACAAGGGATTCCTTGCAGTGAGTACATACATAATATAGTAAACTCAAAACATGTGCTATACTGAGCATGTGCTTATTATTAAAGAAAAAAAGGAAAACAAATACAAATTTGGATAATTTGGATAAAATGGAGATTATAGGAGACAGCCTTTCTGTAATTTGGATCTTTCTGGATAACGGGTTTCCAAATAACGGATCCCATACCTGCATATGTTTATAAATAATGCCCCTAAGTCAGTGGTCCTCAAACTTGGCCCTCCAGCTGTTAAGGAACTACAAGTCCCACAATGCAATGATGGAGTCTGACAGCCACAGTCAGGCAAATGGATTGTGGGACTTGTAGTTCCTTAACAGCTGGAGGGCCAAGTTTGAGGACCACTGCCCTAATTAGATTAGCCAAATTTCCTTATTTTTATTTTCTGTATTCCAAAAGCATTTGAGAGGACCTAAAATTACATAGACTATATTAATTTCTGAATAACCCTTAACCATGTATTTTTTTCAAGTGTCTCCATTAAATGTAATGATCTGATAACACGACTATGGGGCTGATTAACAAAGGAGTAGTTGCCCATAATATCCAATCATATCATTGATTTTATATTTTAACTGGCAGTAGCCCATGGAAAGCTGATTGACAACTTCACTAGCACCAGTAGTTCTAAATGAGTCCTTATATCTTCTGCGAGGTATGATATTTCAGCCACTTCTTGGCTTGTTCTCTTTCTTTATCAAGAATACTCAATTCTGTTCTGTGGATCAGGCAGCAGGTATTGGCTACTCAAATAACAGACATCAGCATAATAGAACAGGCTACCCGTGCAGAGAGGAAATCTCTCATGAAGTCATGTGACCCTCTATTCTGTTCTGGCATACAGAGAACGGATTGGGGAGTACTGAGAGGTCGTAGCTTTTTCTAGCTGTATTCCAGCAATACCATGAGCGTATACTGCTGATGCATGAGTTCTGCAACAGAAAACACTTGTAACAATTAGAAAACTTCTACAAGCATTCAACTTTGTGAACAAAAGCATACTGTAGCACCAGCCCATATCACCCCACATCTGAACACCAGGTCTGTATTGTTTAACAGCTAGAGAACAGAACTAAGAATAGAAAGTGCATTTATTTTAAGTGTGATCATTATTCTATCTGCCAATAAAATGAATACACCGTGCTTAACTAGACTTATGTATGTACTCCAACATACAGGTATAGGATGTATTATGCAGAATCTGAGAAGCTGAGAAACTGTCAATATGTCTAGCCCCATGGTAGATTTCAAAATTGAATATAAAAAAATCTGTTTGCTCTTTTGAGAATTGGATTTCCGTGCAGGAGTCTACTGGAGTAACACTATTAACTGATGCATTTTGAAAAAAACAGGTTTTCCCATGACAGTGTCCCTTTAATGTAATATTGCTCAATAAATGTCCTGGTATTTAAGGCCATTGACTGAATGAATCCAAATGAAATCAGCAAGCACCTTATCTTTGTAAAGTTGATCATACACAAGCTGATCTGATACACTCAGTCCAGTCCATGGGCTGAATGAATGGAGAGTGTATGAGTGGAGACACACAGTATGGCTGATTTCCTATTGTTCTGATTTTGAAATTTATAGTTTGTGTGTGCATGGTAAGGCAAGGGTTGATGTGACTAGGGCCGCACTGTATAACATATGTTGGGCCTTTCACCCACCCTATACAACAGTTAAAAGACCACGCAGACATCAGCACAAAAAATGGTAAAACCCCCACACAGGTTATAAAAATCCATTGATGGTCTGGGATCCCTTAAAAATTAAAAAAAAAACCTGTGGTGCCAGCTGGTGGTCAGGGCCCCCCTACAAGTTAAAAAAAATGCGGCCAGGGCCCCCTAAAAGTTTATTTTAAAAAAAAATGGCACCAGGGCAGGGGTATATAGAGTATTAACATAATACATTGGTGGCCAGGGGTTTAAAAAAATTAAAAACTCATTGGTGTTCAGTAGAACTGAACTCATGGCTTCAGGAAAGTTTCGGCTCCTTTCATGGCATCAGGACTTCAGCTTCGGCTCCTTTCGTAGAATCGGGTCTTTTTTTGGCTTCGGGACCTTGTCTCTTCACGACTTTGGCTCTTCAGGCTTTCGGATCTTCAGCAGGGCACGGCTTTGTCACTGTCAAGTGGGGCCTGGATATTTCAAAAAATGTAGCACAGCCCCTGATGGTGGCCCCGGATGTGACTGATTTCTGTAAAGTAATGTGCAAAGTTTTGGCATTATATAAGAAACAGTGCATATGGAACCTTTAGGGCTTATTGTTAAAATGATAAATATATCAAAGAATAAGATGTTTTCACAACTTGAGTAATTATTCCATTCTCTCTCTTTTCATAATGTTTTTGTGACTTTACAATTTTTATAAAATCCACTTTTCCTCTGTTCCCAGTTTTTTTATTTATTCTAGATCTACAGTGAAAGTTCCATGCATCTATTAACTAAGTGAAACCTCTAAACAAGTAAAGTGTTTTTTTTTCTGAATGTATGTTAAGAGTATTGCTTCACTGCAACATATGGGAGCTCTACAATCCCTGATAATGTTTATTACGTCTGCAATCAATAAAACCCCTGCAACTGCTATCTTATATTTTTTAATTTGCTCTTCTCTCTTATGAAATGCCTCTGACACTCATTTCAGAGATTTGTCAATAACATGGTGCACATTACTACTTTTATTCTGCCACCTACTGGCAGAATCAAAATAAAGCAACTAAAGGCTCATATACTAAAAGTCTTGTGCAAATCACACGGGGAACATTAACAAAGTCCCATAATGCAAGTGCTAGATCAATCAGGGGCACAAAATCAGGTCCCATAGCATTTTATGCACTTGTCCAGGCCCTTGCTGCAAAATACAATTAGAAATACTCAAACGCCATGCTAAAAATAAAAAATATATTTATTAATACATGAAAGAACACATACCCCACAAGCCTGACGCGTTTCGTGCCTCTCAGCACTTAATCATAGGCCATTATGAGACTCTTGCTGCTCCTTGTGCAAAATTAAAAATCATTAACACTTCATCTACTGGTGCTTCATAACCTACATGTCAAAAGGGGTTGTTCACATTTTCAGATAGATCACCAGTAATAATGACTTTTTCCAACTACTTTCTATTTGTCACCATTTTTCTGATATTGAAGTGTAAAGTGTCACTTTCACCTTCGCAAGCAGCTCTGGTAGCGGGTTGCCGACCCTGTAAACTGTTCTAAATTGATACATTTTTTTTATCTTTGTCTCTACTGAGCAGAATCTATGAGTTTCATTACAGGCAACTGTTAGAATTGATACAATAGTTGCTAATACTCCAGAGATGTTGCTGTGAAATGTATAAATTAAATGTTGCAAAATTGTAACAGTTTAGAGTCTGCACCTGAATTACTGAGCTGCCAGACTCAAACGCCAGAGACACCAACATTCAACTTTAAACTTAGATTTCAGAAAAACAGTAAAAAAATAAATAATGGAAAGCAACTGAAAAAAGTCTTTATTTATGGGGAACAATCTAAAAAAACAACTGAACTGAAAAAAGTGTTTGGAAGGTGAACAACCCCTTTAATGACAGATGGTGATGCTTATGCGTGACTTAGCCTGCTACTTATAAATATAGTGCTACCAAATAGCAGCAGTGCTGAATTCATAGGTGTTGTATTTCAAGGGATACTGTCATGGGAAAACATGTTTTTTTTTTTCAAAACACATCAGTTAATAGTGCTGCTCCAGCAGAATTCTGAACTGAAATCCAATTTTCAAAAGAGCAAATAGATTTTTTATATATTCAGTTTTGAAATCTGACATGGGGTTAGACATATTTTCAGTTTCCCTGCTGCCCCCAGTCGTGTGACTTGTGCACTGATAGACTTCAGTCACTCTTTACTGCAGTACTGCAAGTTAGATTGATATCACCCCCTCCCTCCCCCCCCCAGCAGCCTAAGGGCCCGTACACACGGGAATTTTTACCTATGCTCCCCTGCGACTGTACAAAATTTTGTACAATTCAAACGATCGAGGCATTCCATCGTACGAATGGTATTCGAGCAGGTGTTTGCAAAATAAGCCTATGGGGGGATTCCCATAGGCTTCTATTGGTATTTGGTAGGTTCATTCGAATAAATTTTAAAGTTAAAATCCTTCGATCATCGAATGATCGAATATCCAATCATTCGATCTATTCGATAATTAGAATTTTCGGTATTCAATGTGTAGGGACCCATAAGTACCATGGCCCTTATGGCTTCTTCCCTTGCCCTTTCACTAGCTGCCTGCTATTGGACTAAAGTCCAGGTAGCTATAATGTAGCATTATTTGTGACAGGTTGTGACCCACCCCCTGCAGTGCTGTATTAAAAGTACTTGCAGGGAGGGGCACTTCCTCTCTGGCCTGCAGCAGCTACCATCTCACAAGATCCATTGAGCCTGGAGTTAAGGCCCCAGAAGTTGTATTGTAAAGGTACTGTTACAAGTATCAAGTCGGGGAACAGGGCCCCGTGAATGAGGACTAGTAAGAGATAGGCTAGTCCTGTCATAGCACTCTCTAGGAGAGGTGAGAAAGAGAGGGAAGCGAGAAAGGGCAGCTCAAGCCCCATCAAGGAGGATAGTAGGGAGTAGCTCTCCCCCAGGCTCTACCTTGCCTGAAGTGAAGGGACCTCAGAGATAGGGACTGCAGGAAGAGTACTTAACCCCTGAGTCACCTGAACCTGCTGGTGGGATCCGGACCACATGGGCATTGATAACCTGGCTGGTGCAACTATAATTCCCATCCTGGTATCCTACCTGAGGGCACAATCTATGCTGTACCTGTACTAAGTATTTGCTGATCTAATACCACTGTCTGTGAGTATATACTACCCTGGCTGCTATTGTAAATAAACTGTTCATATTGTTTGCACAAAGAACCCCTGGCGTCCAACAACCTTTATTACACACCATATGCAGTATCGAGTTGTAGTTCTACTACCTCACACGTGATTTTCCACTTAGCGAAAGCCCTACCTGAGAGTGAAAGAGTCGCGTGTAACCAATGCTCTACCTATGCTAGTTGGTTTGGTCAATATTGGCCAAGAAAGGGTTACAAATGTTTGAAGTGGCCAAATAAAAAAATCGTACAATCGGTACTCTTCACGTGAATTTTGTAAATTTGCCCCTTAATGTTCCGAATTGGCGAACGATTGCTCCTATTCATAAATTATATTGCCATCATTAATCCTTTGTGAAACATATCATCTGGAACTAGAAGATTTGAATTATATTGAGCACCAACTTCCGCATATACATGTGAATTCATGGATAAATCTATATAAGGCCATTTAAATTGCTTGAAATTTCAGGTGTATAATACGCAATGCTGCACAATTGTAAATGTTTTTAAATCAAAATGTGGCATGGTGTCCAATAAATATTGCCTTTTAATTTACAATATTGTTTTTTGACTATATTATGAATTATACAGTGTGCTGGTTACTGCAGTGGTGGATAAGTCCCAATTTGTATAGAGAGAATTTCACACCACGTATACAGAACCTTCTCTGATCAGTTTTCCTTCCACACGCATGGGATCCGTTATCTGGAAACCCATTATCCAGAAAGCTCCGAATTACGGAAATGCCGTTTCCCACAGACTCCATCTTTTCTTTTTCTCTGTAATAATAAAACAGTAGCTTGTACTTGATCCAAACTAAGATATAATTAATTCTTATTGGAAGCAGAAACAACCTTTGCGGTTATTTAATGTTTACGTGATTTTCTAGTGGTGTTAAGATCCAAATTACAGAAAGACCCATTATCTGGAAAGCCCCAGGTCCGGACTGAGAGTTAAAATAGGCCCTGGCATTTCAGGTACACAGAGGCACAATCAACCCATACAGAGGCCCAAACCAGTGCTGGACTGAGAATCAAAATAGGCCGGGGCATTTCAGGTACACAGATGCCCAATCATCCCACTTAGAGGCCCAAACAGCCTCCACCAGCCCACTAAATACTGACTTTCTATGGCAACTTATAGCAGCCCATCTGGCATTTGTCCTAACCTACAGATTGCCAGTCCGGGCCTGGCCCAAACAGTCCCCACCAGCCCACTTTCTATGGCACTTTATAGGAACTGCTCTGGCATTTGCCAGAACCCACTGATTTCCAGTCGGGGCCTGGTCCCTAGCATTCTGCATAACAGGTCCCACGCCTGTATTACATTTCCATTACATTGTGGGTTGACTATTAACAACGCTGTTGATAGTGTATCCGCATGTTTCACCAAAACTAGCAGTTCAAGGACATATTTTGAACCATTAAACTAGTTATTAGTATGTCTAAGAAGAGCAAATTAAATCGGTACAGGTAAGCCTTCTAACTAAATGCGCAAATCTAGCAGCGTAAATATTCCAGCCTCTCTGCTATTCGCTCCTCTAATTAATACCACACTTCCGCATTCCTATATGCACTTCAGCAAGCCCGCCGCCACCGGTGCCACGCCCATAGGCGTTTTTGTCACGTGGAACGGACACAGAGCCCGCCTACCTTTACAATGGCGTCGCCCATGAGGTCATTGGCATTGGGGAGTCGCGCCCTGAGCTGCTTGTTTACCCGCGTGCTTCCCAGGGGGGGTGTCACCTTGGCGGCCAGGCGAGGTAAGGGAAATAAAGTGTCTTGACATTATGGATGCCGATATAGTTGTGAAATAACGTAGACAACTCGCATAGGTAGATCCCCCAGAATGTACGGCGTATGCTGCGATGGTACGGTCTGCCTGGGAGTGGGCGTGGACAAATCCCTTGTATTGAGGCGCTTTAACTACTCAAATAGGCAAGTAGCAATCCGATCTATTTATTGTGAAGTGCCAACGTGTGCTGTTAGCAGTCAGTCAGATGTACTCATGCCCATTTGTTTATGGGTACTACTGACTGCAAGTGATCGATCCCAGCACCTGTAGGGATTGCTGTGACACTTTGTAACGCAAGCAGTGCTTTGTATGTGTAATAACGGGAGAGTGGTTTTGTTTTTTCAGCTAGTAATATGTCACTTGATATGATATAAACTATCTTTTGCTCAAGAATTCATTTTGGGGGTGTATAGTTTTCTTCTAAAAATCAGTGATTGGGCAAACTTCTCTCACTTCTACTGAGTGAATATAGAATACATACAACAGGGAGGACATAAATAACAACTCGCCACCTACAATCTTTACCAAGGGGTCCACAAAGCCTGTATACATCAACCACAGAAATGGTGAACAGGCACTTTGGCAGATGAGTGGCCAGCTTTAATATGTGTTTTGATTCAAAATAAGCAGACAAATAAAGGGTTGCAAAAGGCTAACGCGTCATGTTCTATAAATACAGTAGTCCTAAATGATCATCTGTTTTTTATGTGGCTATTGTGGTGGAACATTGCTCTTACACAGCTCTGTCTTCATTCTACAGATATCTCTTTCAAACTTGATGAAAAAACAGCTCACAGCAGCTTGGACCTGTTCAAGAAGGATACTGGCATAATATACCACATGCTAGGAATTGATCCCACCAAGATTTCGCAGAACCCTGAACGCTTCCGGGAATGGGCTATTGTACTTGGAGATACTCGGATAGTAAGCGGCCGACATTATTGGGAGGTGACCGTTAAACGCTCCAATGAGTTCCGTATAGGTGTCGCTGATGAAGACATGTCCAGAGATGAATGCATTGGTGTTAGTAACCGCTCATGGGTCTTTGCTTATTGCCATAGCAAGTGGTATGTCATGCAGGATAGTAAGAAGTTTCCCATCACCAACATTGGCCATCCAAGTAAAGTTGGCCTCCTCCTGGATTATGAAGGTGGTAAGCTGAGCCTTGTGGACTCTGCGAAGAGTTCTCTTATCCACACTCTTAATGCAGACTTTCGAGGTCCAGTTGTGCCTGCATTTGCCCTTTGGGATGGGGAACTTCTGACCCACTCAGGTCTTGATGTTCCTGAAAACCTGTGAAGACCATCCGTTTTGCCTACAAGTGCCTCTGCAAGAAAGTCACCAGATTATATATTTACAGAAAACGTTTGCTTCCATTGTAAAAAAAATATAAGCTATGAGAAGTGCTTTTGCTTTAAGGCATTCAATGCCTTTGACTTTTTTCACAGGACATACCAAAGCTATGGGGCTGGATTTCAGCATCTCATATTCTCAGTCCATAGGATGGAATGTAGACATTTACTGAAGTCTGCATCACATTCTAAACTGCTATGGATACATTTCATTCTGCCTCATTACTTCCAATTTTGTTTTTGTGTTTTCATAATAAACACAAATTTATGATCTGATAATACTTTGCTTGCTGGCCCCTTTCATATTTGTAAGAATAAAGAAATGTTGTAATGAAAGATCCATCAAATACATATATCATATAACATATATATATTACCTGAAACCCATTATCCAGAAAACTCAATTACGGAAAAGTTGTCTCCCATAGACTCCATTATAATCAAATAATCCATCATTTTTTAAAAGGTTTCATTTTTCTCTGTAATAATGAAACCATGCCTTGTACTTTTCCCAAACTATTATTTCTTATTTCCTTATTGGAAGCAAACCCAGGTTATTGGGTTTATTTAGCAATTTAGAATATTTTTAAAGGTTTCCAGAACTTTTTCCCTGTAGCCGTTTCACACCCGTTCTCAAACCTGGAAAATCTTTAAATATCAATACATCTGTAAACAGCACTTCTCCAGGAAGCTCAGGGGAAGACAAAAATAGAACAGAAAGAATATATAGTGTAGCATTCTTTTATTAGTTGGACACCTCTTTGTGCAGAACTATAACTCTCTAGTAAGACCCACTGCAACAACCACCAAACTACAATTAACCCTACTCCTTAATGGTCACCGTTGGAAGCGGGCAAGTGCAGGTGGGTACTTAACAAACGTTCAATATGGTTACATGCTTATCTGCAGGTTTTAGCAAAGATCCTATCCCCGGTCTGTCCAATTCTCTACAAAAATAATAAATAGTGCATAATTTAAAATCACACTCACATAAAACCAGATAAAGGACATCTGCAAGAGTGTGTCCCGGGGAAGGAACACGGTGTGTGGAGGACAGTTTGCCGGCTTGTAACAGGACTCACTTCAAGCACAGCAGACCGGGCAAAGAGATTGCGCACCTGAGACAGATAGCACTATGGGTTTATTTAGCGTTTACATGATTTTCTAGTAGACTTAAGATATGAAGATCCAAATTACAAAAAGATCCCTTATCCAGAAAACCCCAGGTCCCGAGCATTCTGGATATATTCGATCTCCAAAGATCTGTCTAAGTGCATGGTGCATTAAATATTTAAATATGCTGAGGTGTAGGTAAAGTGTATACAAAATAAAGAACCATAGTTAACATGCTAGGTTAAGACAAAAATATTTTAATAATTGTGGAATTCTTTTTATTTGCTTATTAATATACGTTTTTTCCTAACCTACATTTTGTGTTCATAAGGTTACATACCATGGCAGAATTGGATTTCTTAACCATTTTTCAGAGAATATGAATGATAACACAGAAACTTTTCTTTCATTCATGGCTAGTGATTGGCTGAAGCCATTTATTTTCAGACAACTGTGTTTACTCTTTTTAAATTACAATCACTACACAAACTACCCAAATGACCCTGATCAAAAGTTTACATACCCTGGTGATTTGGCCTGATAACATGCACACAACTTGACACAAAAAGGTTAGAATGGCTATTAAAGGTAACCATCTTCACCTGTGATCTGTTTGCTTGTAATTAGTGGGTGTGTATAAAAGGTCAATGACTTTCTGGACTCCTGACAGACCCTTGCATCTTTCATCCAGTGCTGCACTGATGTTTTTTGGATTCTAAGTCATGGGGAAAGCAAAAGAATTGTCAAAGGATCTGCAGGAAAATGTAGTTGAACTCTATAAAACAGGAAAGGGATATAAGAAAATATCAAAGGAATTGAGAATGCCAATCACCAGTGTTCAAACTCTAATCACTCAGAGCTGCGCATGGGATGTACTTAGACATTCCAACATGACAATGATCCAGACCATGAGTCCAAGTTGACCTGTCATTGGCTATAGCAAAATAAAGTGTGAAGGTTCTGGAGTGGCCATCTCAGTCTCCTGACCTCAATATCATTGAGCGACTCTGGGGAGACCTGTAACGTGCAGTTCATACAAGACAGCCCAAGAATTTATGGGAACTGGAGGCTTTTTGCCAGGAAGAATGGGCAGCTTTACTGTCTGAGAAGATAAAGAGCCTCATCCACAACTACCACAAAAGACTTCAAGCTGTCATTGATGTTAAAGGGGGCAATACACAGTATTAAGAACTGGGGTATGTAAACTTTTGATCCGGGTCATTTGGGTAGTTTTTGTAGTGATTATGATTTAAAAAGTGTAAACACAGTTGTTTGACAATAAATGGCTTCAGCCAACCACTAACCATGAATAAAGAAAAGTTTTTGTGTTATCATTCATATTCTCTGAAAAATGGTTAAATCATAAATTCTGCCAGGGTATGTAAACTTATGAGCAAAACTGTAGCCTGTTGAGTGCAGTAGTATTTTTTGTTAGATTAGGTGTTGGTAAAGTTAATGCAAAATGCTAAATATAAGGTTGAAATTGCACAAGGCAATTTTCAGCAACTTAATAAAACGCAGCACGGTGTGTGTGAATAGGCGCAGGCAAATTGACATTTAATGGCCACGAGACATGGGTAAGCAATTCAGGGAGATTAGTCACCCCAAAAAAGCAGTGATTAGTTGCCCGGCGACCAATCTCCCTGAATCTTCCCATGTGGACAAGCCCTTAGTGGAAGATTTAATATTGGTCGAATTTCGAATCGAAAAAAATTTGAAATTCGGCCATCAAATTTTTGGGGGGGGGTTACAGTTTTCGATTGAAAATTACCATTTTGATAGAGTTCTAATTGAATTATCGCATCACTGGCAATTCGGCAGCTTTAAGGTGGCGGATAGTCAAATTCTAATTTTTTTTAAAGAGACCGTACTCATTTTTTCAATTTGAATAAAATTTTGGCCTATTCGATAGTCAAAGTAGCCCAAAATTAGTTAGAAATTAGAATTTGAAAAATTCGAATTTTATTTGAAAATTCATTTCGACCCTTACTGTAATTATTGTGTTACTAGCCAAGTAATTGCTAAGAATGCAGTGTATTATGCAGTTCAAGTTGGATTGCTCATAGTCTCTTGTAGACTCTATAGCACCATACTCTACTATGAGCTCCACTCCCAATAGTGCTCCAGATGAGACCTAAAAGGGGAATTCAACAGCTCCCTCGTTAATCGCCTGCCCCCTAAGTTGCTATTTACCCCTCCGTGCAGGTCCCCTCCAGCCAGGTTCCTGGGCACCTTCTTCTACAACGTCTTCTTCCGTCTACGCTTGGCGCATGCGCAGTAGGATGCATTTGCCAGTTCGCAGATTGAACCTTGTGGGTGCAGAAAGAAAAAAAGTCAGGGAGAGATGGAGGAGAAATGCTGGGAAGTGGGGAGCAACTGGCAGGCAATGGAGCCTCGCCAGGCAATTTTCAGCGACTTTGAAAATCGCGTTGCCGCGTGTGAATAGGCGCAGGCGACTTTACTTCTAGTGGGTGCGAGCTATGAGCAAGCCATTCGTAGAGATTAGTCGCCTCAAAGACGTGGCGTTTTATCGCCAGGCGACTAGTCTCCACGAATCTGCTCGTCTGGATGAGCCCTTAGAAGTTATGCCCCAATCTTGCCGGCAGAGCACAGTGGCCAGGAGAGACAGCCAGGGAGGAGTAATCAACTACTGCAGAATGGATAGTCGCCCGGTCGCCTTTTTTGAAGAAGAGTGGAAGTGGAGTTTCAGTAAGTTATTTCTTAACAAAGGCTTTGCAATTTAAAAGTTTAATTTGTGTTGGTGTATATTTTTCGATGTATACTAACAAATTAAAAAAACATTTTTTGTTGTTGCTGTTACTGGTCCTTTAAGGGTCCAAAGGAGGAAGACAAGTAGGAAACCTGGATAAAACTGTGAATTATGAAATACCACAGCGATGTGCAAAGAGCAGTGTGAGAAGCAATAAAGTACAGATGAGCTTGCAGGATTGAGGGGTAAGGCTATGTCTTTCCAGATGTTGCAGTGAATTTATTCAACTGCAATTCATGGAAAAAGTGGCAAAAAAGTCACAGAGTTTTATTTTACACTGTATGGAAAGAAAATCAACACTGGTTGGTGAGGTCACCTGGAGAAGTGTGAGACATCTCAGCTGACAGTTAAAAGTGACAGCATTTTTAGGTAAAGTTTCATTCAACAGTAGCGGAGCTGCAATCCACAGCATGACTGGCAACATCAGAAAACTTCCATGGCCACGTGTTATAAGTGTTTCAGGGAAAGTGTCAGACCACACGTCCCCTATGGATGTTACATTGCAGCTATTTCTAGACCAAGTGTCAAGCCTTCTATAAAATGCCTCTACAACTATACAATCAGGGAAGAGAGGAAGGTGAGGGCTAAGTGAGCAATAACTCAAACAGGGGCAAGTGGGAGGACATGGAATCTGTGCTTGTGTCTGAGTCATTATATTCTTATATTGCCTAAGGCACCTGCACATTATGTGCAAGCTCATGTGGAGTAAGCAGGCCCGCCATCCGGGGGGACAAGTGTCCCGGGGCTGAAGCGAGGCCCGGCAGCGCTGCAATATTAAAAAGAGCCGGACCCCTTTTACGAGCACAGAAGCATGCGCTCGTCGCGAAGTCCAGAGGAAGAATGCGGAAGTGCCGAACAAATACGAAGTCCTGAAGAGGCGGAAAGACCCGAAGTCCAGAAAGGAGCCAACACTGAAGTCCTGAATCGGCGAAAATACCCGAAGTCACGAAAGGAGCCGACACTGAAGTCCTGAATCGTCGAAAAGAACCAAAGTCATGAAAACAGCTATAACTGAAGTCCTGAAGCCACGAGTTCAATTCTACTGACACCAATGTGGGATTTTTTTTTTTTAATCCCCCGGCCACCAGTGTTTTATTTCAATACTCTATAGGCCCCTACACCAACATTTTTTTAAAATACTTTTTGGAGCCCCATTTTTTTTTTAACTCGTAAGAGAGACCCTGGTGCCAATGTTTTTTTTTTTTAACTTATAAGGGAGCTGTGACCATCAATATGTGTGTGTGGGGGGTTACTTTTTTAGTGCTGATATCTGTGTGGTTTTTTAACTTTGATGTGGAGTAGGCTGGATCAGGGGTGGGGCTCAGGTGTCCGCATGGGCGGGGCCCAGGGGGCACCGAAAATGTTGTGCGGGGCCCTGGGAGTAAGACATGTAAAACTGCTTAGGTTTCCACACGCAGCCTATGCACATGCTTCCAAGACAGGGGTCACCGATCACAGCCATAGTAATCAACAGAAGCTTCTGTTACATCAGAGTTTGTTTTTAATCATAAAATCATATGGACATGAATTTCTGGTAAATTTCACCATTTACATTCAAGGTGCAATATATGCGCCAAAGTTTGTGACGTAGTATAAAAATACATGTAATGCAGCAACTGTAATGAGCCCCTTGTGGGCAGCACCAGAGTTACTCTGTTTGTTGCAACAGGTCGGAGTGTGTGTTATTAAGTGTATGGAAATCACTGTGCCTGGTAATCTTATACAGCCTAAAGCTAAATCACTACCCTGGGTCACTGTCTGTATGTTTCCAGACAAATTTGGGTTCCTACTCCTTTCAGTCTTTTTATAGAGAAAAAAGGAAATCATTTATTATTAGCTTGAAATTTTTAAAATTTTCTGGATACCAGGACCTTTCTCAAGCATAAAGGTCCAAATGAGGACCAAAATGTTGGACTTTTTGTACCATGTGGTTGAAATAAAAAGTTTGTAATTTTTTTACGTTTTTTGCTAGTTTTTAGTTTGTTATATGTAAATTTTAACTAAACATCGATGCACTATATCCGAGTGGAGGGGTGACAGAGGAAGCCGGCTTCTGGGGGCGTGGAGCACAAATCTGGCCCTGAAGGCATGCGCATTTGCACTACCCTGTCCATTCCTGATCATTAGTTATGTGACACACAAATGCTCTGTTAAAAATGATACCCCTTCAGTTCGAGTTCCTATAAATTTCACTGTGAATAATAACAGGGCTCCACTGCAAGGTGGCCCTAACTTATTACCATCTTAGAAATATACTTATGG
Source organism: Xenopus borealis (assembly GCA_024363595.1). NCBI lineage: Eukaryota > Metazoa > Chordata > Amphibia > Anura > Pipidae > Xenopus > Xenopus borealis. Next base: position 127,318,685 of record CM044434.1, read on the forward strand.
CCATCTGCCTTGGACTATGTGACCTCAAGACCCCAGGGTGCCAGGAATGCTAGAGATCAGCCTTAGCCTACATTTGTTACAGTCTATTATTAGACTGTATTATTAGAAGAGATCTACAGGGTACATTTCATAAGGACGAGAGGCTCAGAAGCATATTCCCAGACCCACCACTCCTAACATTCAGACAGCCTCCCAACCTAAAGAAGTGAAGTGCCTTATTGCACCCCACCAAAAATGTAAAACCTGCCCACACATCTTGATTTCAGGAAAAATACCAATTCTGGACACATTTGGGGAGTACAGCATCCATGGCCACTACAACTGTTCTTCTTCCATTGTGGTGTTATTTGAATGACCCTCATCACTCCAAAGTATTTAAGAATTTTGGTTCTTAAATGAGAAGAAAATGCTTTCTGCACTTGGGGGTGCCAAACGTTAGGCACATCCAAGTGATTTTATTGGCTTACCCTGGGCCAGTGCTCCTATCAGCAGGAAACTGCACTGGCCCTGGGTTATACCAGTGAGCACCATGGAGTGATCCTCTTACATCTTCCTCCTTCTTTTGCAGCTGCGCATGTGCAGTAGAGCGAAAAGCCAAACTTTAATGAAAAAGTCAGCTTTTTAGATCAACTGTGCATGGATTTGCCCAGGGAAATTTGAAGACAGAACAATATGGAAGTGGACCGCTCCGTGGTGCTCAAAATAGTAGATTCGGATTCAATCCCTATTTTTTATTTCAAAAGGGTTGCCCTGTAGCAACTGACCCTGAATGTAAACCAGTATCCAATCTGTTTTTTTTTGTGTGTGTGTGTGTGTGTATGTATTTATGAGTAATTTTTCCCTTGCAAGCATACAAATGAGAAGGTGCTCATTTTTAAAAACTTTGTGGTCAGATCAGAATAAATGCAAAATGTTGTGTTTTCACACAAAATTCTTTGTGCGCAACACAATGTGCTGTGTGCACTGGGCTCAAGATTCGAGTGTGCAGCTGAATGAAGTATAGTACACATTAAGGGCTCTTACACGGGCGTTTTTTTAAATTCTGTTTCTTCTGTTCAGACGCAGGGGAGCGCAGGAGTAGACGCACACAATTATTGTGAAGGGGCTGTCAGGGGCGCTCCACCAATGAGGTGACTTGGCTTTTCTAGCGCAGAGAGCGATATTTTGCACTCTGCGCTAGTGATGTGCCCCCACCAGACCCCTCGTCGATGACCTTAAGTTAAGCGCGACGGGCGGGTGGGGGACGGCATTGCGAATGCCGCCTCAGACGGTGTTGACTCTTGAAACGCACCTGAATAACATTACTGTTCAGCTGCAGAAGGTAGAGATCTCCACAGCCAGGGCAAATTGAGTAAAGGAAATTTATAAAGTCTAAAGAAAGTTCTTTACTATAACCCAAATTGTTCTCATTATTTTATTAAAACTACTTTGACCGACCTCCCATCCACATTTTTACCTTATTTATCAATAAACTAACTGGAAACAGACTATAAACTCTGAATAGAATCGAAGAAAAAATTTGAATCATATGATTTTCTTTGGTTCCACACAGTGGTGCTCCTCCAATGAGGCCTCAGGTGGCAGCGCCAGCTAGGTTTCCAGGGTTTACAAAAAGCCATTTTAGGAGCCGAATTTCCAGTTTTTAAACTGGAAATTCGGCTATTCTAGTGCGAGATAGCGCAATTGCTCTCTCCGCACTAGCGTTGCTGCCTACCCCCAGAAATGTAAGCAGGCTAGGGGGGCGGCATTACGGGAACTGCCTTAGGTGGCTCTGTGCTCAGAAACCGCACTGGTTCCACAACCGAAAACTCAGACTTTTTCGGCATATCACCCGAAAACAATGATTTTTAAGATTATCATATGAAACCCAACACAGATCATGATATTGTGGCTCTAACAAATTTTATTGTTTTCACAATTACAACATAGAACAAAACATAAAATAAAATAAGGCATGCCATAAAGTTGTTACAGTATAAGGTATAATTTTCGTATCATGTATTTAACCATTTTCATTACATTGATATTATACCACATTATTTGGTTGATATCGTTGTATCTTTACGTTTACACAGTTACTCATTTGTACACATATAACCAGAGTTAATCCTGTCCTAGGCTGTAATGCTCTTATTCATGTACCTTACTCCATATTTTGTCAAATTTCTTTTGTGAGCCTCTGGCTAGCAGAGTAAGTTTAATGAGTGGCAGGTTTTGATGTACTAGTGTAATCCAGGTTTGGTCTGTGTAAGAATTTGTAAGTGCACATGGTTCTACCCACAGACCATGCTGGTTAAGTTCACTTTGCTTCTCATGACACTAGAAATACACAACACAATGTTATGCTTTACTGTCTATTTAAAAACACACAGTAAAGGCTTCATTCAATCAAATACTCTTAATAAAAAAAGTTCATGTGCATTACAAGCACAGAGGTAAAAATATGTATCATGAACAAATTCTTTTTTTCTTATGTAGTTACAAAATATATTTGCACCAATAGACAGAAATTGAGCTAAAAATAATATGTAGTACACAATATGAATTGTCAGCACTAGGTGGCATCAAGTCCCAAGCTATAATTGTACCTAGTGTTTATTTCTGAAAGATATTTGCTAGTCACCTTTAATTAAAAAATCTAATTTTTCACATACAAAGGTTCACCCCTTTATTACATTGATGAACATCTGTCCTTTTATGAAAGACCATGATACTATGTCTGCATTATACTTTCCAGCTGTACATATTATTGTCTTTGTATCCTGTATCAATCCCCTGAGTATATAATATAATATATTAATATAATAATATAACATCTTGCCCCACCTATGGACACACAGCAACTTATCATGGATATACATCCATTCTTAATCCTACAGTAGATAGATCAAAGCATATTGCTGGTTGGTTGGTATGGATTACTGCACTGCAATGAACATGTCCAACTCTTGTGGGCCCCGCTAGCCCAGGACCACAACCCCATCTGGTTTGTAATTAGGGATGCACCGAATCCAGGATTCGGTTCGGGATTCGGCCTTTATCAGCAGGATTCGGATTCGGCCGAATCCTTCTGCCTGGCCGAACTGAATTCGAATCCTAATTTGCATATGCAAATTAGGGTCAGGGAGCTAAATCAAGTGACTTTTTGGCACAAAACAAGGAAGTAAAAAATGTTTTCCCCTTCCCACCCATAATTTGCATATGCAAATTAGGGTTCGGATTCGGTTCGGTATTCGGCCAAATCTTTCGGGAAGGATTCGGGGGTTCGGCCGAATCCAAAATAGTGGATTCGGTGCATCCCTATTTGTAATGCCACGACCCCCTTTGTCGGAGGTTGTGTAAAAAAAATTCCCTCGCATGCCCGCATGCACACTAGCATGGCACTAAGTGCATGTGCACTAACGCAACGTGCATGCTGGCGCAGCTGGAGGGGGGGCCCTGGGGCAGTAGCCCCGGACCCCCCAGTCCGACCCTGTATATAAAATAATATTTTTGCCTCTTCTGTTGGTCATCTGTTGGATGTTTGTACTTTATGTAGATCTGTATGTTCAGTGTATACCCCATTTATTGTACCATGCTGAGGAATATGTTGTTGCTTTATACATATGTGTTATCAATGATAATAGCTAATAATAATTAACTTAACTTTAGCAGTGCAAGCCCTGCATATGCAGAGAAGAAAGGGAACTCCCACTTTCACATGACACTACCATACAGGACACCCACTGAGATTATCAGAGACAAGATGTAGAACATTTTAGAAATCACATGTGGAATACATTACAGCTGGATGTCAAAGCTGAAAAGTGTATTAATGGCCCTAAAAGAGCACTTGGTTCAATGACAGAAAGATAAATCTGCAAACAACACACATAATAGCGAGAGGCATGAGTCTCTATGCTCTTTTCTAGTTGAGAACAACAATAAACACAACATTTATGACTAGCTAATTATAATTGACTGCATTATAGACTGACTGGGATATAATTAGTAAATGTTCTGATTTCATGTGTAAGACTCCCATCAGCTTGAATAATTACAAATATGACTTGGCATATCATTTAGGACACAACCTGTAAAATATATCCTTATAATACACAAAAGCCGTGAATATCTTGTAAATTATATCTTTACAAACTATGAGTACTGATGTCATCAATTATAAACGGTGAGTTCTGATGTCATTTCTGTCACATGACTCACTGAAACTTGTGTATTATAATAAATAAAGTACAACCAGTTGCAAAATATGAGGATATTAAAGTTACCTCGGAGTTCCATGATCTGTATAAAAACACTCGGCCTTCAGCCTCATGCTTTTTTATATGGTCATGAAACTCCTCTGTAATTTATAATATCCTTATATTTTGCAAGAGGGGGTACTTTATTCACTATGTAGTACACAAAAGCCATGAATATCTTGCAAATTATATCCTTATAAATGGTGAGTTCTGATGTCATCAGTTATAAACGGTGAGTTCTGATGTCATTTCTGTCACATGACACACAGAAATTTGTGTATTATAATAAATAAAGTACCTCCGTTGCAAAATACGAGGATATTAGATGTTACCTCGGCTTTGTGTTTTTATATGGTCATGAAACTCCTTGGTAACTTATAATATGCTTATAAGAGGGTGTATTTTATTCACTATATAAAACACAAATGAATATCCTGATATTATATTCCATATGAGCAAAATAAGTTGTATTCCATGAGCTGTAGAAATGGCCACTTGCAATTACCCTTTAATTTGTTTAAAAACAAAGTGCAAAGAAAAGAGTATGTATTTCAGCACCCAGTGCTGATTTGAACATAGGGGCTTATGATCGGTCTGCATTTATCCACAGGCTGAAAATCAGCAAAGTGTGCCCCCGGCCTGACGTTGTCTATACACCTTGACAGTGTTAAAGAGATACTGACACCTGATATTAAAATCTTGTTTACATCTATTATAATATTGGCTGTGAAAGCTGCTTCTAACTTATAGGTGCACTTATAGATAGATACATTTGTAACAATTTAAGATAATCAAAGAAGCAATTGTAACAATTGAAGATAAACAGAGGTCTTGGGGAACCTGTAACTTGCAGCTTAAAGGGCAATTCACCTTTATTAGCAAAATTGTAATAACACATTAACACCACAGAAATGTGTTCAAACTTTCATAACCTGCCAAATTTTGTAAAATGAATATGGTAATTTGTGTAATTCTTTTTGTCCCTCTTTCTGTTTCCAAAAGATGGAAAGTATGTAATATTGCTAGTGTTAAATTAGTACTTGGTGTGATTACTTTACATGTTTTGCATATTGACGTCACATATATATAAAGGAACCCTTGGGTAGAAGTCTAAAATACATTAATTATTACGTTTTATTGAATAGAAGTCTGAAATGCATTTATTATTCAATTTTGTTCTATTAATAAGGTTAACTTGCATATTAATGAGACATGTTTGTCAATTAAACATATTTACAATAACTATACCAATGGAAAAGTGGTCTCTTGATAGCATTGGAGAAATAAGAGAAATAAGGAAGAAGATATCAGTAAACACATAATTTTTACATTATTTAATGATTATTGTCTATTATCTGTGACTGTATATCTGCAGAGAAAGTCCTTGTAAAGGCATCCTCCATGCCACTATGGAAATATTTTTTCAATGGTATCTTTTTGTTGTTTTAAAGATATTAAAGTGATGGGTAGGGACATATACTGTACATTAGTTTGAATAAAGGTGGCAATGAACATAGAGATCCACTCGTTTGGTGACATCTCTCACATTGAGGTGGGTGATATCAGGATATCCAATTGTGGGCCCTAGGGCCAAATGATCAGAAAATAATTCAGGCAATATGGGTGGTCAGATCGTGCGACCGCATCAACGAACAGATGTGTCCACAATCAAATGGACTTTTTAATCCTGCCCAATTGTCATCTGGCAGACTTTTTTGCCAACCTGACTGTCCCATTTCAGCCTGTTAGTTACAGTTTCTAATGCTAACGGACTCCTGCTGCACAAATATGGCAGCCCCCCTCATTCAGGAACATGGGGGATCAGACAGGTAATGTAAAAGCATCATGCAAATACTTTATGGTAAAGTTAGAAGTAGCTTTCAAAGGCAATATTATAATAGATGTAAAAAAGAGTTTAATTTTAGGTGTCAGTATCTCTTTAAGGGGCATGTCTGGTTGTAATGGGTTGTGGTTTGAATAGGTTGTAGGTGTAACCAAAACTGTTCTGATATAAGCAGCCTTTTCCTTTAATCACCAGGCAGCATGCAAAGCTCTTATAGCTCTGATCAAAGCTGCTTTTGGCACTTCTGCTTGTTATTATTTGGTAATTCCCTCTTTTGTGCGGCAGTCCACAGTCTCTGCTACCAAAACCTGAAATGACCATGAGGACAATCTTAGCTCTCTAAACAAAACGTGAATCTCTTGGAACCAGATAGGCCTTGTGTATTTACTGAAAGTCTTGTATGATTTTGAACAGTTAGATTTGTAAAACTGACCAACTTTACAGAAGTATTTCAGTGTTGTCCAATTTACTACATGTAGTGGGACAATTATTTCTCGCAGTGGTGCTGGATTAAATTAAAATGCTGAGTTCGTACAGTGAAATCTATAGAAACTCTGAGTAAACAGGGGACTAAATATCCTTTGGAGTGCAATATTTCAATATATCAATTGGACAGTCCTGCTATAAACCATTGCTCAAAGCCTGCACTCACTGTTAATAAAACTGGATTCTTAAAATGCAATGTAAGTCTATAAATCATTGTGCCATAGTATATTCTACATTAGTTTTAGGCTAGTGTAGACAGAGCCTTTGCTTTGGGTCCCATATTGCATCCAGATAAACTGAGTTTATATAACATTAAAAAGGTGAATCAATAAATAATGACATGATTTAAAGGCACACTCATTTAGCACTTGTATATGTGTTTAGTTTTGATATCTAATATCAGAATCTAGCTTGCTCTGTCATTACTTTGATTGCTGACTTAAGCTCCCAATAGACGCAACGATATTTCCCTGACGAACGACCGATCTTATGGAAGTCCGACCAATCTGTCAAATTATCGTGCGGTTAGTGAGATACAAACGATCGTTCGTCTTACGATTTTTCGCCCGACATCGGTCTGATGATTGATCGGCCAGGTTAGAAAATCTTTATCGGTCCCCATGCAATCTACCTATGTTTGCAGGGTCAAGCAGGCTGCGATCCTTCAGTTTTGCTGGCAATATCGCCTGAAATGGTCTTTTTAGTTGATGGACACATAGGACATTTAAACGATCGTTTTGAGACAATCGTGGTCTCACGATAACCATTGGATCTTTCAAAAATCTTTACGTCTATGGCCAGCTTTAGTAAGAGTTGCTGATTTCAAATGTCTTTGCTGCATTGTCAGAGTAATAGAAAAAGTATGGTGTAATAGCCAGCCTTGTAATCCCCTTAGCAGGGCCTCAGGGTTCAAAGGACTCTGAGAGACTCCTGAATTCTATGAACGGGGAGATATGCAAGGAATTCTGGTTTGGATGGGGGGATCTGAATGGGTCCCAGCTGTGCTAACTCCAGCTAAGGAATGTTCCTCATCACCACTGCCACACACAGTCATAACATGCAGCCAACACAACACAGACAGAGTCTCTTACTGGATGGGGCACATTCCTTTGACTTCTCTTTTTACAGGACAATGCCCCAGGAAGAGGTTGACATAAAAGTTTGACCGAGCAACCTTCTAGATCCTATTGGTTGTATCCCACCAGTATCTACTGACAGTTTGACAAAGAAGAGAACCTGACCTGGTTAAATTGAGAAATAACAATTCATGTCATTGTTTCATTTACTATATACTGCACAAAACTGCTAGAAACTTCTGCACAGGCATAAATGAAATACCGAAAAATACAATGGTATTTTGTGAAGTTAAAAAGAAAAAAAAAACATTATAGTTTCCCCATGAATTCAGGCAAATTGTATTCCCTTTGATGAGCAGTAAAGAAATCCAAATCAATTCATTAAAATTGGTGACTTTAGGATTAATCAGTAGGAGTCATTTATGAATGTAAGTGCAGAGTGCAAAGTGCAATTTTGGACTTCAATTGCATTTAAATGCGTGTTTAAAGCACTGAATCAGATATTCTATATAATTGCTTCTAGAACTGTGTACAATTATCTTGCTGTCATTTAAAATAAAAACAGGGTGACCAGGCTAGATGTGATTTGGGATTTGTAACTCTGTGCAGCCATCAGAGGTGTACTTGGGGTGCTCCATTCAGGGGCCCTATGGCCGAAAGGGGCCCAAAGAAATATTAAAGCTAATGTACAATTTGTGAAAGAGGTTGAGTTAGTGGGCTTGGTGGGTTTATGGCAAAATGGAAAATGGTCAGAGAACAACAGCATGCATGTTCTCTCATCTTCTTATTTCAGGGCCCACTGTCCAGAGGGCTCTGGTGACCAGCGTCGGACTGGGCCAGGGGGAAACCGGGAAAAAACCTGGTGGGCCCCAGCCCTCATGGGCCCTGTCGGCCTAGACTAGCCAGACAGCGGGTGCTCCTGACATCCCCTCCCCCGATCATGCAGGAAGGTGTGATACATGAAGCAGGTACGCGCTGGCAAAGTGGGGGGACAGAGGGAGTCCGGGAGCGGAGCCCTGCTACTGCCAGGAGGAGCGGCAGGCCCCCACCGTCATGGGCATCACTGGCCCAGACCCACCAGACAGCCGGCACTTCTGAATTTCCCACCCCAGATCACACAGGAAGGAGCAGGTATGCACCAGCATGGGGATGAGGGGGGGCAGAGGGAGCTTGGAGACGGAGGCCCTGCTATTGAGAGGGGGAGCTGAAGGGGGGCCTGCTACTGGGAGGGGGAGTGGCGGGGGGGGCTGGCTGCTACTGGGTGGTGTTGCAACAGGGCCCTGATGTGTCAGCCCCGGTGGGCCCTGACCCCCCCAGTCCGACCCTGCAGTTGACCAATGGGCTAATAATGTGGACTTAAGAGGGGGGCCATGATTACTGATCATAGGAGCTGTAGCTCATAGGTTGCACAGCAAATATTGCAAATGAAATAACTAAGTAACTGGTACTAGGATGAGTAGTATTATATGGCTGGTGGCTGTATAACTACAGGGGATTACAAGCTAGCTAGTGAGCAAGGACAAATATAAGAAGGATTGTTTGTATTGTGAATGGAAGCATCATAATCTATTGGGTATATATAACAATTGGTTTCTGTAGACATTTTCTAGGATTCCTGTAATTTAGACTTAAGCAATAAATAGAAGCTGTGGCAGTTTAGAGTGTGTTTCATACACTCACACATTTATCACAGTACGTGATTGTTTTCGTTTGTCATATAGCATTCACCATACAGCATTTGATTCAGATTTTTCTCATTGTAAAAAAACCTTCCTAGAACTTCCACTTGATAAATCTGACATATCTCTAATCATATTACAAGTGCCATAGGGATACATATTCAACTGGATCCTTTGCTGATGTTGCTAAACCAGGTTTCTAATGTGGCTCATACTCGAGCTGCTAAAACCCTCCTAGCCATAATACTAACGGCAGCCAAGAAATGTATTGTCATGCATTGGAAAAATAGTAACCCCCCATCACTATCGCTATGGAAAAACCAGGTCAACCAAATGGTCCCGATTTATAAATTAATTTATGCAAGGAGAGGCTGCCCAGACAAATATGGGAAAGTGAGGGATCAGTGGTTAAATACCTAGGAAAAGTAAGAGGTGTAAAATCATACCTCTACAAGGGTATTACAGGTTTTAACACTCATCTAATATTCTTATAGAAGAGCATTGTATTCTAACTAGTCACAATGTCCCCCTCCTCTTCTCCTCCCCCCTTATTGCTCCCAGTTATATTCCCTTTTTCTCCCCCACCCACCAAAGAAAAATCTAATATAGAATGTAAGACAAATACACTCTAGCAAGTGTACTAATATACAATGTAGTAGAGTAAAGTCAGCGTACCTTCATAACAATTAAAACAGACCTACTTTCACACATGTTTGATGTACTTTATTAAGAGTTTATTCCAGGAATATGTTAAACTGTACCAACCTTATGCAATATAAAACTTGAATATTTGTGAATACCCTGTTACACAAGTACAATCTCAATAAAACTTGAACTGTTTAAAAAACAAAACAAATTCCAATGCATAATAGATCTCCCCTTCAGTTTTGTGAAGGTGTTTAATCCCTTTAATGCATAACACACATACAGCAACACATACAGCAAGCAACACTTGTCAAGATCTCTACCTTAAAACAAGACACCTTTATAGAACATATTTTTCAAAGCAGACAGTGTGGTTTTCTGGCAAATACTTTAGCTGCACAGACAGATTTGGTGGCACTTTCAATTTCTTGAAAAAAATGAACAATTTTTTTTCTCACCAGAGAATCTATGAATCACCTTTGCTCCAGGGAAAGGAGGCTTAAGAACACACTGCAATAAATTGTTTGGAAGGCTGTTAAAGGACATGTAAAGCCTACATTTTCCTACCATGTATATAAGTTAAGCATATCTTCCCCACCCAAGCCACATAATTTGTACTGCATATACCCTCTCCATTTGCCTCATTTTCCTAAAACAAATAACAGCTTTCACCCGGCGGCCATTTTCGCTCTGACACATCAGTAACATTGACATGTGCAAACAGGACATGTATGCTGTAAAGTTCATGCAATGCAGAATGCAAGGTAACACAGGCACAACAAAACCAAATCTTTTGCTTGGGCTGAGCACTGTAATGGTTAAGATAAGCTCAGGACAGATGGTTAGGAGGAAAAAATAGGATCAGACAGCTAGAGTTTCTATGGGAACCAGTAATGCTATCTTTTCATTGGCTGTTAGACTAGAGGGTAACCTGAGCTGAGAAGAACTGAGCATGCTCATGAGCCAACAGCCAAAGGAAATTCCTGAGGGAGGGGACAGAGTGGGTTAGAGGAGGATTTCTAAGTTGCTGCAGTCTTACTTTTAACCTTTTAACAACCAGAGTGTCAGTTATCTAAAGATTTTAAAGAAGCTGTTCACTGATTACATTTTTGATAGCACACCTCCCAACTGTCCTCATTTGTGTGGGTCAGTCCTGATTTTTACAGCTCAGTGCATACTCCTGAATTTTTATTAAAATGTCCAGAATTTCTCATTGACCTCCTGCACTGACTCCAGAAAAAGATGCAAAGTTTCTGAAACTCAATTATATAGGTTTGTTGGCAGAGAGCCCAGAATACTCAGTGCCTGTATTTTGATACAATTGTATTTATTAAGATAAACAAGTCTCTTAGAGAACTGAGACTCAAAGCTTAAGGGGCATTTCATTCAGACCTGAAATAACACAGAATATATAGTACATAGTTACATAGTTAAATTGGGTCGAAAAAAGACAAAGTCCATAAAGTTCAACCCGTCCAAATTAAAACCCAGCATACACACACACACACCCCTACACTCTTTCACACAAACCATATATGCCCATAGCTATACTAACTGTAGAGTTTAGTATCAAAATAGCCTTTGATATTATGTCTGTCCAAAAAATCATCCAAACCCCTCTTAAAAGCATCAACAGAATCAGCCATCACAACATCACCCGGCAGTGCATTCCACAACCTCACCGTCCTGACTGTGAAGAACCACCTACGCTGCTTCAAATGAAAGTCCTTTTCTTCTAGTCTGAAGGGGTGGCCTCTGGTGCGGTGATCCTCTTAATGGGTAAAAAGGGTCCCCTGATATTTGTGTATAAAGTCCTCTAATGTATTTGTAAAGTGTAATCATGTCCCCTCGGAAGCGCCTTTTTTCCAGAGAAAACAACCTCAACCTGGGCAGTCTCCCCTCATAATTTAAGTCTTCCATCCCTCTAACCAGTTTAGTTGCACGTCTCTGCACTCTCTCCAGCTCATTTACATCCGTCCTAAGGACTGGAGTCCAAAACTGCACTACATACTCCAGATGAGGTCTTACTACAGATCTATACAGAGGTATAATTATGTTTTCATCCCTTGAGTTTATGCCCTTTTTATATTCAGGACAGACCCCTATTTGCTTTAGTAGCTACAGAATGACACTGCCCAGAATTATTATCTATAAAAACCTCAAGATCCTTCTCCCAACACACTGCCATTTAGTGTATAACTTGCATTTATATTATTTTTGCCAAAGTGCATAATACTGCATTTCTCAACATTGAACCTCATTTTCCAATTTGCTGCCCAGTTTCCCAATTTAGACAAATCACTATGCAAAGTGGCAGCATCCTGCATGGAACCTATAGTTCTGCACAATTTAGTATCATCTGCAAAAATAGAAACCGTACTTTCAATGCCCACATCCAGGTCATTAAAAACAAGTTGAAAAGCAAGAAGTAGTATTATGTTAGACTTGCAGTCACTCCAGCATTTATACATTACATTTTTGCCTAACTAACTATATTGAAAACATGTTTTATTTTGCACAGCCTATCTAATTACCCAGTTTTTACTTTTATACTGAACAATTCCTTTAACATGTTCTAGTCTCTTTTGAATTTTAGCATGTGTGAACCATGCATCATTAGATGTATTATTAGAATTGGGACTATTAATAAGGAAACCTTCGTTAGCTGGTTCCTCATTTGTGTAGACAGACGAAAAGTATGCATTCAGAATCTGAGCTTTTTGCTTGTTCACATCAACCAGTTGACCACCCTCTGATAATAAAGGTCCTACCCCTTCCTGTTTCAATTTTTGACTATTAATATATTTTAAAAAGTAATTTTGGATTCTTTTTACGGCTTACTGCTATATCCTTTTCCTTATCAATTTTAGCTTGCCTGATGGCTTTTTTGCATGATTTATTGGCCTCCTTGTACCTTATAAATGATTCAGCTGTCCCAGCTAACTTGAAAGCCTTAAAAGCACGTCTTTTCTTACCCACCTCAACACCAACACTTCTATTGAACCAAAAAGGTTTTGCTTTATATGGTTTTGCTTTATGTATTTATATCATATTAGACTTTCCATAACCTGCCAAATATTGTAAAATTCAAGGGGGAATTTAGGGGATGTGATCACAGGCATAGTTAAAATAAATTCCACTACGCTTTGTACAGCAGATATTTTTGTCCCTATTTACATTTTCCAAATGCTGAGAAGTATGGCTTGAGTAGCTAATAATGCACGTTATCAATGACGGTGAAGATTCTCTCATTTGGAAACCCCGGTGTTTGACATTTTAAAGCAGTTAGTCAGCAGTATTGGTACCACTAGTCTTTCATACTGGACAAGGTATTGCTCAGATTTAATGAAAGAAGTGCTGTGGAGCTCCTGGTCACCATCTTCCATCACTTTGCATTGTCTTCTGGTCTCAATTGACTAATGCACATTGCAGGGAGGGAGAGGGGGGACAATGCCAGGAAGTTTAGGGACCTTACACATAGG
>CM044434.1:127333829-127353364 GCA_024363595.1 Xenopus borealis
AAAGCATTGAGTGCGTCTATACCTGCGCTCCCCTGCGGCTGAACGCAGCAAAACGGAAGGGGAGCACAAGTAAAAACGCTCGTGTGTAAGAGCCCTTAAGGGTCAGATTTTTTAAAAGTTTTTTTTACTAATGCACATCCAGGGATGGACCGGAGACGGGGAGCGCTCCACCAATGAGGCTTTGCTAGCACAAGAGAAAGTGAGAGAACGCAATTGCACTTTCCATGCTAGTGTTGCTGCCTCCCCCTGGACAGATAAGCAGACTGCTCCTTCCTCACAAACCAGGCTGAGTGGGTAGGAGGGCAATACCAGGAAGCTTAGGGGGACTTTTGGTACGGGGGGGGTTTAGTTTGTGACTTATCATTGTGTATGGATGGTAAGACTAATTAACAGCATTGTAATGGCTGGATCACATGCAAGTGTCTTCTAGAAGATCTGGCTTGTTCCTAGTACAAATAAAAGTCTCTGACACTTGCTAATATTTCCTACTTCATCAGAATTGCAACATTCTAATTCTTTCTCCTAGTGCTTAATTATCATGGTTAAGGAATCCATTATGTTATTCCCAAGTAAAACACTTCAGTCTGATAAATTTGCTTGGGCTTTATCCCAGTGCTTGTTTATGCAATTCCGGCATGTTTCAGAAGAGAATGGCTTCTTCTCCCCAGAACCCAGAATGGTTCTTTTGATTTTGACAGTCTGTAACTGTGGAAGTGTAGCTGCTTATACATCAGGTCACTGTACCCTTTAGCAGCAGTAAAAGCCAGACTGCTGGCTGCATGCTTCTGGAACAAGGGGGTGGCAGCCTGACCTTCGCTGCTTTTAAAAGAGTGCAGTGACCTGATCAATGTCTATCTAAGTGACTGCACTGCCACAAATATAGTTTTTTTTTAGACAAAAAAACAAAAAAAACAACAAACATGTCAGTAAAGGTGAAAGTGGTTATTTTCTACTGTAATAATAAAATAATAAGTTTCAAAATGGTGAATATGTTTTCCCTTTCAGGTATTTTACCAGTGATTGCTGTGTGTATTTGGGTAACTAAATATTTTTTAATATTATGAGTGTAATTAATAAACTGCACATAATTGGGGTACATTTTGGTAGCAAACAGGTGATCTGACAACATAACCAAAGTGCCTGTAATCTGCCATTGAGAACCTGGCTGCAAGTCCCTTTTTTTTTTTTTGCTTTTGGTTTTGTTGCATCTTAGCCAGACTCAGGTGCAATCTATTTGTTGCACAGCTGCGCTGCAATCAGTTGTATGTGCTGCTAATTAATAAATATTTCACATAATCCTGTCTCTTTATTAAACCTGCATTTATTGCCTGCTGTAGGATCCAACAATTGAATGTGGTGTTTGTTTATTGTTAACTGACCTTTTGGATCGGTGTCTGCTGCCAGCGCTGGTTCTGTTCCAGTGTTCCTTTCCCTTTTGTCAGTACCTTACCTTGCTTCCCAGTGCTGGCTCTATCCCTATCTGATTTGGTGTTTCTGTGGTGGTCTGTACTAATGCATTCCCTGCTTTTCCACGCCTGTCAAGTTCTTTTTCTTTGCTGGGCATTCTTGTTCCAGTTCTGTCAGTCTTTGTCCTGCACAGACGTGTTCCTCTTGCTTATATTTATTATATATTTTATTCCACTCATATGTTGTCCTGCTCATGTCCAGACTACCTTGGCCTGACATTCTTGTTCTGTCCAGACTTGCCTATTTTTCCACTGTCTGCTTGGTTTCTCTGCTGCCAGACTTCCACCTAACATTCTTACTTGCCCTTGTTTTGATTTCAGACCATTAGTTTTGTATATCCTGTGGCAATAAAGTCCTGGAGTGAATCAACGAAATGCAAAACATAACCATATATATGCTGTATATGCCAGAAATGTTTGGTCCTTAATTTAAAGGGAAACTAAACCAGTGCTGGAATTGGGGAGGGATGCACAGAAATGCCATCCATTCACTTCTACATCAGAGGGGATGCAAGAGTTTTGCATCTCTGAACTTTCTTTTGCTCCTCTCCACTTCTGAATGCAAATAAAATGCAGAAGTAAAATATAATATATTTTAATATATACAGTACAGTAGAAAGATTGCTAGGAGAGAAAAGATTGCTGGGAGAGAAGTTGAAAAGATAGAAAAGTGTTAAACAGATAAAGAAGGTGGAGGCATCAGAGGTTGTTCTTTGTTATGACTCTCAATACATAGAAAAGGTGCCGTGTTTGCGGAAGCTGAATTGGCAGCAGAGGAAATCATATGCATAATTTTCATTTTGGGGTGCCTACAAGACAAATATGTAAATATATGCATCAAACTGTCTATCATAGAAGCTGATCCTACAGGGCTGATCATTTTGGCTGATTAATATCTGATCGGCAGAATCTCTGAACCATAATGTTTAGCATTTATATCTTCATTTTTTATTTAGCTTTGGTTCTCCTTTAGGGGACTGGAAGTAATGTAATTTTTAGGAACGAACAGATATGCCACATAGCAAATAGCACATTAGAGGAGAGCTAATTTAGTTACATGGGTGCTAACTGTAAAGATTCCCATAAATACAACTCAGATATTTGCTTTTAAGCTGGGCATACATTGTGCGATCTTCTCATTTGGTGGGTTCACCAGACAGTGGATCTTTATCTGATTTGGCAAAAAAACAACAAAAGCTGGATAATAATAAGTCTTCGGGAGACTAATATTTGTTCTTTGCTTGATAAGAGTTCCTAACCTACTCAATTTTCAGCCAGATATTGGTCACGTATGTGTTTAGGGCAGCTCCATATACGGCCCGATAAATGTCAGTCTGAAAGGGCCTAGTAGGCAGCTTACAAGCCTTACATCACCTATTTATGCCTTAGATGGATCAAAATGAATTTCTGATTGATTACTTTCTGTTCCTGACTACACTAAAACTCTTTAGCACCTATGTTAGTAAATGAGCCCCAGGGTCTGCTGTTTCTCAGAAATGCTTCCTTTAGAGTTTATTATTTCAAACAGCAGTTGATTGCCTTCTCCTGCTATGATCAGTGAAATGATGATGACTTGACTGGGAGCAGTTGTCTAGGATGAAAAATGCATAAGGCTGCCATACATTCTGCATTGTCATGCATCATCGTCTGTTTCACACCTGTGTGCCATAACAGTTTTCTATTTAAAAAAAGGGTCCATGTAACTTTTATCTTAGCATTAACCCCTCATTTGTATTTTTGGGAGGAGGTTTCTTGATGCTACATGCACCACATATTTTTGGCCCTTTTCCCTTGTGTCTCTCTTTTCATTTAAACATTCTGGGAGCACTTTTCTCTGGATCAGCTATTATTATGAATTAGGTGTTAGTTTTACAAATGTTGATAATTAATGGCCTGTGTATATTTTTAACATAACTACAATGAAATAATATATTTATTTACAGGTACAGTGCCACCTTTTTCTACAGATGAACCAAATCCACTATTTGGGATTCGGACGAATATCCAAATCCTTGGTGAAATATTCGGCCAAATACCAAACCAAATCCTAATTTGCATATGCAAATTAGGAGCAGGAAAGGAAAAAGTGGAAAAAAATCTTCTTTTGTGACGAAAAGTCACATGATTTCCCTTCCTGACCCAAATTTAAATATGCAAATTAGGATTTGTATTCAGGTTCAGCCAGGCACAAGGATTCAGCCAAATCTGAATCCTGCTGAAAAAGACTGAATCCCGAACCGAATCCTGGATTCGGTGCATCCCGAGCTTATTCTGAAAACAATACCAGCCTTTCTATATTTTTGCCTTTTTCCCCCATTCCCTATTATCATCATCAAGCTGGCACTGTAGCAAAAGACTGGTAAAATACTGTCCAGAAGGCAACCCTATTTACAGGATTGAGTCACTACTGCAAGTCCTATGTGCATTTATGGGCACAAATCTGCAGCTCTTAAAAAGATGTTTAGCTAGGGTTTGCATCCATTTACACCTCTCAATGGAGGATGCAACCTTGTGCCTGTTCCCACTTGCACTTTAATAATGCATGAGCCATATGGCACTGCACTAAGAGTACTGCAAGGGAGCCCTGCTTTTGCCATTAAGTTATGATATCTCTCTGTTCAGGCTATGTTTAGTGCTTTGGAGACCTCCATTTGTTTGTTGACTCTGTCCCTAAATATGCTATGCCCCCTTACATCTACACAGTCCAATATAAAACAGGGCAACACCATTTCTGTGGCCAGCCTTGGGCCCACAGCTCTGTTTCCATATCCTATAATGCTTGTTCCTGGCCACCACCAATTCCTTTCACCAGTCATAGCAGAGTCCTTGTACCTGTGAGTTGGTTCTTTCTTATTTCAGTAAGATATTACCCGCATGAAAAAAGCAAAGCCTGTATAGAAGATTGGACTGGAAAGCATGAGACTGGTCTTCAGAGATTCATGACCTCATCCCCAGTGTACATTTGTGGAATGCTGACTGCAGCCTTTAGTTCGCCATATATAAGATTTTTCTTTTCCTTAATGGCCAACTTTAGTGCGTTCTGACAAATCTGTTAATTATCATTAATGGGCACCAAACGATCATGCATTTAACGATTTTTCGTCCGACATTGGTCAGAAAATCAATTGGGCAGGTTAGAAGATTTTCATCGTTCACAGTGAAATTTAATCCATTATCCAATTGTTGCACTGTCAAACAGGCAGCTAACCGTAGTTTTCATGGCTTTAACTAGACAATATTGCTTGAAATGGTCTTTTTAGTGGACAAATACTGCATTTAAACAATCGTTTCAAGATAAGCTTGGTCTTAAGATAACGAAAAGATCTTTTAAAAATCTTAACATCTATGAACACCTTTACAAGTGCCTAACTTCATCAATGCTCCTGTAACTGAAAGGAATAAAACACCACCAAAATGTTTCAACATCTTATGGAAAACCTTCCCAGAAAAGTAGAATCTAGCAGAAAAGTAAAGCTGGCCATAGACGTAACAATTACGATCTTTCTCGGAAAAGATCGTTCGTTTCAACACACACGTATAGAGCTGAATCGTCAGATATACAGGTAGAAACAATAGAATTCTACTTGTATCTGACGATTCAGCACTAACAATGGCCGATGTTCAGGGAGCTTTCAAAGGCATCCGATCAAAATTTTCCATCCAGCCTGATCAACAAGCCGACCGATATCTTAATCCTCTGACGATGTTGGTCGGCTCACTTCCCACCATACACGCACCGAATATCGTACGAAAATTCGTTTCGTACGATATTATCTGTGCGTCTATGGCCACCTTAAGGCTTGTGATACACAGGCAGATTCAGAGAGATTTAGTCGCCTGATTGTCGCCTGGGAGACTTCCCATCCGCTATAATGAAGAGTTGCCTGCACTTAACCACATGCAGCTCTTCATTTCCAAAGTTGCTGGAAGTTGCCTCACGAGGCAGGTGACTTTTCATTATAGCGGACGGGAAGGTACGCGAAGGCAGTTTGGGGAGATTGTCGTCGAAAAGAAGAGGCAATTAGTCGCCAGGCGACTAAATCTCCCTGAATCTGCCGTGTGTCACAAGCCTAAAAGTTACCTTCATATGTTGGCAGGTGTATAAAAGGAACTCGAAAGTCGGGCTCGGCTGGGTGGTGGGAGGGCGAGTGGCGGACAGTGCGGGTCGGGGAAATCCTGACCCACACATCACTAGTGCCAACATTCTAAAATTATATTAAGCTGATATGTGTCTTATCTTTATCTCTGCTGAGCAGAATCTTTGAGTTACATTAAAGAATTTTGGCACAGAAACACCACATTTTGCTCCAAAATCCACCCTGCCCGAAGAAAAGAACGGGAGAGTTACTAAAGTCAAGGGTGTTACTTACTACCACTTGTTTTTTCTCATTTCTTACCACAAACAAATTAGACCTAACTCCCATCTAAGAATTTGGCTTATTTAGTAATATTTCAGGTAGAAAATG
This sequence comes from Xenopus borealis, assembly GCA_024363595.1. Lineage (NCBI taxonomy): Eukaryota > Metazoa > Chordata > Amphibia > Anura > Pipidae > Xenopus > Xenopus borealis. The sequence continues at coordinate 127,339,762 of CM044434.1, forward strand.
TTTTTGAGGTTCACTAGTCAGTTTGCCAGTTGTGCCTACTTTGATGCATGAGGTGCAAGGTGATTTGTGTAAGGAACTCACCCTGGTGTCTAGTGGGGGGAAGGCAGGGACGCCTGCCGCCCCCTCGGCGGGGACGCTCGCCGCATCCCGCTCCTCCTGGCGCCGGCTTCCGCAATTATTTAAAGGCGCAGGCGCGCTGACGTGATGACGCAATTCACGGCCCGTGATAGGTTTTGTTCCTGTTGCCTTGTATTTGTGCTTAAAGTGGACCTGTCACCCAGACACAAAAATCTGTATAATAAAAGTCCTTTTCAAATTAAACATGAAAACTAATTTCACATTTTTATTAAAGCATTCATAGCTGTTTTAAAATCATTAAAAAAATCTCAGCTGTCAATCAAATATTGTCTGCCACTCCTCTATGCCTTAGGCATAGAGGTGGGGCAGATAATTACTTTCACTTTCCATTCAGCACTTCCTAGATGTCACTGCTCCCTACACATTCCCCCAGTTCTCTTAACCATTTAATTGTGTAGCCAGGACATGGGGATAGACATTGGGTCCCACATTCTGGTGCACAAACAAGATTCTGAGATGATACAAGGCTTGCCTTAATAACAGTGTCCACAAAATGGCTCCTGCCAGCTTGCTATAATTTTGAATTCCCAGACTGAAGGAAACAAGAATAAAATAATTTAAATAGTGTAATTAATGTTTATTTTGCTTGACTAATGTGATAAAATATGATTTTGAATAATTTTTTGGGGTGACAGGTCCACTTTAAAAGCTTCTATTCTGTTTGATTCCTGTGTTTGACCCTGCCTGGCTGTTTTGACTACTCTGATCTCTGGAACCCTTGCCTGAAACCGACCTTGATTCTGCTTAACCCTTCGATTGGCTTCCTGGTTTGACTTCTGCCTGTTATTTGACTCTGATCCTGTCTAATCCCTTCTGATTGTTACCTGGTTTTGACCCTTGCCTGCCTGACGTTCCTTGCTGTCTGCCTGTCTCGACCCAGCCTGTCTGTCCACGAATCTGCCTACTCCTGTTTGTGCTGTGACCTTTGGCCTTTAAGACTTTCTATACCATCGTGCCCCACTGCTGGCCAGAACTCCTGCCCTGCACCTCGCGTTTAAGTCCAGGTGGCATCTGAGTAGCTGAGGGCTCCTCCCGAAGCCAAAGGAGGTCACACTACTGGTGAAGCACGAGCCGAGACCAGGGAACTTGGCATCTGTTCTGGTTTGGGTGCTGACCGTGACAATTTGGCACAACTGCAATCTGTACCTAATACATGTTTGACAAGGCAGAACTGGGTTCTTTTTGCATGTTGAGTCTACAGCCACTTGATAAGTTGCATGCAACAGAAGGGATGGTAACTGCCTGTCCATGAGTGCGGGCTGTCCCATTTACTTGCAATTAATTAACTGCTGCAAATTTATATTACTCATGCATCTGGTGCCAAATTCTGTTCCTAGCTAGCAAGCATAACTATAATGGAATTCTGGGAAAGAATGTTGCATTGTGGGGTAAAAACTAAGCTAGTTGTGTCGGTTTATATACACTTTATTAGTAAATGAGCCCTTAAGTTGTATAGTTAGTGGCACAGCCAGCACCTCTTATATGCAAAGTGTTGTTTCCCAAAACTAAAGTGCTATAAATCTTGCATTTGGTGTGATTCTACTCAACCTCTGTAGCTGTAGCTCATTGTTGGCATACTATTTCCTTATTCCTTATTTCTGCTGATATTAAAGCCTATATTGCTGACTCCGCTTAAAAAAAAATAAGATGGGAGTAACTACATCAAATACAGCATTAAAGCCATCTACAAAGGTTCTTTGACAGCATTATTTTCAGCATTTCAAACTCTAAGAAAAGCAAAACAAAATGTAGATTCTGGCAAATGCCATGGGGGCTGGTTGTATACTTCAAACGCCAGGTCCTATTTTTTATTTTAAAGCTAATAATACACCTCCCTCTTATTTCCACTGCTGGAATTAGAATTTCAGTCAATTGTTAGACATCAGAGATTGACAAAACATTTGGGCTGCCACAAACATAGTGGTCTTTCTCCCCCCCAAAGATAATACTTTTTTCACTTAGGATAGGACTGACGCATGGACACTGCCTTGACGGGGCGCGTCAGCTTATGCATATTTTGTACAAAATTTGTAGCTAAAAGTGTCTTTTTTGTTAGTTGCAGTTCAGTTGTGCAAATTCTCGCTTAGGGGTTAAAGGTTGGAGTGCTGGGGAATTTTCTTGTTTTTTGTATTTCTTGATACATGCTTGTTGGCAGTAGTTTCATAATATGTATGTGAGATTTTTATCTGTTAAAGGTATTAGGTATTATTATGCAAATGAAGCATTTAGACACTTCTGAAAGGTAAATTTATATCTGTAGTAGAATTTTTTACAAGATGTGGAATTGTGATTACAAATTAGTAGTGCATTGTTTAGGTATAGTAATGTATAGGTCTGCAGCCTTTGATTGTATAGAAAAAAAAGTTTTCTTTCTAACAATTTAAAATAAAGAACAACAATATGAACATTTTACAGTAGGATAGTAAGTTGTTTATATGATACTTAATTGTCTTGAGAAATGGATAGAATGCAAGGATTGGGAATAATATAACATGTGTTTAAAGGGGTTGTTCATCTCTTTTTTCAATTTGAGTTGTTTTCAGATTATTCACCAGAAACAAATATTTTTTTCAGCTGCTTTCCATATTTCATTTGTTACTGTTTGAAGTTTAATGTTAGTGTCTCTAGTGTTTCAGTCCGGCAGCTCAGCAATCCAGGAGCATCTGAACTGTTACAATTTGTTACATTTAGTTGATACTATTAGTTGATACATTTAACCCAAGTATCTGTGGAATATTAGCAACTATTGTATCAATTCTAACAGCTGCCTTTAAAGGAAAATTATACCCCAAAATGAATATTTAAGCAACAGATTTCTAATTGGCATGTATGAGGTTAAAATTAGGTTTAAAACCAAAGTTTTTTTTAAACTCACTGGCCACCAATTAACCCAGTAGGTAGCCCCTAGCCATGACCGCCAATGCTTTTATTTTTTTAACTTTAAAGGTAGTGGCACCAATAATTTATTTTAACATGTAGGGGTCCTGACTACCAATGTTCTTTATTAACTTGTAATGAGGGGCCCAGAAAATGTTGTCTTATGGAGCCCAGTGATTTTTAATGGTGGTCCTGCTGACCCCATCGAAACATATGCTCTGTAAGGGTACAATTGTATTGCTGCTGCTAATTTTCATTACTCCTGTCTAGTCTGTCTTCTCCTATTCATATTCCAGTCTCTTATTCAAATCAAGGCATGGTTGCTAGAAGAATTTGGACCCTAGCAACCAGATTGCTGAAAATACAAACTGGAGAGCTGCTGAATAAAAAGTAATTAACTCAAAAACCACCAATAATACAGTATAAAAACCAACTGCAAATTGTCTCAGACTATCTCTCTACATCATTGATCCCCAACCAGTAGCTCGAGAGCAGCATTGCTCTCCAACCACTTGGGTGTTGCTCTTGGTGTCCTCAAAGCAGGTGCTTATTTTTGAATTTCAGGTTTGGAAGCAAGTTTTAATTGCATAAAAACTAAGTATAGTGCCAAGCAGAGCCTCATGTAGGCTGCCAGTCCACAGAGGGGCTACCAAGAAACTTTTTCATGCTTGTGTTGCTCCCCAACCCTTTTTTACATTTGAATGTGGCTCACAAGTAAAAAAGGTTGGGGATCCCTGCTCTACATCATGGTAATAAGGTAAACAACTTAACAGATCCGACGCAAAGCCCTTTTCTGAGGCAGCCGAGAGCATGCTAAATCAGGGTGTAATTGGGAAAGAAAAGCCTGTTGAAAATTAAAATAATAATGCGAAGTCGCACTAGTCATGTTTCCATTCACAAGCATTTTCCAGACACCATGGCTCCCAACCAGGGGTGTAACTACAGAGCAAGGATTAGGCAGAGTAGGCACCTGCCTGGGGCGCATAGCTGAAGTGGGTTCCAGGCATGTACCTGCTCTGTGGCCTATCCCTGGTCCAGTCCCCTCTCTCCCTGAATGTGCCGTTGATTGTGAATGCGCGCATCAAAGTGTGCTGCACATGCGCAACAGCGGCAATACGTGCAGAAGCGCCAACTCGCACCTCTGCTCACTCAGCCAGTGCCATGCACGGCCAGGCTGCCTAGGGTGCCTGGCTGGCTTGGCCCAGCTCTGCTACAGAGGAACCAAACCCTGTGTCTAGTGAGGGGCGAATCTCCCGCGATTCGCGAATTTCTAGAGAAAAATTCGCGAAACGAGTCGCGGGACGATTTTGTCGCGCGTCGCGTCAACTTTGACGCGTCGCGTCGTTTTCGTTGCGCGTCGCGTCGTTTTCGCCGCGAATTCGACCTAGGTGAATAAATTCGCCCATCACTACCTGTGTCTGCAGGGGGCCCCAGGAAGTATAGGGGCCCCAGGAAGTATAGGGGCCCCATCAGAGCTGGGCACCCTAGGCAACCTGGCTGGCCATGGCGCTGGGTGAGCGTGCATGTGCATGAAATAGCCGTGTGTGTGCATGCATGAAATAACCGCTTGTGCAATTACTGTGGTATATAGCGGCAGCATCCAGGGAGAGAGATGGGACCGGACATAGGGTTGGCGACAGAGAAGGTATGTGCCTGGCCCCCCCAGGCATGTGCCTACACTTCCTACCCCTTGAACCGGCCCTGGGTCCCATGAGGTCCTAATTCATATAGAAGTAAAATAAATATTGGTAAAACAGGTCAACCTGTAGACATTTTGGGGGCCTGAAAAATAATTTGCTGTGGGACCCATTAATATCTAGTTACACCACTGCTCCCAACAATATGCTGATTACTAAGTAATGAGAGGGATCATGGGATGCGGTGAGTATAGAAAGCTGTAACATCATGCCTATGATTCACGCCAGAGTGTCGTCCTTCAAGCTCCCCTGCACAGGGAGGGTTAATAGAGCTGCCCGTACAACCCCCACAAGTGGATTACATTCAATGCGCACTAGGACCCGGCAGTCCAGCTTAAGGGCTGTGCGACGTCAGAGAAGGCGGGGCGAATCTGCCAGTCTCCTGTGTCCCATCTCCCTGTACCTTAAAGGAAAAAATGCTGCTGTCTGTCCCTTCAAGGGCAGGGATCGCTTCTTTCAGCTACACCAGGAGCCACAAGAAGGTAATCCAGCTTCCGACCCTTACCCCTGGCACACTGCCAGTCCCCTTCCCATAAAGGCCCGGCTCTCCCCTTCCCACAATGATTTTCTCAATAATTGCAGTAGGAGTGTGTGTGTGTCACGCTAGCATGTAAATCCTTACACTAGTTGGGGGGCACAGCACAGTGGGCCCTTGGGTTTCTCTTGTGTACAAGTGCATGGTGGGATACTGGTGTGTGTATATTCTCTGGCCAGACGTACTGGAAGTAACAGTGAGGAGAGAGGAAGGGCAGTGACAGGCAGAGATACAGGCACACCCAGAGGGAAGAGACGGTGTCACAGGCAGGAAGGGCAAGAGACAGGCAACAGAACACCACAAAGCAACACAATGGCACAGCTTTACTGTAACACAGTCACATAGGAAGGAATCTGAGGAAAAGTAGCTGGACACACAAAATGCAGAGCCCACTAAATACATTCAATCACATACACACAATAAGCAGAATAACACAGGTCACTGGATGAAAAACAAAATACAAGGGAAAGTCAAACCCGTTATCAGATTAAATACCTGAGGCAGTGATGAATATACTCAAAAAGGCAGGAGATGAAGGGACACAGGTGTCAAATAAGGATATACTAAGAAAGGAAGCAATTCGGGATATAGGTGGGAGTTGGAAGGTACAGAACAACATAATCAGAAAGGCAGGAAATTGGAGGCACATAAAAATGTACTCAGAGAGGCTGGGGATTGCAGACATGAATATACTTAGAAAGGCAGGAGATGGAAAGCACAGGGGAATATACTCAGAAAGGCAGGATATGTGAGACACGAATATACTTCGAAAAGCAGAAGGTGGAAGGCGAATATACTCAGACTGGCAGGAGATTAGAGACACAGAGGAATATACTCAGAAAGGCAGGAGATTAGAGACACAGAGGAATATACTCAGAAAGGCAGGAGATTAGAGACACAGAGGAATATACTCAGAAAGGCAGGAGATTAGAGACACAGATGAATATATTCAGAAAGGCAGGAGATTTGAGGCAGAGAGGAATAAACTCAGAAAGGCAAGAGAATGGAGACCCAGAGCAATATACTTAGGGAGACAGGGGGCACATGAATATACTCAGAAAGGCAGGAGACTGGAGGCACATAAGAATATATTAAGGCAGGGGATTGGAGGTGCAGAAGAATACATTCACACAGGCAGGAGATGGGAGACTAGAGTGATATACTCAGATGCAAGGAATAGCATAACACAGGGGTACAGATGTATGTCAAGATATGGGAGGGACAGAAGTATATTCATAAAAAGAAAAATGCTTGGAAAGGCAGTAGATGGAAAGGCAAGTAAAATACATAAGGGGGAGTCTTTTTCATAGTTTTGCATGTAAAACATTCTCAAAACAGTTTATACTTTGATATATCAGCCAAAAAGATAGCATTGGGTTTTTTTCTGTGTATATTTATTGTCTGATATAAATGTTTAACATATGCTAAGAGAAATTTCTATACTTGACTAATGTATACTGTACAGCATTTCAGTTTTGGCTGCATGCAAGCAATTCAGCCTCAAGTTTGTTTGGAAGAGGTATCACAGTCTCCATTCTTGACATAAGAATGCATGACAGGATCATGTGAGCTAATCAGTTAAAACAACACTCCTGCTAAGAGCATATTATCATTTTCAGCATGATTTATAGTCCCGAGCAAGTTATGCTTGTGCCTCATTATTATTATTATTATTGACATGCTTTTGTAAAGAACCAACATGTTCTGACACACTATACAACAAAAAGGGAGTATACTTCAAACATAGACCTTACACAAATTAATTGCTTGCATTATTTGTTTACAGTATATATGTTTGGGGTTTGATCACTTTAAATGGAATATATAGTATAATTATAAAGTCCTCCTGTATAATATCTGAATTAAAGGAGAAGGAAAGGCTGGAGACACTTGGGGATGTCACAAGTATAACCCTGGATCGGTGCAGATCTCTGCTGATAGGAGCACCTGCCTGGGGTTTCAGGTAGGTAGATACGATCACTCGTAACGTTTGGTCCCCCCAAGTGCCTCCAGCCTTTCCTTCTCCTTTAAATGTATATCTACACTGCATTGTTGGATCTCATTGATGGCATCAGCATCCATCTGAACTGATTAGCAACAGCTAGCATGTGGGTTTTGTAGGTGTTTAGTTTGATAGCGAAGCTGTGACAACAATCCATACGTTTAATATTTTTGGAAGACACTTACTTGAAACCTTTCAGGAAATGCTTAACTGAGGCATCATAAGGTACTGCTTAACATTTTAGAAATTCTGCAATTCCTTAGTTTACTGTGTCTATATAATATTGCTAGTGGGTTATTTCATGGAGAGACGAACAGTAAAGACACTCATATTTTTGCAGTATGAGTAAAGTAAACAATAATTTACAGTTCCTTTCTGGACATGCATGCAGGAATTGTTTCCTTCCTGTTGGATGAATACTCATATGAGACCTATTTGAACAGTCATGGGTAACTTCTGGAACAGCATATTGTGTTCTCTGTTAGTTTTACAGATGTTACAATGCGGTTAGTTGCTGTTCTGCAACTACTGTAGTGCCAAAAGACGCCTATCTACAATTTAGATTGTTGGTGTTCTGTACTCTTTAAATTGTGTGTCATGAACTTAATGCATTTTGACAGAAATTAGATTATAGTGTTTTTTATGCCATTTGATGATCTGGAAATATGGTTGTGTTCAGTATTTATATTTATTAATGTTTATGGTATGCTGCAGCTTGTATACAGTACAGCTATTCATATGTATATATATATATATATATATATATATATATATATAAAAACAATTATCTACACATGCATATATACCCAACTTATAATAAAATTTGTTTTGTGAATGTGATAGAGATCATAGTTTGTATGCTGCACTGGATCCGATGCTGGATAATGACCATAGTATTATATTATAAAAAATAATGTTCCCCTTTTGTAAAATATGAGAGTAGTAGATGAGTTCCATGACCTGTATAAAAGCAGTCAGGCCTGCAGCATTATAAAGGTATGGGACCTGTTACCCAGAATGCTCAGGACCCAGGGCTTTTCGGATAATGGACATTACTAGAAAATCATGTAAACATTAAATTAACCCAATGGGCTGGTTTTGCTTCCACTAAGGATTAATTAAATCTTTGTTTGGATCAAGCACAAGGCACTGTTTTACTATTACAGAGATAAAATAAATCATTTAAAAAAATTTGGGGTATTTGATTAAAATGGAGTATATGGGAGACCACCTTTCCATAATTAGGAGCATTCTGGATAACAAGTTTCCAGATAACGGATCCTGTACCTGTACTTTATTATGGTTGTGGAAATTCTTAGTGACTAATTTATATTTTACAGGAAGGGGTAAAATATTCGGTGTATTCAGTAATTCTACATTATCTTTTTTATTAGCAGAAAGAACATTTTATTTTTGCTTTGGATATTCAGAATATTATTATGGCTACTGGGAGTTGGTGTAGACTTTAAAGGGCTAAGGCTATGTGTTATCGCAAGCATCTGTGTTAGGAGATGTATATTTTGTAACATTTTTCCTGTTTTTATTTGGGTTACAGACACTATCATCTTTATAAAATGTTTTGTTTTCAGTCCACTTGGTATTAGTGGTGCCCAATTCTCTGTTACTATATATAGCATTTTTATAAAATTACGTATTTGGAAACTGCTCTTAAATTGCATCTTTTGCCTCGCTAAAAGTTTTATGTATGTCAGTCCCTCTGTTAATTAATCCTATTAAGGGCTCAAAATAATGCAGTGATGAAAATAGTGGATTTCAAATGGGAACGCTAACAGCTGTTGTCTAAATGTAGTTAAAAAAAAAAAGCTAGAACCCTCACATATGGGAAACCTCAGTTTCTTGCACGCAAAGAGCAAGTGTAACCATCCTTGTTATAACCATAACTTCAGGAAATTATTCAAGGCCATGCCATACTTTGTTACCATTGTTCTGTTCTTTATGTACAGCGGGATATTATGAATGTACAGGTATGAGACCTGTTTTCCAAAATGCTCGGGACCTAGGGTTTTCCAGTAATTCATACCTTAATAAAAAAATCATGTAAGCATTAAATAAATCCAATAGGTAGCTTCTGCTTCCAATAAGGATTAATTACAATTTAGTTGGAATCAAGTACAAGGTACTGTTTAATTATTACAGAGAAAAAGTAAATCATTTAAAAAAAATGTGGAATATTTATATAACATGGAATCTGTAGGAGATGACCATTCTGTAATTTGGAGCTTTCTGTCTAACATGTTTCCTGGATAACAGATCCCCTACCTGTATTTCATTTATATAGTGCTCCTGTATACACCACACTGTACATTTGTACAGTACAGTAATAGTACGATGTGGACAAACATTGCAATAAAAATAAAACAAAGATAATTAGAGGCATAGGACTGCTGTGCACAGCAATAGGTTGCTATAAAGGGCCTGGAGCTGCTGCCTTATCTAATTTCCTGTTAATCCTGCTTTGAGCCCTAAGCTGATTTTGGAATAGAATCTCCTACAACAACAGCAGCCCTGTGGTTGGAAACAAGCAATTGATGAAAGGAGCTGACTCTGCTTGTGCAGATGGGATAGTTAGTCAGTTATCAGCATAGTAAAATAATACAAGGGTGGAGCTGAGAGACATATCACAAGCTCAACTTCTGTATGTAATGCATGTTTGCTGATGTCTAGTAGCCCATATCAACCAGATCTGCTAATTGGTTGCTATGGGTTATAAGACCAATATACCTTTTATTAAATTATTCCTATAGTAGGTTGTTGGAGATGGGCATAAAGACCCTGGCAAGCGGTTTTTGTGGGGAAGATGATAGCTTGAGGTTCAAAATTTTGTGACTGGCACAGCAATGCTGTTTTGTACATACAGAGGGGCCCTCTTGGAGAACGCAAAGCAGTTCATGAGAATTGTCCAAAGCTAAAGGGAATGTATGGGGTAATGTAATATAAGGCACAAAGGTTTCACCAGGTATAGTAACCCATAGCAACTATTCAGTGGGTAACATTTGTTGGTCAACTTTTTAAGAGCAATCATATGGTTGGTTGCTCTACGTAATTGATTTAAATAGTATTTAATATTATTGTACATATCTATTGAGACGTCCGATACATTGCAATGCAGTTTATCTCTATGTCCATATTTTTGGAACTATATAATTTGTTACATGTTAAATACTTTCTTGATATGCACTAGTTAGGTGTTCCCATTAAGTTTTACGAATATGTGGTGGTACACCATGGGTTAATGATTTTATGGGAGGGCACTTGTGTATTTAAAAGCCTGTTTCGAGAAGACAATCATTAAGCTTTTGAGAAAGTGGCCGGAGGGCTACGAAATGCTTCAGGCGTAATGGTTACTGGCATTACAAGTATTATTTTGCACATATATATTTTTGATATTGATTTTTAATGGATTAATGAAGTAAATGATTTTTTATGGTTACCTCTACGTGGTGCTCCAAGCTACACTAACTTCCAGTTAAAGCTGGCCATAGACATAAAGATCTGTAAAAGATCCAATGGTTATCGTGAGACCACGATTGTCTCAAAATGATTGTTAAAATGTCTGCTGTGTCCATCAACTAAAAAGACCATTTCAGGCGATATTGCCAGCAAAACTGAAGGGTCACTGCCTGCTTGAAAAATCATAAGATGTACGATCGTTCAAATCCCACTAACCGCACGATAATTTGACAGATTGGTGGGACTTTGCTAAGGTCATTCAGCAGAGAAAGATCTTTGCGTCTATGGGGAGCTTAAGCCGGCCATAGACGCAACGATCCGATCGAATCCTCGATTCGTACGATTTTTGGATCGTGTGTGGAGTGTTCCGACATTTGTCGTGCCATGCTGATCGGTCATTTGGTCGATCGGCCAGGGGGAAGTTAGATCGTTCGATGATTCCAATGATCGGATCTTTGCGTCAGTGGCCAGCATTAGAGTCTGCACCTGAATTACTGAGCTGCCAGACTCAAACACCAGAGACACCAACATACAACTTTAAGCTTAGATTTTGGAAAATCGGTAAAAGATAAATAATGGAAAGTAATCGAAAAAAGTATTTATTTCTGGGGAAGAATCTGAAAACAAATGAACTGAAAAAAGTGTTGAGAAGGTGTCACCCATTGTACAAGATACTATGCATCACAGTTTCCTTTAATAAATGTGTTCACTATGGGTTTTTTTTATTTCTGTCCTTGGACTTAGAATTTATTGTCTCCTGTTTTAGTCTCAATTTATTTTGGGGATAAGAAATTATCTGCTTCCAAAGATGACATGCAAGATAGCATACCTGAGTTTTTTTATTCAGCCTTGGCAGGGTTAAATCCAAAAGAAAACCCAGAATTGGGGGGAAAGGATTAGGTAGTAGTTTGTTAACTGTTCAATCTCCTGGGTGGTCTCTGACCAAAAAAGTTTTGTTTAGGGGCATGTCCGCCATATATTGAATAAGGTTCCAGCAGAACCAGAATTCGTTTGATCAGTTTGGGAATGCTGCGTGTTTTTTGTCCAGAATATATAACCTTCTATAAAGCAGTTTAATGGCCAGTTTGAAGTGATTTAGAGATTTGGAGTACCTGTACTTGGGAGTTAAGTCAATATAGTTCCATTGTTCATGGAGAGATGCTCATATAGAGGACTTTTTTACAGATAGCTCTGACCTATGTGAGAGCTGCTGCTGAAGAAGTAGCTAGTAGTCCCTGAATTGCTTAACCGTGTCTCGCGCCCGCTAAAAGGAAAAGTCGCCTGTGCCTATTCACACGCGGCACTGCGTGGAAATTGCCTCGTGTCTTCTGATAGGGAGGTGTTCTAATGTGGACATTTTGCATTTTTTTTTTATTCATTTTTATATTAATCAAATATCAAAAAATAAAATTGTAAAGAGGTTCTGTTTTAATTTCCCTTGTTTTGGACCCTAGCAACCAAGCTGATGGACGGTTCTGCTTCTTTATTGCAGTGAATATAAAAGCAGTGCCAAAAACTCAGTGGAAATCAACAGGCAGCTTACATTATGATGTCACCCTGCCTTGTTCTGTGGTGGGGATTTTCATTTTTGACCTGCGTTGCGTTTGGCTGTGTTCAGCCACAGGGGAGCACAGGTCTAGATGCACCTCATTCTTTTCAATGAGGTTGTACCCACGAGATGCATGTAAGCGCCGAACGCAGATTCAGACGCAACATGCTGCGTCTGAACCTGTGTTCGGCGCTTACACACCTCTCGTTGGTACAACCTCATTGAAAAGAATGAGGTGCGTCTAGACCTGCGCAGGTCAAAAACGCCCGTGTGCAAGGGCCCTTTGGGGACTCAAGTAAGCACAGCCATGTGATCATGATTAAAAGTCACATGATGTTTTGGTGTGTTTATACCAATTCTCCCAGGCATTTAAAGGAAAACTATACCCCCAAAATGAATACTTAAAGGAGAAGGAAAGTCTTCTTCTACTTGGCGGTTCCAAATGTTAGGCACCCCTAAGTAATTGTATATACGTGAAACCCGCACTGGCCCGTGTTATACCAGGACCACGGAACGATTCTCTTCCAGCTTCTTCTTTCTTCAAATTTCCCGGGGCAGACGCATGTGCAGTAGAACGAAATAGCCAACTTTATCATTAGTTTGGATTTTCGATCTACTGCACATGTACAGTTGTAAGAAGAATCCTGAAGAGGATCGATCTGTGGTGCTCGCTGACAAAACCCTGGGCCGGTGCAGTTTTCTGCTGATAGGAACACTGGCTTGGGGTTTCGGGTAAGTATATACAATTACTTGGGGTGCATAACATTTGGCACCCCCAAGTGGAAGAAGACTTTCTTTCCCCTTTAAGCAACAGTTTATACCAAATTTTAAGTGGCTTATTACAGAATCCTACCAAACATATATATATATATATATATATATATATTATAGCTCTTAACTGTAACAGGAAGAAGTGTGGAAGTAAAAGACAGAACTCTGTCTGTTAATTGTCTCTCGTGACCGAACATGTATGGTTTCTTTGTGTGCACTGTGAATCCTAGGACCCCAGGGGGTGCCCCTTATTTTTTAAAATGGCAATTCTCTATTTATGATTACCCAATGGCACATACTACTAAAACGTATATTATTACGAAAATGGTTTATTTACACAAAGCTGAGTTTTACATATGATCTGTTTAATGTAATATTTTTTAAAAATTGTTGGGGGGTATAGTTTTCCATTAATATACATATTATGATTAAAGAAGATCACACACTCAGATCAGTATAGCAGGTGTGTGTGTTTGAACATCCTGCTTCCTTTAAAAATGGCTCTTAAGTTGGCCATAGACGCAAAGATCCGATCGTAAGATGATTCCAACGATCGGATCTTT
>CM044434.1:127360085-127417164 GCA_024363595.1 Xenopus borealis
GCAAAAGAATAAGAAATCAGGAAGGGGGCAAATAGTTTTTCACACCACTGTATGTAGCAGATCTTGGCTGGTGGATAAACTCCAATTACCATTCGAAAATTAGCCCCTTCCATGCCTGCACCCAGAACCATTGCATTGGGCCAGATGCAAGCACAAAAGGTGGATTTCAGTTCCCAATCAAGAGAGTTTGCATCTTGGTGCCAATATCCACTATGTCCCCCTTCGCTGGGGATGATTCAGTGGATCAGGGTGAAGGCAGATTTTCAGACTGTGTTCATTAGCAGGTTGAGATCTGCTAGGTGTGGCACTAGCCTTATCTGGCAGCTGACATTAGGTATGTGTATACTGCCAGGGTGATGCCAGATGATACTTACGTACTCTCGACATTGGTGATCAGGCAGATTTGAATATTTTATCTGCTGAGCTGGCCAGTGCATGGAGTAGTGAGCAAGCCTTGCAGGTCTTCTTTCCTTCTTGCAGATTAGTTCAGCCTGTTAGCTTCAATGTATGGTATCTATACATTTACCCATGGACCAGTTGGTCAGATACATTACAGGAATGGCCAGTGTATGGGCACCTTTTACCCTATGTAAAATGATAACATGCATATTACTACTTGCCACAGGCTAAAATAGGTTTCATTGTTGCCCGAGTCCCTCTGCAGAGAATTCATAAGTATGGTGCAGATTATTTCTATAAAAACAGTCATTTTTTTGCATGCCAGGCAGTCATGCTATTTGGCATTACTTCTCTCTCTTGACCAGCCTTTTTTATTATTTGTTTTTTCTTATGCCTCATTTATCTGTCCAGGCCCTCCTTTCCTTTTAATTTTTCGTGTCTTATTCATACAAATGACAGGTTGCTTGCAATTCTGGTAATTCATGGACAAACAAAATGCAGAGAAATTTCTAGTGACATCTTATTGCAATGTGACATTGCCATTTACCCACCAGGAAGGGTTTTCATTGTGGAATAACCACTCAAGCTTTTTTTGAGTGGACCAATTAATTACTTGATTCACCCAGTGGCATAACTAGATCTTACTGGGCCCCACAGCAAATTTTTTTTCAGGCCCCCAAAATATCCAGTGGTTGACCAATATTTATTGTCATTGTATATGAATTAGGGCCTCATGGGGCCCCTATAGCTGCTGGGCCCCCATGCAGCCGCAGGGTCTGCTTCCTCTGTAGTTACGCCCCTGGATTCACCCATGCCAAATCGGGTCACAAGGGCTCCATTTTTATTTTAGCTGGCCATACACAGGGAGATCTGCTTGTTTGGCGATGTCGTTGAGGTGGATGATATCGAGCTGATCCAATCATGGGCCCTAGGGCCCAACGATCAGTTCAGAATGCATCCAATACGGGACTGCATCAAGGTACAGATGCTGCCGTGATCCAATGAGATTTTTTAAACTGCCTGATTAAGATCTAGCCAACTTTCGGCCAGATATTGATCGGGGAAGCCAGTCAAATGGCCCCACACTCACGGGCCAACAAGCTGCCGACTTGGTCTGTTGCCAGTTTTTATGGGCCTGTGTATGGGGGCCTTTAGAACACTTTGACTCAGCTGTAGAAGCAGCTGCTACTTGGCCAGTTTGATAGTACAAACATAGATTATGGTGAAGAATCAACAACAACAAACCTGCTTATACAGTCACCTTTAGGGTTTCAAGAGGGGATCCCTGAAGGGTTTTAGGCTTTAACTTAGGAATTTTGTTAAATAAAGGGTAATAGTCTAATACTTTGTCCATTGAGAATATAAAGCAGTGCTCCCCTGCTTGGAATGTTTGGTGTGGTCTAGCGAGAAGCAATCATAATAACATACCCTTAAGGCTTTAACCCATTCACGACAACTGGTCTGTTTTACATACAAAATGAACACTTGTGCATTTAGTCTGTAGGCTGCTTTCCAAATGTACAGTACAGACAATTTGCACTGGAACATGCCATGCCTGGCTTTATATGATGGATATGTTTAGCTTGTGGTAACAGAAGGGTTAAAGTAATGGTCTACTGCCATATTGCCAAAGGAGTGTATATTTTCTTGTCTGGCCAATCTAGTGGTGAGGCAAATGATGCGGTTCAGATCAGCACATGAGAAGGAGGAGCCATACAGTTGTGACTGCACCTACAGCCTGATACAGAGTCTTTTGCGGTTTGGATATTCTGCCTGACCCAGTCAGACGTTGATTATGTATTATTGTATTGCAAGTATACACAAAGTTGCTGGCAGGCTATACAATGGCTGCTGGTCATGCTCATTCCTGACTTATTGGCCCATACCTGCAATTATAGAAATATTTGATTTATGATTTTATAGTGCAGCGTTCCTTAACTTGCCACACACTTGGGCAATCCTGATCAGCCCATAGACCAAACAGATGGAAACTGCTCTATTAGCCAAACATGAGCGTGACCACCTCATTGTTCCGCTCATTCAGTCACAGTCCAAATGATGGAACTACAGGAAGTGAAGAGGTTCCATTTACAAGTTGTTTTGTCATAGCAAACTCCCAATCTGCCATTTGTGCCTAGATGGTTGTCTGGTATGGTTGATACTGGCCAAGCAGCCTGGCCAAATGTGGCTCTGTGTGGCCAGCTTTAAGTCACTGGCTGTAATTCACTGTAAGGAATTTTACACATATATGCCAACAAAGGACTATACAGAATGCATTTTGCTTGCATGTTACATATGCAATGCCGCTACCTGATCAGTGGTGGAACTACCAGGGGAGTAGGGGGTGTGATTGTACCAGGGCCTGAAACCCCCTGGGAGCCCGCCTAAGATTCTCACTCCCTCGTAGCTGCCTAGAAAAAAAATGAAACATAATTGAAAGCCTATGGCAAAATGCCTAACTGTTCCCCCTCCCCGGGCAAATGCCCCTAAGTTGTTACTTAACCCTCAGCGCAGGTCCTCTCCATCGGAGTTCACAGGTGCCATCTCATCCTGAGTGGTCTTCTTCCTGGATTAACTGGCATTTGGGGGGCATACGCAGTAGGAGGCATTTACCGCTTGAGATCTACTGTGCATGAAGCGGTAAATGTCACAATGTTTTCTGATTTCCAGCATGTGAACTCTGCTGGGGAGGACCTGCGCCAAGGGGTAACAACTTAGGGGCAGTTGCATCTGAGGGGGACAGGTAGGCCGGAGCCACGGGGGCCAACACAGGGGAGGGATTTTTGTGCTTGGGGGTTTACTTCTTCTTTAAGGGCAGGGGCACACGGACAGATTTAGTCACCTGGCGACTGATTGCCTCTTCTTCTGGGCGACAATCTCCATGAATTGCTTTCCCCCTGCTAAAATGAGAAAACGCTTGCATCAATGCTCTCGCTGTGCTTCAATTTCCTAAGTCACCCGAAGTTTCCTTGTGAGGCAAATTCGGAAATCGAAGAGCTGCGAGTGCATTTCCACAGGCAATTTCTCATTATAGCATGGGAAGGCAGTGTGGGGAGATTGTTGCCTAGAAGAAGAGGCGATTATCCGCCAGGCGACTAAATCTCCCTGTGTGACCTTACCCTAATGAAAGTCAGAGATTCGGCTCAGCAGGGACAAAGATAAAAAGAAAGTATCAACTAAATGTTTTCATTTAGAACAGTTTACAGGGTCGGTGACCCCCCCCCAGCTGCTTTAGAAGGTGAAAATGACACTTTAATAGTAGAAAAACTATGACACATAGAAAGTAATTGGAAAAAAGTAATTTCTGGTGATCTGAAAACAACTAGTTTGAAGAAAGTGAACAACCCCTTTAAGATGTAATTCCATATACAGTAGCGGTGTACATGTGCGGAGACGGGTCAAGAGTGAATGTTTGGAGAAGAACTGCAACTTCCATTTGGTTGTTGTGAGGTTGTGGGAATTAAGGTGGCCATAGACGCACAGATAATATCGAAAGCGTCCTTATCATCGGCCATTGTTAGTGTTGAATCGTCAGATACAGGTAGAATTCTATTGTTTCTACCTGTATATTTGACAATTCAGCTCTACGTGTGTGTTGAAACGAACAATCTTTTCCGAGAAAGATCATAATTGTTACGTCTATGGCCAGTTTTACTGAGCCACAGGTTATAAATGAGAGAGAGAGTCCGGTGTCCAGCTGCAGGAGTATTAGGCTAAGGCCAGACGGGGAGATTCGGGGGCATTTTGTCGCCTGGCGACTTCTCGCCACGACTTGTAGCCCCCGAACCTCCCCAAATAGCCAAGTCCTAGGGCGCACCGGCGTTGCTTGAAAACGCCGGCGCCTATTCAGACGGAGCGATTTTTGAAATCGCTCCAAATTGACGCGCGAGGCGACAAAATGCCCCCGAATCTCCCCGTCTGCCCTAGCCCTTAGTGTAAAAGCAGCAGGCATGGAAATGGGTGGGACGTGGGACTGTTTCTCTGGCTCAGCTTCTGGGCTGCTGATTAAATGCCAAACTATGCTAGGAATCCTCGCGCTGGAACAATGCGCCGCCCAGCAGCCGAACTAACCCACGTGGAGTCGGCCACTTAGTGGTAGGGGAGGAGGACTCTTCCTTTTATTGTCGAATCTCCTTAAACATTCCCATGACAACAGCTCTCTGTTTGCCGTCCCCACGGAGGAGACGCTGTAACCCCAGGCTGTCGCCGAACCCACCTATTTGCCTTTAATGGTGCGTGCGGAAGCCGAGCTCGCCTGCAGCATCACCCAGGTCTTGGGACAGCCCATCGTATGTGGGTGGGGTTTCGTGTAGCCACAGCTCTTCCTTTTTGTTAATGAAAGTTACAGGATCCTTATTTTCCTGCCTTTGTAGTTAATTCAATAGTGAGCGGAGCCCAGATCTGACCCGCGCCGGCGCCTTCTTTGGCTGGAGCAGGGTTGGGCCAATGTTAGAGGAGCTGCTGGCGCAAACTGGGCAGATACGACGCGTACTAATAACTCGGGAGTGCGACCCTCGTACATCGGCTGGGAGTGTGGGAGAACGGAGGATGATATTCTCCAGTGTCCCTGTGAGGATCCCCAGCGGGAAGCTGGTAAGCACGGGGCTTGGATGCGTGTGTGAGGGGAGCGGCTGGGGGTGGAATGCTTAATGGCTGTGACGTGTGCGTGGACCGCGGCTCAAGGTGGCTGCTGGGTAGTTTGCAGGTAATGGGTCTGGTGGGGAAGCGGCGAGCACGTATATAAGGAATGCCCCCCCATATTACTGGGATAACTGGATTTTCCACAGCTGGGGGGTGATAAGGATGGACATTTGTTTAGCCTTTTCACCTCTGGTACTGACTGTTGCTTTACCTCAGTAATTCTTTGCCTGCAGTTAGTGGCACTGCACTGTACAGAGTCCCTATTAATGCAGCATCCATTACTGTGCTGCTTTAGACCATACTTTCTCCTATTCATTATGTATGTGCAGTTTTGGTTGCCAGTGTCTTCCACAGCCACAAGCCACATTATTTTATAACTGAATGTCCCCGCAGCTAAGCATATAATCACCAATCACAGAAAACAAAACAAAAAACAAACTTTTTTTCAGACAGTATTTATTCTTGCGTAATATGGATTATTTGGACCAATAACTACACATGGCACCATGCTAGAGTTCCCACCTAACCCGTGTTTTACTGGCCTGGCCGGTAAAGATGTTTGCTGATCCCAATGTTATTAATAGGGGAAAAAATATATATATTATATAGGAAGGCTGGTATTTTTTTCCAGAAAAGGTGGCAACCCTTTACCATGTGACAGAACTTCAACCACACTGGGTTGCACAAAGAGATTTGTAGTGGTCCATGGTCAGTATGGTCATGCTTTTATAAGATTGTTTGGAACTTGGCGGTTTTCTGTCATCTTGATCACCCTACTGCAAGGCTACAAAAAACATTTGGATCTTAATGAAAAGTTTTTGGCTTTTGTATAACCAGGCGCATGGGATGTGCAGCGTAGTTACCACCAGGCACCAGATACTTTTATTATTACAAAGAAAATCGTCCAAAAATTGTTTGCTTAAACTTTATGAAAACTGGCATATCCTTATTTTGGAGCTCTCTGGGGATTCATGGGATTCTGCATTATAGATCCCATACCCGTAGCTACGGTTGGCTCTGATTAATCGCAGGCACGTGTGTAGCATAGTCTCTGAGGATTTGTTTCATTGGATTCTGTGAGAAAAAGATGTAGCACATTGTTACAGCACATAACTTTTAGAACACTGGAGCATGTGTATGTGACTGACAAAAGCCTTGCACATGCCCCCATAGTGTAACGTTAACACTGCAATGTTTAACCTTGTTATTAACACACTAAGGGGCACATTTACGAAGGGTCAAAGTAAATTTTCAAATAAAATTAGAATTTTTTGAATT
This sequence comes from Xenopus borealis, assembly GCA_024363595.1. NCBI lineage: Eukaryota > Metazoa > Chordata > Amphibia > Anura > Pipidae > Xenopus > Xenopus borealis. The sequence continues at coordinate 127,366,404 of CM044434.1, forward strand.
TTATACTTCGTCTATTGGCTAGCCCAAAATTCAATTTGAATTAAAAAAATTTTTAATTTCGAAGTACTGTCTCTTTAAAATCCTTCGCATTCGACACTTAGCCACCTTAAAGCTGCCAAATTGCCATTTTAGCCTATAGGGGACCTCCTAGAGCCTGCCCTGAATTTTTTTCTAAGTCCTGAGAATTCAAAGGAACTTGCATGCAGCTTGTCAATACATAACACTGTATTGTCATTCTTGTTTAGTCCCTTATTTCTGATTCTGACTTCTTATGATCCTTTATTTTTATATTCATTACTATTGTCCTACTGTTGACAAGTTGAAGGATAGTGGGCAAAGTAAAGTATCCCATAAAGTGTGTGTGTGATATTGTAGTTGAACTGGCATTTAAGAGTCTTAGGTCATTCAGTAATGATGCATAAGGACCATGAATATGCTGTAAATGATATCCTTATAATCAGTGCTTCGTGATGACATCATTTATAGTCATTGCTTGGACACATGATGTATTAAACTTGTGTATTATAATGAATAAAATAACCCCTGTTATTTATATGAGGACTTTGGAGTTCAATGACCTGTATGAAAACCACTAGTGCTTCTGCTTTATGTCTTTATATGGCCATGGAACTTCTTAATCTCTCTTATAATATCATTTACAATAGGGGCTACATTATCCACTATATAAGAACTATAAAATCTGCTTTGTCCATGGTACTGTCGCTACTAAAGATTGTCCTGTGTATATGTCGACATGTTGCACATTATCTTGTTTTTCCACATGCATTGTAACATGATAAAATCGCTGTTGTGAGTGACAGGTTGTCCTTGATCCAAATAATCATTGCTTCACAATAGATCCTACTAGTAGTTTGCAGGCATGGGCGAGACATGATGCCCACACCTAGATCATCACCTTTCCCTTTGCTATATTATTAAGTTAATATATAGTAGGAGGTAGTGACTGTATGTCATATCACTGTAGGTAAAACCAATAATCCAAGTATGGGTGGCTGCCATTATGTGTAAATACATGTGAGTATGTATACACTGAAATTATTGTTTCAGAGGCTTCCTGTTTAATAATAATGGGTGAAGTCTAGCATCTCATTATAACCATTTAGAGTTGTATTTCAGGTTGCCACCTGGCCAGTAAAAATGATGGTTGATCCCAATTTTATTAATAGGGAAAAAAGGTGGAAAGAAAGGAAGGCTGGAAAAGGTGGAATTCCTAGTTGTAGCTGTGAAACAATTTAACAGCAGGGGGTATACATGATAACATTGTCAAAGAAGACAACAGTCGATCCAGGAAAGAAAAAAGCCCCAACAAAGCTTGAAATGTGGCCATTTGGAATAGAAAAATAGTTTGGAAAGACTGACCTCATCCATCCTCTCAGAGAAAATTATGTTATTTTCATTTATTTAACTGTCTCTGTCAGGTGGGCATTGCTTGGGAATGGCACAGTGATTAATCCTGGGGGATTCCTGGCAGGCAGATATGATATCTACAATTCAGGCAAGTATAAATGAGTGCCAGTATGTGCCAGTATAAATGAGTGCTTTGCCTGCAGTGCAGTGCGCACACGTAAGGCTGTGGAATGCGGCGTCCTATGTTTTTATCCTCACCCGTCCTTAGAATCTTCAGTAGGGGATCGGTCCTCGCTCCTCCGACTTGCGCTGTCAGCCCTTCCTCCTCGCAACTCAGCCCTCCCTCCTCAGCCCTCCCACCTCAATAGTCAGCCAAACAAAATCAGCCCTCCCTCCTCAGCCCTCCCTCCTCGCAACTCAGCCCTCCCACTTCAATAGTCAGCCAATCAAACTCAGCTCTCCCTCCTCCTATCTCAGCCCTCTCTCCTCCTAACTCAGCCCTCGTTTTTCAGTTCTCTGCCTTAGGTCCTTAGAAATAAGTTATCCTCCGTTCTCATTCATAAGCCTGATTCCCTCAATATCCACTATGGTACCGGAAATTGAAAAAAATGTACATGAAGCAACGCAGCACTATAGTGAATATTGAGGGAATAAGGCTTATGAATGAGAACGGAGGATAACTTATTTCTAAGGACCTAAGGCAGAGAACTAAAAAACGAGGGCTGAGTTGGGAGGAGAGAGGGCTGAGATAGGAGGAGGGAGAGCTGAGTTTGATTGGCTGACTATTGAGGTGGGAGGGCTGAGGAGGGAGGGCTGAGTTGCGAGGAGGAAGGGCTGACAGCGCAAGTCGGAGGAGCGAGGACCGATCCCCTACTGAAGATTCTTAGGACGGGTGAGGATAAAAACATAGGACGCCGCATTCCACAGCCTTACGTGTGCGCATATAGGACAGCGGTTTTACGCAAGGATGTCCTAATATGCGTTCCGTAGCAGTGGTCCAATTATGACATAAGCCTTGGTGCATTTGAGATGTTTGGATTACACATCCTCGGTCTATGAAGACACATTTGGGATTGTTTTTCACTTATGTAAAGGGAATGCATGTTCCACTATAGTCATGAGCAACATCTAGCTTTGTAAAGGGAAGATTGTTTTATTGCACTAGGTGTGTGTGTTTTCCGTCATGTACACTGAGAGTCAACTGCATTGTGCACTTAGGTGTGTGCCTTTCATCTGGAAATTGGGTGCCTTCCTCAGAGACAACAAAGGCCAAACATCTATTGTGCTCTGCAGCTGGAAGTTTTCTCTTGTAAGGGTCATGGAAGGAACCATGTACTGTGATCTGCTAAGTGCAGTCAGTGATACAGTCCCAGAAGGGCTTTTTCCTTTCAGCACACGTGTTTCCTCTTGAGAAGATGAACGGGGAACCGTTCTAGTGAGTAACCAACTTAAGCTGGCCATAGACGTAAAGATTTTAAAAGATCATTGTGAGACTACGATTATCTCGAAACGATCGTACAAATTGTCCATCAACTAAAAAGACCATTTCAGGCGATATTGCCAGCAAAACTGAAGGGTAGCTGCCTGCTGGCCCTGCAAACATAGACAGATTGCACTGGGAGCAATAAAGATTTTTCAACCTGGCCGACTAATTGTCTGACAGATGTTGGACGAAAAATTGTACAATCGTTGAAATCCCACTAACCGCACCTTAATTTGACGGATTGGTCGGACTGCACTGAAATCGGTCGTCCACCAAAGAAGAATCGTTGTGTCTATGGGGACCTTTAGGGTAAGGCCAGACAGGAAGATTTGGGGAGATTTGTCGCCTGGCGACTAATCGCCTCTACTTTGGGGCGGCGACAAATCTCCCCGAACCGCTTACCCCTGCCTTCCAGCTGATTAATGAATAATCATCTGTGCCTATTCACACGCGGCGCAGCGTTTTCCAAAGTCGCTAGAGGTTGCCTCCTTAGGCAATTTCGGGAAAGTGCAGTGCCGCGTGTGAATAGGCGCAGGCAATTTTTCAATAATCCAGATCCAATCTCTTGGCCCCGTAACAGTGTCCGAACTAGGACTGTGTTGACTGTTGGTGGGAATTGTAGTTCAGCAACAAGGAGGGGGCAGAAGGAGGTTCCTCTTTCATATCTGTATCTCCTTGTTGCTGTTTGCATCAACCCATCACTTTAAGTATGGTTTTGGATTCGTATGTTTTCCCCCTTTGGTTATTGTCACTCTCCATTTTGTATTTTTGCAATGCAAATACTTGCTGTAACGTTTGTCGACTAATGTGCCAAATAAGCACTAAATATTTACAGCTACATATGTTCTTTATTGCTGTTTGGGTTCATTACTCCCACCAAGTCCAATAGAGGAAGCAATTACTGGGAACGAGCCTGTAGTTCTCGTAATAGGATTATGCACTTACCAACCATGAATGACTTGCAGTGCTTGTCCCCTCTATCTGCCTCCTGCTTTGCAAACAGTTTAGGCTCAAGCTGTGTATACATCGGTGACATGGGTGCTGAATTAGTGTTTTCCCTGTATTTATGTGCTCACAGGCAAAGTAACACTCAAATTTCTTCCCTTGTACAGGAAAAACACTTTCATGGACTTTTGTATAAGTGCTTTATATGACACAAAGGAAGGCATGTGTGCTTCTAGTAGGGTCCAAAAATCCTCTGAAATAGAGGCAGGATAGTGTTAGCAAGCGATCATGGAGCAGATGAAAGCTAATTTTATGCGTGGATTATTAGGCCCCCCTATTATCTGTTAAGGGCTGGGGCAGACAGGGACATTCGGGGAGATTCTGTCGCCTGGCGATTAATCGATGGCGACAATCTTCCCGAACTGCCTTCTCCCTGTCCGCCGCTGTTAAAATCAAAAAGCGCCAGCGCTAATACACACACAGCGCGGCGATTTCCGGAATCGCCCAAAGTTTCCTCACGAAGCAACTTCGGGCGATTCCGGAACTTGCGGCGGACAGGGAGAAGGCAGATCAGGGAGATTGTCGCCAGCGATTAATCGCCAGGCAACAGAATCTCCCCGAATCTCCCTGTCTGCCCCAGCCCTAAAGGGGAAACAGGCAATAAAGATACAATTCTCTCCTACAGATTTTTGTATTTATCCGACCGTGGTTTAAAGAAGAGCTAAAGCATACCTCCCAACTGTCCCTTTTTTGGAGGGACAGTCCCACTTTTGACAGCGCAACCTGCAGTCCGTCATTTGTACGGGAAAGTCCCTCTTTTCTCTGTGCTGAACAGCAGGAAAAAGAAACCAAGTTTCTAACTTAATTGTTTTTTGGCAGAGAACCCAGAACATCTAACAGGTACAAATAAGTAACTTTGTAACACCTTTGAGATAAGAAAATAAGTACAACTGGAGAAATATTTTCAAACTTTCTTAATCTTTGTAAAATGAACATGTTAATTAGGGGGTGTGGCCACAAAAATTGGCATGGTCAAAAAATTAAGCTGCACTACTTGTGAAAAAGATATTTGTCCCTCTTTTTACTTCCTAAATTTTGTGAGGTATGCTAAAGTCTAACTAAAGAAGTAGGTAGAAATGTTATGTTTTGTTCTTCTGTACCAGCACAAAGCAACCACAGCCCTTTAGCAGTAAAGATCTGTGTCTCCCCCAGTAGATGCCCCAGTAGCTCCCCATCTTCTTTTCTGCTGATTCACTGATTCACATGCTCTGTGCTGCTGTCACTTACTGAGCTTAGGGACCCACTCACAATATACAGTACACATAGAATAGAAATGTCACAATATAAGGCTGATTGGTAATTAATACAGATAATTACTACATGGCAGCACAGAAACCAGTGCAATTAGCATCAGAATTTAATGATCAGTCCTGTAGCATCAGCTTATATTACAGGCCAACCTCATTTTCTGCTTGATAATTTGTGACCCCCCCCCAAGCTTAGCTTATCACCAGCTGCTCAGAGCCCACTGAGCATGTGAGTGTCACACTTTCCAAGATGGTGACCCCCTGTGACAAGTTTGAAGTCCTGGATAATTGCTGCTATTGACAAGCTGAAACTTTAGGCTGGTGCAATAAGTTCAGTATATAAAATATGGAATTTTTAGCCACATTAATTTGTAGGGCTTCGTTCTCCTTTAAAGGCAAATATATACCATCAACGTATACAGTTTATTTTTCTTTGAAGGGTCACAAAGGCAAATAGTTTTTTTTTTTTCATAAGCCTGTTGTTTTGTTCAACATGCTCTTTATCTCTAAACAGGAAAACTTTGCCTCACTAACTATACTTCTTGGCTCATGTATTGCATCACAGCCCCCTGGTAAAAGTCTGCTGCGTTATCTATCTGATGTCCTGTGCCGTTACCACTAAGCATGCATGGCCACCTTCGCTTGTGTTGTTTGTTGGGGTTGGCAGCTAGAATAATCACAACTGCAGTAAGCAAAAAGATACTGGGCGCCTATCCTCATCTGTTGATGCACGTACTCTGTATATATTGTGATGTATATGCATAGGAAGTACTTAATACAAGTCAACTGCAATTTGCTAATCATCACAGTTCAACCTAAAAAAAAAAACTCACTCCAACCTGTCAGTAAGGCTGGTTAAAGGGCCAGTATACTCTGCTTCTGTATTCTGCTAATTTAAAAAAAATACTTATTTTTTTTGTAGAGCGCTACCAGATAGTTGTTTTGGTTTTCCTCTATTTCCCACCACAATCCATTTAGGAGGCAATAAACAATATGATTTTATTCTGCTGGTGACTGATTTTAGGACCATCCTATAAAATCATAGCTTATTCTTTAGTTCTTGCTTGAAGGCAATGACTTCATCTCCGTACTGTTGTCCATGGGAATGGCAGCCCTGTGTATTAGCTCTAGCACAGGCACACCTTGCCTTTAGGCTTTAGCTGACCTTTAACTAGATGGCTAAGTATGAGCTTCTTGTGTGCACAGAACATTAGTTGCCCTGAGAAAGAAATTATTTCCGTCCTTAGAGAAGGATAGAAATAGCTGGGTAACCGTTCCACTGATATTTACATATATTATATAAGGCTTGTCTAGTGATAACATTGTTGGCGTTAAAGGCATACTGTCATGGGAAAAATTATTTTAGTGCTGCTCCAGCAGAATTCTGTTTCTCAAAAGAGCAAACAGATTTTGTAATTTTTAATTTTGAAATCTAACATGAGGCTGGACATATTGTTAGTTTCCCTACTGACCCCAGTCATGTTTGTGCTCTGATAAACTTCAGTCACTCTTTAATACTTTACTGCAAGTTGGAGTGATATCAGCCGGAGTGATCCCCCCATGAGCCTAAGAACACAACAGTAGGAAGGTAACCAGATAGCACCTCCCTAAGACAAGATATCAGCTGCCTGGTAGAATCCAGGTCCCCTGTGACACATTCAGTTACATTGAGTAGGAGAAACAGCCTGCCAGAAAGCAGTTCCATCCTAAAGTGCTGGCTCTTTCTGAAAACACATGACCAGGTAAAATGATCTGAGATGACTGCCTGCAAACCAATATTACAATTAAAAATATATACTTGCTGGTTCAGGAATGACATTTTATATGGTGGTGGGAATTTGTAATTTAGAAATAACCACATCATAAAAATCAGGACAGAACCTTTTTAAGGGTGAGTTCTGTGCACTTAAGTCTAGACTGCTTGATGTATTTGTGTTTAAAAATTATCTTTCTTCAAGTGATCCCCAACCAGTAGCTCGTGAGCAACATGTTGCTCTCCAACCCCTTGGTTGTTGCTCTCCAACCCCTTGGTTGTTGCTCTCCAACCCCTTGGTTGTTGCTCTCCAACCCCTTGGTTGTTGCTCTCCAACCCCTTGGTTGTTGCTCTCCAACCCCTTGGTTGTTGCTCTCATGGTCCTGAAACCAGGTGCTTATTTTTTAATTCCAAGCTTGAAAGCATAAAAAACGAAGTATAGTGCCAAGTAGAGCCTCTTGTAGGCTGTCAGTCCACATAGGGGCTACCAAATAGCCAATCACAGCCCTTTTTTATTCTTGTGTTGCTCCCCAACTCTTTTTACACTTGAATGTGGCTTACGAGCAAAAAAAAAGTTGGGGACCCCTAAATGAAAGGTCATTAGCCAGGGGTCACCTGCACCAGTCCCCTTTCTTCATCCCAGCTGCTGCAACAAAATAGAACAACAGCATAGCACTGCTGCCCCTGTACCGATACTTTCTACAGATAGGTTGCTGTATACCTCAAAGACCATAGGTCAGGGGTGTCCAAACTTTTTGCAACAAGGGCCAGATTTGGTGAGGTGAAAATATGTGGGGGCTGACCATACAGGGCTGAACTCCACGGATGATTTCCGTGCGATCCGACGCTGCGATCTGACTAACTGGGCAATGGGCAGAGTCTCCCCTCCTCCTATATCCTTTGTGACATGATGTTTCATCGGGAACCTAGTATTTTAAGCTTTGATACATTCATAGCCATCCTGGGCCGCAGTTTGGACACCCCTGCCATAGGTCATTGAGGGGGAAAAACATATTAAAATAATATAGTGCAGTATTTAAAATAAAATTATTGCACATTCACTGATAATATTTTGGTGCTTATTTGCCCCCAAGTGCTCGCAATTACATAACATTTTTGTGCACCAACTTAGAGGACATTAACCGGTGATTTGCAGTCTTCTTAAAAAATGAAAGGTTGTTCTTCCTCAGTTTAGACCTGTGCTATTGGACATAACATATAGTGCATCTGGTAGTCGATAATACCCACAAGAAATGAGTTGATAAAGTCATTGATGGTAATGCAAGGTTGAGGAAGAAACAGCCTTTCACTTTTTAAGAAAACTGCAAATCACTGGTTAATAGGGTTGCCACCTGTCTGGTATTTTACCGGTCTGGCCAGTAAAAATGATGATTGATCCCAATGTTATTAATAGGGAAAAAACATCAATATATAGGAAGGCCGGTACTTTTTTTCAAAAAAGGTGGCAACCCTACTGGTTAATGTCCTCTAAGTTGTGCACAAAAATGTAATGTAATTGTGAACACTAGGGTGTAAATAAGCACAAAAAAAGTTTTTATCTGTGTGTGTGTGTGTGTGTGTGTGCAATAATTTTATTTTAAATACTGCACTATATTATTTTTAACTGTTCTTTCCCCCTCAGTGACCTATGGTATTTGAGGTATACAGCAATCTATCTGTGGAAAGTATCTTTTGAGGGTGATTGACGGATTGGGGAAACAACGTTTGTTTTGAGAATCAACCGTTTGTATTTCGTTTTTATCAAAATAAATGTCAAAATCAAAACCATGAAACAGGAAGGTGATGAAACATCTGTTTGTTGACAGTGTCTTGAGATCTACTGATCACCAGCTAAAGGTCTTTTGATAGATCCCAATCTACCTGTTGAACACCCCTGCATTAGATTTCTCTATAAATTACATTATATTCCGATCCATGCAACACTATCTGACTTTTCAGATGTGTTTTGTTGATCCAACACCTTCCTACAAAAGCACTTACCTGCATTTCCGTCGGATCAGCCACTGGGCAACAAAACGCCCACGTCAAGTCAGATCCGACAGGAACAAGGTAAGTATTAGGAAGTCGCATGGTGTCGCAACGGTGATCCGACGCAACACAATTGTCGAATGCAGGCGCAGCTTGCAGCATTTGCATCTGACAATCGTGTAGCATCGTATCACCGTTGTGACACCATGCGACTTCCTATTACTTACCTTGTTCCTGTGGATCCGGCTTGATGTGGGCGTTTTGTCGCCCAGCGTTGGATCCGAAGGAAACGCAGGTAAGTCTGCCATGTAGTTCTGCCCTAATAGAAACAACTCTTAAGTTTTCTCATGACCTGCCCCAAAGCATGTTGATAAAGTTTCATAAATATTCTAAATTATCGAGCTATATCCAGCTGTAAAGGAGGAGAGAATGCCATAGGGCAGCACAGGCACACAGATTTGAGTGTGGGAGCACCCACTGATACATTATATGTTTCTCCTGATGGGACGTCCGGCTCGTAATCTTATTAGTGGTTCTTTTTGTTCTTTCAATTGTAAGGACATACTGTACAGACACCCAGACTCATGCATTCATTTGCAGCAGTTTGTGTGGCTACCCAACAATATAAATACCCGCAGTAAGTTTTTTACGGGGTAGAAAACTGACATTGTTGGCGATATTTGAATTCTGATTATAATGAATCTAAATTGAGCAAATCCCCTGAAGTTGTGTGTGTGTGTATGTGATAGCAGCCTCCTGTGTCATATTTGTGCCTCTATTTATTTGGTGTTTTGTGAGCGCACACAAGCATCTGCTATTTCTAGCTTAGGTGCCTTGCACGATTCTTCACAGGTCTTCTGGTTTCTGCTGGTATTCTACTGGGTTATTGCTGATCAGGACCATGCTCACGTAAGATGACATGATCATTGCTTCCAGTGGGTATACTTCTGCATACCTCCCAATGTTTTGGAAATAGAAAGAGGGACAAAAAGATTTGCCGTTCAGAGTGTGGACATGTTTGACCACGCCCATTTTTGTGACCACACACCCTAATTACCATGTTAATTTTACAAAATTTGGCAGGTTATGAAAGTTTGAGCACATTTTCATGGTTTTTATGTGTTATTACAGTTTTGCTAATAAAAATGAATTGCCCTTTAGAGGGGTTGTTCACCTTCCAACACTTTTTTCAGTTCAGTTGGTTTCAGGTAGATCACCAGAATTAAAGACCTTTTCCAATGTATTTCTATTTTCTATGTGTGACCGTTTTTCTAATATTGAAGTTTAAAGTGTAATTTCTCACCTTCTAAAGCAGCTGTGGGAGGGGGGGTCTCCGACCCTGTAAACTGTTTTTAAATTGATACATTTAGTTTATACATTGCTTATCTTTGTTCCTGCTGAGCAGAATCTCTGGGTTTCATTACAGGCAGCTGTTAATACAATAGTTGCTAATGCTCCAGAGATGCTGCTGAGAAAGGTATCAACTAAGGGGCAGATTTACTAAGGGTCAAATTTCGAAGTAAAAACTTTGAAATTCGTATGATTTTTTTTTTAAAAAGGCCATCGATCGAAAATGGACCAAATAGGTCTGTTTCGATTGAATAAAAATCGTTCAAATGCATCATTCGATTCAAACGATTTTCCAAAAAATCCTTTGATTTTCTAGGACTTAGTAAAAATCACAGTAAAGGTTCCAGGAGGTCCCCCACAGGCTACAATGGCAATTAGGAAGCTTTAGATTTATATAGGAGGCACCCCTAGGCCCGCTGTTGTTTGTCGCCCCTGCCCCCTCCATTTAATCAGCTCAATTTTTCATCATCGGGATAGAGCAATTGGAATTGGCACACAGGAAATTTTAATTTCTGAACCAATGTGGGTGTGGTTGGGCAGCATGCCGCCCCCTAAAATCCTGCTGCCCTAGGCCTGGGCTTAGGGGGCCTCTCCACAAATCCGGGCCTGGATAGTCGAATTTTTTCAATTCAAATTTGTCGAATATTCACTTCGACCCTTAGTAAATCTGCCCATAAATGTTACAAAATTGTATCAGTTTAGAGTCAGCACCTGAATTACTGAGCTGCCAGACTCAAACACTAGAGACACCAACATTCAACTTTAAACTTAGATTTTGGAAAAATTGTAAAATATTAAAAATAGAAAGTAATTGGAAAAAGTCTTTGAACAATATGAAAACAGCTGAACTTTAAGTGTTGGAAGTTGAACAACCCCTTTAAGCTGCAAGTCACAGTTTCCCCAAGAGACCTGCTTATCTTAAATCATTACAATTGTTTCTTTGCTTGTCTTAAATTGTTACAAATGTATCAAAGTCCACCTGCCACTTATTCTGGACTCTTCCAACCAAGTTTTAGAAACTTTGTATCTTTTTCAATGTTTTTTGTTCAGTGCAAGAGCTCAAAGGGAAAGTCGGGACATTTCAGTAACAATCCAAGACTGCAGGTTGAGCTGTCAAAAGCGTGAATGTCCCGCGAAAATTGGGACGGTTGGGAGGATTGGTTCTGGTCAGGAATATGTGTACAGTGTGAGGCAGCCTACTGCTTTGTTCTCATTTTACGAAAACTATATGGCGAGAGGATATATTGTGGGAGCCCAATTGATGGGGTTCTGAAGGAGGGAGGGTGTTGGTTAGCAATAGATCGGTTGGGTTTAGTTAAATAAATTGTATTTAAGGAATAGTTTTCCTTTAAACACTGTAGCCTCTTTGTTTCTGTATGCTCTGCCAAGATCTGCTTCACTTAGCAAATTTTCTTGTATGAAGATAAGGAGGGAGTGCTGAGGAATGTAAAGAGATCCTCACATACCTTTTGTAACACGCACCCAGGCTGACGTTAGACTTTCTTACTTTTCTTTTGGCTCTGTGTCATTGACGGCATTATAGCTAGGTCTTGCCTCACAATATTGACTCTCCTAAACCTTAACCTTTATTTATTCATGTCTCCATTATTCAGCTAAAGCCTTAGGAACTTTCTGTGTTTGTAATTACACTCAGCGCTGCAAAATATGTTGGCAATACATAAATACATGTTAATGATAATAATAATAATAATAATTATAGTGTTTCTTTAAGTTTATGCTACCATACTGTAAATTACTACTTGCTACATGAATCCATATTGGTGGCAAAACAATTCTATTGGGTTAGATTAATGCAGGCTAATGGTAGGGTGATCCAAATTACAGAAAAAAAACTCTTATCCAGTCAATCCCAGGTCCTGAGCATTAGGGATAATAGATCTAAAAACACATCGGAGAATTTAAAATGTTTTGTGCAAAACATGTTCTCTAACCATGTACTGATGAGGAAGTCTCAAAACGTTTGGCCTCTTCTCACCTTACCACCTGGCCACTTGATCCTATTCCTTCAAAACTTCTCCGCGATACCAATATTTTGTTTTTTCTTGATGACAATGGGCCATGTTTATAATCTAAAATGCTGAAAAATGTATTTAAAATCCAGGGGGATTTGGGAGGGGAGAAAAATATATATATTGTTCCCAATGGCAGTGCTGTGAAACACATGTGGGAAAACATGCTGATTGCGAAGTAGCCTGAAGTGTCTTCATGAAACCAGAGTTGGAGGCCCAACTAGTTTCTAAGGGCCCGGTCCCACAAACTTTGGTGGATGTGATCAGGCCATGGATGTGATTACATAACTTAATTACGATTTCAGGGGAGCGCACCATCGCTGTGTCAGGCAAAAAATCTGGACAAAAATCAACCAGATGGCAGTCAGGCAGGTTTGATATTTACATTGATTCACATCTGCTTTCTGGGGTAGCCCTTGCTCCAACAGCCCCTATTCAGTGTGGCCTTAATCCATAGAGCCATGCGATTGGATCTTTGGTGGGCATATTGTGGGAAAAATCTGCTCATTTGCCAACCTTGCTAAATGATCAGATTTTATAATGTATGGCTACCTCAATTTACGGTACTCTGTGTGGCCCGCTAGTCTCTCATCAACTGCCCTAGCTGCAAAATAATAGGGAGTAAGTAGGGCTGCCACCTCGCTGGTATTTTGTGTTTAAGTTTATGCTACCATACTGTAGATTACTATTTGCTGCATGAATTCATATTGGTGGCAAAACAATTCTATTGGGTTGGTTTAATGCAGGCTAATGACATGGTAATCCAAATTACAGAAAAAACTCTTATCCAGTCAACCCCAGGACCTGAGCATTAGGAATAATAGCATCCCCCAAACCTGAGCTCTAAAACCACATCGGGAAATTTAAAATGTTTTGTTCGTGCAAAAAATGTTCTCAAACACATTTGCGAATATAAGCAACCATGTACGGATGACAAAGTCTCAAAACTTTTGGCCTCTTCTCACCTTACCACCTGCCCACTTGATCCTATTCCTTCAAAACTTCTCTGTAATACCAATCCTTGTCTAATCAAAGCCTTAACTCATCTATTTAATCTCTTACTCTCAACTGGACTATTTCCATCTCAACTAAAATATGCTCTTGTCACCCCCATTCTGAAAAAACCCTCTCTTGATTCCTCCAATCTTGACAACCTCTGACCTATCTCTCTGCTACCTTCATCTCTAAACTACTTGAGCACTTGGTCTACAACTGACTAACCTCAACCCTCTCTGACAATAACCTGCTGGACCCCCTACAATCTGGTTTTAAATCACAACACTCCACTGAAACTGCCCTGACCCGGCTAACTAATGACCTTTTAACTGCTAAAGCCAACAAAAATGTCTCACTACTAATACTGCTTGATCTCTCAGCTGCAATCCTCTCCTCCTCTAGTCCCTACATTCACTTGGCCTTCATGACACAGCCCTGTCCTGGTTCTCTTCTTACCTCACCAATCGTTCCTTCAGTGTCTCTTACAACAGAGTAGCATCTTCTCCCCTACCTCTCTCTGTTGGGGTTCTTCAAGGCTCTGTCCTGTTACCTTTATTATTTTCCCTGTATACTTCCTCCCTCTGCAAACGAATCAGCTGGTATGTTTTCCACTATCACCTCTACGCTGACGATACTCAGATCTATCTCTCCTCTCCTGATCTCAACCCAGAACTCCTAACTCGTGTCTCCTCCTGCCTGTCTGCTATCTCTACTTGGATGTCACAATGCTACCTTAAATTAAACCTCTCCAAAACGGAAATGGTTCTCTTTCCTTCAGCTAACACCAGTAATATCCCGAAAGTATGCATCGTAGTTAACAATTTCAGTATCACCCCGTCTCCCCAGGCCCGGTGCCTTGGGGTCATCCTAGATTCTGCCCTGTCATTCACTCCTCATATTCAGTCACTTATTAAATCATGTCACTTCCACCTAAGGAACATATCCAAAATATGATCATTTATCACCCAAGATGCTGCCAAAATTCTTATTCGCTCTCTCGGCATATCACGGCTAGTCTATTGTAACTCTCTTTTAATTGGCCTTCCCCGCCAGAGACTGTCACCTCTCCAGTCCATAATGAACACTAGGCTTATACACCTCAGCAACCGCTCCTCCTCCTCTGCCATGCCATTTTGCCAGTCCCTGCACTGGCTTCCACTGCCCTTCAGAATTAAATTCAAAATGAATGACTGACATTCAAAGCACTTCATAACTCTGCCCCTCCCTACATCTCTATATATTCACCCAACCGCTTACTACGTTCCTCTACTGTCCTGCTACTCAACTCTTCTCTCGTTACGTCCTCACGTGCTTGCATTCAAGACTTTTCAAAGGATGCAACCTTCCTCTGGAATTCTCTCCCAAGGTTTGTCCGACGTTCTCCCAACATTTCTGCTTTCAAGAAATCTCTTAAAACGCACTTATTTAGAGAAGCCTACCTTCACTCTTAAAGGAATAGTAACTCCAAAAAAAAGAAAGTGTTTTAAAGTAAAGAAAATATCATGTAGCGTTGCCCTGCACTGTTATAACAGATCTGTTTGCTTCAGAAACATTACTATAGTTAATATAATCAAGCTGCTGAGTAGCAATGGTGGAAATTGAAAAACGGCTATATGGCACAGGATAAGTAATGGATAACAGATAACATTATGTTCTACAGAGCTTATCTGCTATCTGCTGTGTAACGTGAGCCTTTTCTCCTTTGAATGGTTGCCCCCATGGCTACACAACAGCTTATTTATATAAACAGTAGTATTGCTTCTGAAGCAAACAGCAGTTTTACCAGTGCAGGGCAACACTACATTATCTTTTTATTACTTTAAAACTATTTCATTTTTTGATGTTACTGGTCCTTTTACTACCTAATGCAGTACCAGATCTCTCACCCACTTAACTCTGATCTTGCCCACTCCCACACCTTGTGTATCATTCTCTTCCCTTTAGATTGTAAGCTCTTTCTGCACAGGGCCTTCCTCACCTTTTTTACCGGTATTTACTGTGATGCATGCAACTCCACATTTATTGTGATGTATGTAACTCCATATGTTCTATGTATGTAATTCATGTGATTTAGTTGTATAATCACTTTTACTTTACAGAGCTATGAAATATGCTGGCACTATAGAAATACATGTTAATAATAATGTTTGCACTATTTTTGACTGATTAAAAACCTCAACATCCTTTCAAAGTGTAAACCATTTTTTGTGACAAAATATTTAACAAAACTACAGAGCAGGTGTTAAAGGTTCGCAATGCACAGTTAAGATTCTTAATTCAATAAAAGCCCAAATGAAAAATATTGCGAAAGAAAATTTTGCTCTTTGCAATTTTTATTACATTTCCCCCTCAATGTTTTTGCTTGGACTTTGAAGGTTTGACTTGTAGGCTTGTGGGTATCCTTTGTTGAGATCATTTAAAGGAATTGTTCAGTGTAAAAAAAAAACAGGTCAATAGATATACTGTGCAAAGTAAAAGATATTTTCAAAATAATTAGTCAAAAATGTAATATATAAAGGTTGGAGTGACTGGATGTCTAACATGCTTTGCAGTAGAGTCCTGCAGCGGGTTACCTGCAAAAACCTGATGTACCATGCGGGTTGTGGGTAGAGGTTCCGGGTGCAGGTATAGACATGGGTCAGCGGTTCTGAAGGTTTGTGGGTCGCGGGTTGGTCAGTGGGTCTTCTCAATAGCGCTTTTTACAATTATTTTCTGATCACGCCTACTTCCGATGAGGTCACTTCCGGTTACAATGAGAGCACTTCCTGATTCTTGATGGTCAGCTAGTCCAGGTTGCGGATAAGGTACTTATGGGTCGGGGTCGGGTATGTGGATTGTAGGTTGTGGTTATGGGTCGATTACGGGTTGCAAAAAATTGACCTGCTCTGGACTCTACTTTGCTGCTTTCCACTGATTGGCAGTAACCAGTCAGTGACTTGAAGGGGGGCATGTGGTCATAACTGTTTGCATTTAAATCTGAGCCGAATGCTGAGGATCAATTGCAAACTCACTGAACAGTTATGTCCCATGTGGCCCCCCTTCAAGTCTTCTGAAAAGTAGGAAGTTCTGTTCTGTTATATTAGACATCCAGTCACTCCAGCCTTTCTTGCTTACATTTGTGGCTAACTAGATTAGAATTAATTTTTTCCTTTAAGAATTGCACTTGCACATTTAGTTTTATTGTAACCAGTCAAGTCTAAGCTTTACTTTTTATGTGTGAATCACTGGCTGGCTTGTTGATAACCTCTCTTGGCACATGTGAGGAGTCCTTCACTCACATGGAATTTGGAGGTACCATCAAGTGGGTGGGCCCAAAGCTTTTTAGGCCTGGAGCATGTACAAACTAAAACTCATGAAATAAAAAGTTAAAACAGGCAAATAACACTCTAAGCATGACCATGACGGCTAAGTCAACTTTTGGTTTATATGTGCTCTTTAAATATATTGAAACATTAACCTAGGTTTCCACTCTGCCATATATTCATATATGTAAATATTTTCAGAACCTGTTAGAACACAAGGCTTATGGGATTTTCTGTATTTGTCTGCTGATCGGCAGAAACCATATTCCTATGCTGCTTATACTGGAATGTCAATGGCATTGGGGTCGAGTATTTGAGCCTCATATAGAAATGCTAGGTGTAAAAAGCTCTTTACATTGCATGATCTGTGCTATTTCATTAGCCTTGATGATGTTTGTCTTGGGTTTGAATTGTGTTAAAATCAGTGTTTTTGTAAAGACAGAGCCAAACAAAATCTGCCATAGACTTTTCAAGACCTGAAATGAAAGAAATCAGAGGAATAACTATAGAATAAATATTTGACAAAGCTATCTTAGATTTCTACAAAGTTGCTTTTATATAGATGCAATTACATCTATTCTTACAGTACATATACTGTGGTGTCTCTCAAAACTATAATGTCCATGCTGTTCTCAGAGCACTGCATGAAATAGCATCCATATCATTTCAAATATCTCTGCAACTATGTTTAGCCATTTTCAGCAGCATTTGATCAGTCCTTTCTGGACAGGGTGGAACTACAGCAGAATCCCTTACAATACACTGGAGGTCTGTGAAATGCTAACTATCCCATTGGATACCTTTTGAACAGAAATTGGCAATTGCCGGGTACTTTATTTTTAGTTTCTTCAAATTACTGTTCTGATAAAATTCAGACCTCGGCAGAACTGAACTAGAAGATTATACTTAAGTCTGCAAGGGAGTTATTCATTTCTTTTATTAGTGTTCAGTTTTATCATCATTCCTTTAATACTAATCTTTCAGTAAACAATATCTCTCTTCTGAAAATGCCGAGAACTATCCCTCACGACTTCGGGAAGACCATGCCTTTGGTGTCCTTGAGAGATTCCCTCCTCCCCTATAATTTTCCTGTGTAAGTAATCGTAATAGTATGGATTATTCCCTGAGGTAGGCCATACAGACTCACAGTGGTATTGGCATTAACAGAGGAGAAAAAAGACAAGACAAATGCGGACACTGACTTGGAATTAAAACAGAGACAGATCACACAAGAGCGGGCATTCATTCATTTGGAAACCAAACACCTATTCATGTATTTACAGTTACAGACAAGATGTGGGGAGGATGTTTATATTTATTGAGGGGCACATTCAGACATGTTTTGAAAAATGAAAATACACGCTGGTACCTTGATTGCCTTCTTATAACCACCTCAGTGCTTTAGGCTCAAGCAAGATGGTAAGATTCAGGGAGATTCGTCACCTGGCGACAGATCTCTCCAAATCGATTCCCCCTGCCTTCCATCTACTTAAAGGGGTGGTTCACCTTCAAGTTAACTTTTAGTATATTGTAGAAGGGCCAATTCTAAGAAAGTTTTCAATTGGTCTTCATTATTTATGTTTCATGATTTGCAATTTTCTTCAGTTTCTTTGCAGCTTTCAAATGGGGGTCACTGACACCATCTAAAAACAAATGCTCTGTAAGGCTACAAATGTATTGTTATTGCCACTTTTTATTACTTATCATTCTATTCAGTCCATCTCCTATTCATATTCCACTCTCTTATTCAAATCAATGCAGGGTTGCTAGGGTAATTTGTACCCTAGAAACCAAATTGCTGACACAACAAATTATAGAGTTGCTGAATAATAAGCTAAATAAGTCAAAAACCACAAACAATAAAAAATGAAAACCAATTGCAAATTGTCTCAGAATATCACTCTCTACATCATACTAAAAGTTATCTCAAAGGTGAACAACCCCTTTAATGATTAATCGCTTGTGCCTATTCACATGCCGCACTGCACTTTCCCAAAATCGCTTGAAATCACCTAAGGAGGCAACTTTGAGTGACTTCGGAAAAGCCAGTGCCGCATTTGAATAGGCGCAGGTGGTTATTCATTAAGTTGCTGGAAGCTAACTTCCCATCTGGCCCTATCCTTAGTGGCTGTTAGTGGAAGAGACTTTCACTAATGTATGAATGTTTTAGTTGCAATGTCTTGGTCGCTTGGAGTATAATGCATTTGTGTACTTCTTAGGCATGTGTTTTCAAGCTTTTCTATCTTCTTGTTCTCCTTACACATGTTTCATCTGGGTACTGTGTGTCTTTGACTGCAAAGTTACGTAGCTGTAGTGGCGTCACACCAAGCATGTTCAACCAACGTTATGTACTGGAGCATACAGTGTTTGTTGGACATCACAGAACATAAGTGTTGGATGCTGAGATAGCAGGGTAACAAATGGATATGGTGGAAACATTTGGAGTTGCTCATATTGTGCATTCCCTTATTAAAAAAGTACTGTCAAACTGTAATTTCCAGAGAATGGGAAAAAAAAAACTAAAATCTGTGGCAACATAAAATCATGTTTTTCCTGTAAATATGTTGTAAACTGTAAAAACCTCCAAAAAAAAAAAAACTTGAAACTAACATTCAACTTTCATGGGATAAACCTTTTTTTGTTCTTAATGAAAATAGGCCAAGTTTATAATCTAAAATGCTGTAAAACTATTTAAAATCCACGGGGAGTTGGGGGGGGGGGAGAAAAAAAATATATAGATGGTTCCCTCTGGCAGTGTCAATCTTGCCAAATGAGCAGATCTTATAATGTATGGCTACCTCAACTTACTGTACCTCGTGTGGCCTGCTAGTCTCTCATCAACTGCCCGAGCTGCGAAATAATAGTAAGGGAGTAAGTAGGTCTGCCACCTCGCTGGTATTTTACCAGCCTGGCCAGTAAAAATGATCCTTGGGGCCAATGTTATTAATAGGGAAAATGGTTTAAAATATAAGAAGGTTGTTCATTTTTTCAAGAAAAGCAACCCTAGGAGTTAGGCAGATACATAAAAATAGAGTGACAAATTATGGAAGAGATTTTGTGCAAACATGGCAAAGGCACCATTACTAGTTTTGTAGCAAGTTCTATAATGGAGCTTTAATAATTTCAACATCTACAGCTTCAATGAATTTCATCAAACGAAATGACATTTTTAAGGTTTATATTTAATATGCTGCTTAATCACCAGTAATAAAGTTCATTAACGTTTCGTCTTCTATGAAAACCTTATTTTTTTCAGTGTATTTCCCCACTATCGATCTGAATTAATAGTAGGTGTGTTGTGGAGCAGGGCAGGAAGGACTCAACACGTGCATCTGGGGTTGTTGTTTTGTCTCCTCTAGATGTACATACTTTATTGTTGAGCTACTTCTTCTTATAATTTGTTTTTTATTTTAATTAGAGGCAGCTAAATAAGCTGCCGTTTTTGGGTTGTACAAGGACTACTCTGGTTAGGGCTCCATTCTGTCTTAATCCAACTCTGTGTGAGGCAACATCGGGCTACTTCAGAAAGCAAAAGTGACGCAAATGTATTTCAACTGGTGAATCATATCTCTGCATGTGAAAAGAAATTTAGGGATGTTTGTCCCTGTTTTGTTACTGCGGGTGACAAAATGTTCTATGTGCCATTGCCATTAATGTAAAAGTAATCTATATACCCACTTTTTCTTGCTAATGTCTGGCATTTTATGCTCCTTGGTGGCATTAGTGGCATGGCACTGTTTATTTACATTTTTACATTGCATGTTTTGAAAAGAAAATAATCTGCTATAATAACAAATGTCTTTATGAAAAGCAAACCCTGCCATAATAAATACTTGGCTTTCTTTCCTCTGATGCTCAAAGTAAATATACCTGAAGTCAGTGACAGGGCTATTCATTCTGTTAGGACAAGCAGTTCAGAAAGGTTTTTCAGTTGCCTTAGCAGTGGTTGCTGTTATTTGTTAAGAATACTCTTTTACAGTAGAATGTGCAAATAATCAGTTACTTTAAAGGGGCTGTTCACCTTCCAAACACTCTTTTCATTTCAGTTGTTTTCAGATTATTCCCCAGAAATAAAAGACTTTTTTTCAATTACTTTCCATTATTTATTTATTGTTTATTTTTTTACAGTTTTTCCAAAATCTAAGTTTAAAGTTAATTGTTCCTGTTTCTGGTGTTTGAGTCTTGCAGCTCAGTAATTCAGTCGCAGACTCTAAACTGTTACAAATTTGCACCATTTAGTTGATACATTTCTCAGCAGCATCTCTGGAGTATTAGCCACCATTGTATCAATTCTAACAGCTGCCTGTAATGAAACTCAGAGATTCTGCTCAGCAGGGACAAAGATAAGAAAATGTATCAACTAAATGTATCAATTTAGAACAGTTTACAGGGTTGGCAACCCCCTCCCCACAGCTGCTTTAGAAGTTGAAAAGTTACACTTTACACTTCAGTATTAAAAAAACGATGGCACATGCAAAAGCGAAAGTAATTGGAAAAAGCATGAAGGTGAACAAACGCTTTAATATGTGCTGCACTAACATGTAATATGGGATACACAAGGGATGAAAAATAGCAATAATAATAATAATAAATGTGTAGCCTTAAAGAGCATTTGTTTTTTAGATGGGGTCAGTGATCCCCTTTTGAAAACTGTCAGAAGAAGAAAAAGGCAAGTAATTAAAAAACTATAAAGAATAAACTGAAGACCAACTGAAAAATTGCTTAAAATTGGCCATTCTTTAACATATTAAAAGTTAACTTGAAGGTGAACTGCCCTTTTAAAGGATATTAGAAGTCAATAGGGGGCTGCATGACTGTATAAAGGAGTGAAACTGCAGAAAGACCTGATTTTGCACAAAATCAACTCCAAGGTGACTTCCAATATCCTAAAATATGATCTTAGGGTTTTATTAAGTTTTATAATGCAGCTTGGAGGCATCCTGTGACACAAGTGTCATCACTAAGACCCAATTTGGCAAATATACTCGAAAGGTTCTATATGGCTTTTATATATTTTATATGAAACAAATGAATAACACAGTCACAGTTATGTAGCATTTCTTCTAATACATTTCTTATTTGCTCTTCCAGCAGACCTATGTTTCGTCAGCGCAGCACATGGCTCCTCCCAGCCCTAGTAACAGCAGTGGTGGTGGAGAAGGAGGAGGTGGTGGAGGAGGGGAACTGTTGAGCAAAACCAACCTGTACATAAGAGGACTTCATCCTAGCACCACAGACCAAGACCTGGTGAAACTCTGCCAGCCGTAAGCATTTGTTCACTTATCCCTTGGGAATTGCAGGAGGCTTTGATGTAATAAAAAAAAGGAAAGGTTGATCCTGTAGGTCATTTTGGAAGGTCCAGCATAAAGTGTGTATATATGTACATTCTTCCACAAATATAGCTGGCTCCTATGGTGTCCAACATCACCTGCAAGCTGGTCACCTAAACTTTTTCTATATAAACCAGTCAGCCAGATTGCAGTTGGTATAAGCTCCAAGCATTCAGAGAAAAGAGTTGCTTGCAGCAAAGAGTAGCCAGTAGTGCAGGCAGCCTGCTGGCAAATCCGTCTTGCCAGATTCCAGTTTGCACAGCACACCATCTGAGTGGCTTATTATTAGATCAAACCCTTGTCTCTCCTCGCCTTTTACAATACAGCTGGCCTTTGTTTGATGCTAACTCTTCAAAACTGGGTAATCACAGAATACAATCTGTTTTTTATCATTGTTTGTAATTCTGTACTGATCACATCTCAGGCGCAGTCTGTAAGTGCCTACATTGTTCTCCTATTCACACCTCTGTGAATTGCTGGAGGGTCAGCTTTGAGAAAGTGACTTTGTCCACGAAACACGTCAAGCGAGTTGTAAGCTCTGTTTGATTTTTTTTTTTTAAATGATGATCCAATAAAGCAATGGTTTTAATGGCACAGGTGCTCCATGTTTAATAACTTTGTTTGGAGTGTATACGCATCGGGAGTGTTTTCACGTAGCAGCACAGTGGAAGGTTCCTCTGGAAGCTCTGTGCATGCTCCGGCTTTTCTTTCTACAATTGCTGGAGGGTCACCAGCATTGTTTAACTGTATGTACAGTAGTACAGTGTGAAATGTTCATCTTAGTGTGGTCTTGATAGCTTTTCCTGTCTCTTGCTCTATTATGCCTGCCCTATGCTCCCTGTGTGTGCCATACTCTGCCTTTCCTATGTTCCCTGTGTTTGCCATACTCTGCCTGTCTTATGCTCCCTGTGTGTGCAATACTCTGCCTTCCCTATGCTACCCATGTCCCATACTCTGCCTGCCCTGTGCTCCTTGTGTGTGCCATACTCTGCCTGCTCTATGCTCCAATGTGTGTGCTGTACTTGTCGGACGTGAGCCTGATGCTCCCTGCATTGAGCACCAACCGTTTATTGTTTTGGTGTGCTACCACTATTAATGTGGACATCGTTTTAAATGTTCTTGTAGTAACATGGGTATAGTTTAAAAACAGGGAGTCAATACTGGCTTCCATTACTTTCACCACATAGGCCAGATAAATCCAGCCTTCGGTACCACAGAGGTTGGACAGCAATGATTTAAAGGAGAAGGAAAGGCTTAAATTAAGCAAGCTTTATCAGAAAGGTCTATATAAATACATCAGTGAAACCTCAAAGTAATGCTACTCTGAGTCCCCTGTCAAAAGAAACACTGCACATGGGATTCTGTAACAGACTTCCTGTTTTCAGCATAAACCTCCAGGGCTAGGGCTTGAGCATGCTCAGTTTGCTCCTCTCTCACTCTCCCCCTCCCTCCCTGCTGTAATCTGGGCCAAGAGCTATGAGTGACTCAGACAGGAGGTGATGTCACACCAAGCTAATATGGCAGCTGCTATCCTAAACTAACAGAGAGAGCTTCTAGAGCTGTTTACTCAGGTATGGTATAACATTCTGCAGAATAAATATATTGTTAAAGCTTGCAATATTATGGCTAATCTATTGGCAAAAAATGCTTTGGTCATTTTCCTTCTCCTTTAAACGATTGTTTCAGACTAAGCTTGGTCTTACGATAATGAAAAGATCTTTTAAACATCTTTGGCAAACTTTAACCCTTGTTGTAACAATTCTAAGATGGAGGTTACAGAAAAGAGGCTTTGTAATGGTAGGTGATTGAGCTGAAATATGGCAGGATTGCACATGATCACGTCATTCTGCCCATTTGCCAAGCAAATGCTCAAGCATTGCCCCTTGTATTGTCTGGGAAATCATTGCATTCTGCGAATGAAGTACTGAAGAGACCATTGTCGCTGTTGTTAGCACAGACACTATTACTATTTTTACGAGGAGCATAGTAATATTACTTGTTCCTAGTCATTCTGCTTTTAAGAACACACACTAGCCTTATATAGTGTTGCTGTTTGTTCATTGACACAACAATAAATATTTACATGTTCACATTACTTCACTTTTTATGATTTTTCTTAATTGCATATTGGAGATCTATTTAGATTAAGGGTAAGGACACACGAGGCGATTTATCGCCAGCGTTTTTAAAAAGCAAATCGCGGCGACATGTCGCTCGTTTTGTCTCAGCACAAAACCATATGAAAGACGCCAGCTACTGTGCACACAGCGCGTTTGTGAATCGCCTGTAGCTCCAAAACGCACTGAGACCCTTTTCCGAGCGATTCATCAGAAATAGCATGTACTTAGAAAAGCACTGAAATCTCCTAGACACGCACACACATACAGATAAGTAGCAGCGATTGTATTCAAATTACACTGCGCAATGACGCAAGAACGTAAAGGCGCAGGAATACAAAGACGCTAGGTTACAGCGGGAAGCACAAACGCTCGAGGAGAGAAGCCGAGACAACACGCCGAACAAAACTCGGACGAAAACACTCTGGAAAATGCCTTTTTTGAAGCACTTTTTTGATAGACAGGCTAATTGAGCTGGTTGAGGAACGCCGAGAGCACGTGGGTGGAGCACGTACCGCACAGAGCAATGGGATACAAATCGCTCTGTGCAAATTGTCGCTGGGAATCGCCTGTTAGAAAAAGACGATCGCCTTGTCGCTGCGATTTGCTTTTTAAAACCGCTGGCGACAAAACGCCTCATGTGTCCTTACCCTAAAGGTATGGGTAAGATCTCTACTGTGTATCAGCCTAATCCATTGTAAAAGCTAATGTATTCTTTTTCCTGTCTGAACATTCATGCACAAAAAGATCCTACAACATGAATTTTATCCCTGGCTAAGTAAATAAAAGCTGAAAGTGCTGATCTTCCCTGCATTGTTGGGATATTTCTGTATGGTGGGGAGTGGCCTGCAAAGGAAAATGTGCTCTTTAATAAACCACAGAAAGCTTTATTGGAGCCCAGGGTGCTGCCTTGACTGTTTCATTGCTGACCACAAGCCGAAATGTGCAGAAAAGTTCAAGGGAAACTGTCATGAGAGAGTTTTTTTTTTTTCAAAATGAATCCGTTAATGCTCCAGCAGAATTATGCACTGAATTTTTTTCAAAAGAACAAACATTTTGAAATCTGACATGGGGCTAGACATATTGTCAATTTCGCAGCTGCCCCTGTCATGCGACTTGTGTTTTGACTTCAGTCACTCCTTACTGCTGTACTGCAAGTTGGAGGGATATCACCCCCCCAGCAGCCTAACAACAGAACAATTGGAAGGTAACCAGATAACCGTTTCCTAACTCAAGAGAACAGGTGCCTGGTAAATATAAGAAACATCACTCAATAGTAAAAACCCATGTCCCACTGTGACCCCTTCAGTTACACTGAGAAGGAAAAACAACAGCCTGCCAGAAAGCAGTTCCCTCCTAAAGTGCTGGCACAAGTCGCATGACCAGGGGCAGCTGGGAAATTGACAAAATATCTAGCCCCATGTCAGATTTCAAAACTGAATATAAAAAAATCTGTTTGCTCTTTTGAGATATGGATTTCAGTACATAAGTCTACTGGAGCAGCACTATTAACTTATGCGTTTTGAAAAAAAACAAATTTTCCCATGATAGTATCGCTTTAAGTAGGAGAAATAACAGCCTGCCAGAAAGTAGTTACATCCTAAAGTGCAGGCAAAAGTCACATGACTGGGACCACCTTATCTAAACTGTTACAATTACTTATTTTCTTATCTCAAAATTGTTACAAAGCATCTTATTTGCACCTGTTGGCTCTTTGCCAAAATCCAATTAAGTTAGAAACTTTGTTTCTTTTTCTGGCTGATCAGTGCAGAGAAAAGAGGGACTTTCCAGTACAAATGAGGGACTGCAGGTTCCTAAAATAGGGACAGTTGGGAGATATACATTAAACCTAATTTAAATATTAACTTAAATGTAACTTAAAGATAGGGATGCGCCAAATCCAGGGTTCTGTTTGGGATTCTGCCTTTTCAGTAGGATTCGGTCAAATCCTTGTGCCTGGCCAAACCAAATCCTAATTTGCATATATTTGTTAATTAGGAGCAGGTAGAAAAAATCATGTGACTTCCCATCACAAATTAAGAATTTTTTTTTCAGTTTTTCCTTTCCTGGCCCTAATTTGCATATGCAAATTAGGATTTGCTTCAATATTCAACCAAATTCGGGGATTCAGCCGAATCCCAAATAGTGGATTTGGCACATCCCTACTTAAAAGTGATCTAAATGTATTTTTAGTTACATTAGAGTGCCAGTGCTAGGTGATTCCCAGTTTCCTTTTTAATGGCACATTAAGAAGATCAGTCACCCACAATAAATCTCTTATCCTGCAGGCAATCAAATCTCCTCCAAAAGCTTCTCTACCAACAATAATGTAAATCTCCAGTGGTAAAACATATGTAGCACTTTGTGTTTATAAGGGTAAGGCCAGACGGAGAGTTTTCAGGGAGATCTGGCGACTTATCGCCGCGTCAAATCTCCCCGATTAGCTTGTTAGCGATGCGCACCCGCTAGACGTAAAGTCGCCTGCGCTTATTCACACGCAGCGGTGATAAGTCGCCAGGCGACAGATCTCCCCGAGAACTCCCCGTCTGGCCTTACCCTAAAGCTGCCTTGCCCAAAGAAGAGGAGATTTATTGCGCTGCTTCCCTTGTCAAACCCTTCTGTCGTGCTGCTCCTTATATGAATGGCATTCCTGAATCTCTGTGGAGAGAAACCTCCTTCAACGTCTTCAGAACTAAAGTCAAAGACCACGTCTTGGAGCACCTGGATAACACTTGAACAGAGTACTGGCACTTATATGAAGTGTAAGAAACTGTAATCTACAGCATTTTAATTCCCCTTTGGAATTGTGTCTGTAACTTACCCTCCCATTATGACTGTAAGCCCTACTAGATAGGGTCCTCCATCCTTTTGTCTCCTTGATACTGAGCTCTTAATCTGTATTGTAATTATATTTTATATTTATGCGGAATTGTATTTCTAATAATGCACATGTTGTTACTTATTTTTGCAGTGACCCCTTGTTTTTTACTACTAATTCATTGTTTTGCTGTACAGGGCTTTGCCCTCAAGGAGCGCTATACAAATGAAAATATACATACATACATAATTAAAATTATATTATAGGGGTGTGAAATTCTACTCATGTTCTCACGTGGTTATACTGTACCAGTTAAATGTGCTGGAAACAGGGCTCTACTAAGCTGTCCATCTCCCTAAACAGATTAATGAAGGGATTTTTGTTTGATTTAAATAGCACTTGCATAGCTGTAGGGCTTGAGCAGTTCTAGGAATCCAGTGAACTGCGGTATGGAGTTTCATAACACACTGGGAAAGCAGAGGCTTAGAAGAACCGTGTGATTTCACTCTCTGTACGGTTTATATTTAGAGCTGCCATTAGAAGGCCAAGTGCTCCTTGTTCAAGTAAGAGGGATACTATCACAAAACTGTGTTCCTTTTTATTCTTTCTCCAGCTTCTCTAATCCTATGCAGAAGAGCGATTCCTTTCGTGCAGTTATATATTTAAAAGGAGCAGTAACATAAAAAAAAGTTGTGTTTTAAAGTAATGAAAATATCATGTATTGTTACCCTGCACTGGTAAAACTGATGTGTTTGCTTCAGAAACACTATAGTTCATATAAGCAAGCTGCTGTGCAGCAATGGCTTCAATTGAAAAAAGGCTATATGGCACAGGTTAAATAGTGGATAATGGATAACACCATTATGTTCTACAGAGCTTATCTGCTGTGTAACCTGAGCCTGTTCTTGTTTGAATGGCTGCCCCCATTGAAACACAGCAGCTTATTTATCTAAACAGTAGTAGTGTTTCTGAAGCAAACACATCAGTTTTACCAATGCAGGGCAACACTGCATTATATTTATATTACTTTAAAACATTTAAATTTTTTATGCTACTGTTCCTTTAAATAAGAGCCTGGTTTTGTTTGCTGTTGCTCTACTAACCTTTCTTATGCATTTCTGTTTCCTTCTTAAAGGAGAACTAAACCCTAAAAATGAATGGCTTAAATGCTGTATTTTATTTACTGAACTTATTGCATCAGCCTAAAGTTTCAGCTTGTCAATAGCAGCAATGATCCAGGTCTTCAAAATTTGTCACAGGGGGTCACCAACTTGAAAAGTGTCTCAGTGGGCTCTGAGCAGCTGTTAAGAAGCTAAGCTTAGGGGTCGTCACTAATTATCAAGCAGAAAAGTTTGGCCAGTTGGCACTATACTGTGCATGTGCCCAAACTTCACAGAGTTTTCCAATTTCCTTTTTCAGAAACTTCGTGAAATTCGGGCGCATACGCAGTAGTACCAACTGGCAAATGTGTCCTACTGCACATGCGCCCCAAAGGCAGAAAACGGTGCAGGACAAGATGGCGCCCGTGTACTTGCCTGCAGGGGACCTGGACTTTGGGGTAATTAACAGGTTAGGGGAAATAGCCCGGGGGGCCAGAGGGAGGGGGGCCTACGGGGGGAGGGGTTCGCGCCGGGAGGGTTGACTTCCCCTTTAAGTTTCATGGACGAGGCTGCACCTCAGAATGGCAAGCATACAACCTATAGGCAGTACTTTTGGTTGGCAGCCTTTGTTCAGTAGCAGCCTGCAGCATTTATACCGCAGCATGCCCACATTCTGCAGGCCGTCTCATCTGAGACAGCCTTAGGGTTACACCACAATCATATTTTTCTTTTTTTCTCTTTCGACATAAAACTGTGCAACAAAGAATGTAAGATTGTTGCAGACCACTGAGACATTATAATAAGTGCACTGAGTGGGAGCAGTTATGCATTTGTGGCAATCCCTGAGTGCTTTTGCACTTATAGTTTTTAACACACGAAACGTTTTATCAGGATTACGGCATCTGAAAAAGTTCAAGATAGATCTGATAACTCATAAGGCATAAATAGGAAGGAATTTATGTAAACAATCTGGTGGTTGGGCATGACATAGATTTGCTCATGGAGAGATCTGTGCCACTGCATAAACTCTGATGGAAGCACAGAGCAGCAAGTACGAGAGCCGGGGGAACTATAGATAGATAAACGCATACGTAAGAAAGTGAAATGAGGGAGGAGCAGAGGAAGGAGACTTTGCGTCTGACTCGTAACCTCATTTCACCCCGGCCTAGGAATGCAATGCACAGCCCCTGAGCCCCAAGGAGATCTGCACATGTCGCCCACTGACTGAGGGAATGTTGTTTGCATGAAGCAAGATGTTTGTTGGTAAAATAGAGGCCAGATGCAGGGCAAGGAGGAGAGAACTAATGCAGGAGACTTGTGCTTCCAGGAAAGGTGCACTTATTCATCACTCCTGGCTTGTGCTGGATAAGACTAGGAAATATAGGAATGATTTGCTTGGCCTTTCACATGAATTATATCCCTACTCCTTTCTCTAAGGTTTAAACTTGTAGAATGTTGGAAACATTAAACCTACGGTTTGCTAAAATATATTTTTGCCAAAATGTGTATGAGAGATGGATAGAGTCAACAAACTTTGCATTTCTTCTGGTCTCCTATAACATGACAGAAGTCTCATGAACAAAATTCGGGGAGATTTTTTCGCCCGGCGGGATGGGACGCCCGGCGGCGCGTCTTGCCTGCCTGGTGATCACGGTCGAAAATCCAAGATGGTGTGGCATGCGCTACACGTGGGTAGCTGTGCTGGCGCAGGAAGTTGGCGTCAAAGCGTCGGCACGGTGACGTCACAAACCGGCGCCAAATAGACTGAACTGTCCGCTTTGCCGTCCTTCTACAAGGAATTCTCTGATGTCTACTGTAAAAAGTCTGCAGAATTCCTCCCTCATCATCCTCACTACGATTGCCCCGTCAATCTCCTTCCTGGAACCATGCCCCCTAGAGGTCGCACCTATCCCCTCTCTCCCGCAGAGTCTTCCGCCATGAAAGATTATATCCAAAAAAATCTCCAGCAGGGATTTATTCGTCCCTCTACCTCTCTGGCTGGGGCTGGCTTCTTCTTCGTGGAGAAGGACGTGGTGTGTGTCTGTTGACTATTGTGGACTTAAGAAAATCACGGTTAAAAAACGATATCCTTTACCCCGGATCACTGAACTATTTGACCAATTGAAAGGGGCTAAGATCTTCACTAAGTTGGATCTACGCAGGGCGTAGAAATCCTGTCTCTCTACATTCGGAATTTGTTCAAAAGGCAGTTGTTTTGTTAGATTTGGTTTGTACTGGAATCAGTTATTTGAGTGAGCTGTAATACATCTGCTAGGAAAGGGAACACCCTATAAGATATATTCGATCATTCATCTGACACCCAACTGCTGCATTAAGACAGAAGGTAGAGAAACAGATAATGAGGGAGGGTGTCTTAAGATTTTGATTCCAATTTTCCTTCTCCTTTTAAAAACACAGTGAATAGTTATGCAAGGTACTGTATAAACATGTCATGGGTTAAGTAGAACTCTGTTTTCTATGCAAGTTGATTTGCTTATACAGAAAACTGTAGGTGCATGTTTGCAGGGGCACCCAGGAATTGCATGGAATCCCTTTGGATGCAGGCAGATGATGGTGCTGCATTTGATTGCATTTTCCCTCATACTGTTGGAGCTTGAGTTACACTGTGCCTTTACTTTTTAGCTTAAAGGGAAAACGTGTTTTTCCAAAATGCATCAGTTAATAGTGCTGCTCCAGCAGAATTCTGCACTGAAATCCATTTTTCAAAATAGCAAACAGATTTTTTTATATTCGATTTTGAAATCTGACATGGTGCTAGACATATTGTTGTTTCCCAGCTGCCCCATTCATGTGACATGCTCTGATAAACTTCAGTCACTCTTTATTGCTGTACTGCCAGTTGTAGTGATATCACCCCCCCCCCCCAGCAGCCTAAAAAAAGATCAATGGGAAGGTATCCAGATAGCAGCTCCCTAACACAAGATAACCGCTCCCGGTTGGAATTAAGAACAGCACTCAACAGTAAAAGCTAAGTCCCACTGAGACAGATTTGGTTACATTTAGTAGGAGACTAACAGCCTGCCAGAAAGTAGTTCCATCCTAAAGTGCAGGCACAAGTCACATAACTGGGGGCAGCTGGGAAACTGACAATATGTCTAACCCCATGTCAGATTTCAAAGTTGAATATAAAAAAAAACAGTTTACTCTTATGAGAAATGGATTTCAGTGCAGAAGTCTGCTGGAGCAGAACTATTAACGGATGTGTTTTGAAAAAAACATGTTTTCCCGTGACAGTATCCCTTTAAGTGTTCTGTTAAACTTGTCTTCCCAGATGCTCAAGTCACACAAGAATGCCATTATTGTGCCTTTAAACACCGCTGAGCAATCTTATTGCTCAGATTCAATGAAATCAGAAGAGCTAACAGCTGAAGTCCGGCTTGCAACTCCCAAGTCCAGTCTCATAGCGAAGTTGCGTTTTATTTGAAACAGAATCTGCCCAGCTGAGTTATTTCCTGTCTAGTGTCAGTAAATGGTTGGGAGGAGGTGGGGGCTGGGAGTTGTAGGAAGGGGAAGAATAAAGTTAATCCTTTCGTAACTGAATATAGCCAAACCATGCAGCAGATTAACTCGTTGCAGGATTGGCTGAAATATATAAGGGTCTAAGGATCCCAGAACGGCTCTGATCCTCCTCTCTATGGTGTGTGTATGAGAAGCTGTTATCGGCTGGGGCTATTCTTAGCTCTATGGGTCACTTGGTCTCCTAGGGAAGAAGGGACAACAAAAATAAAGACTTATCTGTGCATTTGGTTAGCACATTTTAATATTTAAAAGCCTCAGTAAAATGCAATTGTGGCTCCCCATACTAGCATAAGGTCACAGGATTCTATGTTGACATTTTGTTCCTCTTACTAAGTATTCAATGGCTTAACTACTCCCTGGTGGGCCCCCGTACAGGATGGGCACCTGGGCCCCCGTCGGCCCCTTACCTCTTTAAATCCCATGCTGAAGTGTTGATAGCATGTGTGTTGTAACATTTCCCCCTAGATAACCACCTGCCATAACCATTATTTGTGGCTCCGATGGGTCCCAAGGGGGTGGGGGCCCTGGTGCAATTGCACCCCTGGTAGTTACGCCACAGTAAGTATTGGTCCCTTCATGTGAGAAGGTACTGATGAGAAACAACCCTGTACTAAGTATTGGTCCCTTCATATGAGAAGCTGCTGATAAGAAACCACCCTGTACGAGTTCCACAGTGAAAGCTAATCCCCTAATGAAGATTGTCCCTTGACCTAGTGTGGGTTGGCCATTTCACTCGTATTTTCCTCCTCTCTCTGCCAGGCTTGCATAAGCTGGGAGTAGTGGGGCATGCTGGGGGCGTAAAGATCCCATCGTTCCTAATATATTCGTTGGCTGTCTCCAGATGTCTAGCCTGTGCACTGGTCTGAAAGGAAATCCAGACCTAAGCTTCATAGTTATAGCAATCTTCTTCCCTTGGACATGCCTGAATATTCTAAATAATAATCCTAATTTATGATCCTATTGCTTTCAGTTGTACACAGAAAAATGTTTTATATGTTTATAGCATTGCCTCATGTCCAAAATGGAAATTCGGTCTATATAATATAGGGATGCACCGAATCCACTATTTTGGATTCGGCCGAACCACCGAATCCTTCCCGAAAGATTTGGCCGAATACCGAACCGAATCCGAACCCTAATTTGCATATGCAAATTATGGGTGGGAAGGGGAAAACTCTTTTTACTTCCTTGTTTTGTGCCAAAAAGTCACGTGATTTAGCTCCCTGGCCCTAATTTGCATATGTAAATTAGGATTCGGATTCGGTTCGGCCAGGCAGAAGGATTCGGCCGAATCCGAATCCTGCTGATAAAGGCCGAATCCTGGCCGAATCCCGAACCGAATCCTGGATTCGGTGCATCCCTAATATAATATATATAATATGGGTGGTATCTTAAATTGCCTCCAAGCAAGTCTTTCAGTTATGTGGGTAAGGGAACTGTCAATAAACTATAGTTTTGAGGCACTGATAAGATATTATATCTTATACGTGAAAACATGTTATCCCAGTTTGCCACTAAAGTGAAAACATGGCAAACAATTGATCAAGTTATGAATTGACCTTTTTTTTCTTTTAACTACGTCTTTCTCATTGTTAGCTGAACAATCTACAGCACGTGACAGTTGGGTCCTTAAAATCTCACTCTGTGAAATCAATATGCATTTGTAGCTCTTCTGATTCATTAGGGCTCATATATTGGGATTGGTTAGATTTCATGCAGTTTGACCATTCACACTGACCAATGAAATAAATTGAATAAAATTAAAGGAATTTTTCATCAGTCACCAACCCCAAACCAAGAATGCTAGATACGGTTTCTCTGGATTGTAGAGAATTCTGGATGGTTTGAATAGGTGCCATGCATGGTCAGATAGTCAAACTGTATGGTCCAAACTGCCCAACAAAATCAAGGCATGTATTGGCACAAATTCATAGCAAACAGGCATTTACTGTCATTATTCTAGACTCTACTCTAGAGCCATCCAAGGTGAATGTTTGCTGTGCATTACTACAGTGGTGCATCAGGGATGTTAGGACCAGTGTCTACAATTAAAAATGGTAGTAGAATAAATACTGTGGTAATACATTTTAGAATCTTTCAAAACTTTTGGTATATTTAGCTTCAGCTGTATCCATTGACACTTCCCCTCGTCTTTCATCCTGTATCTGTGACCTTGGGAAGCCTATAGACAAAACAACCTATTCAGCATGTTCTTGCTGTTCATTGTTGTCCTCATGATCAGTACAAGTATAGAGCATTAATTAACCACCAACAACTGCTTGTTTCTACTTTTATATATGTAAGGGAATATTTTAACTTGTTATTGCCATAGTGAGAGTGACCCAATGGTCTGATTTGTTCATAGTCCTGTACCAGCTTCATGGGTGGCTCAGTGAATTTTCTTCATAAACTGTGCGGCATGACTCACATAAGGCTTAGGGGCTTATTTAACACAATTCCTCAAGTTGAAAACACAATATCATCTTATGAACGTAAAAAATAAAAATCTTCATCTGAAATTTTTTTTTTTGCTCTAAAGCTAAATCAACCTTATATACTTTGGCCATAATTAATGGCATGGCAACAGCCTATAACATCAGATTGACCTACTATTCTGTCCTTTACTGTGAGTGAAAGGGAGTTCTATTCTTGTAGGCATAGCAAGCCTATAATCTTCCCTTACTATTTTTTTAAATATATTTGTGCTTCTGTTTGATGTTGTAGTCATGCATTGCATGTGCACAGTTATCTGACTAACGTGTTACCTTCAGACTTTCTCTTTGCTGCTTATGATCATGTAGCTGTGCAACATTCAGATTTCCCATAATTACATAGTATGTGCCTACTTGGGCTAAAGTACATCAAGCGTTTAGTTCCGTCTACTTCTCCCAGAAGCCATAGAAGTTTGGGAGTTGTTTCAGGACGCTGCCCAGTAGTGCAAACAGTCTGCGGCCTGCCATAATAATTCAATGCAATTATTCTTTTCAACTGCTCTGCTTGGTGCCTGCTTTTTTTGTTTTGTTTTGTATCGTCCACTATTTAGTACTTAGTCACCATAACTACTCAACAGCTCCAACATTCTCCAAACTTCTAATTGTGTTTTCTAGATATGGAAAGATTGTCTCTACCAAGGCTATTTTAGACAAGGCAACTAACAAATGTAAAGGTGAGTAGTTGGTCATTCCATTACTTTTTAGGACAAGATATGGACTTTAAAAATGAATTAATTTATTTGATTTGGGCTTTAAAATGTAATATTTTATTTCTTACATATAAGAACTGCTGAACTGGTTCAGTCGGGGCATAACTGAAAGCTGGAAAACAATGCATTTTGGGTTTTGGAATCGGTTTGGTGGGGAGGTCCCCAACTTTTTTGGGGGGATCAATGCAAGCATGAAAAATATTTCAGGGTGTTGCAAAATAAGGATGCTTATTGACTATTTGTTGGTCCCTATATGGACTGGCAACGTAAGCAACATGTTGACCAGCCACTGGTTGGGGATCACTGGGTTTGGTGGTATCAAAGGTATGTTCCCTCTGTAGCTTCTTATAATGTACCATTATATCTCTACTGGCATTAATTTGAGATTCTGCAGCCACTGGGGCTCTTCATGGGGACAGATTAGTCTTGTCTGCCTTAGAAACACATTTAATTATATTATTCTGCAACCCTGAAACATGGCAGTGGGAAATTCTAGGTTTTCTTTTGCCTCATGTATGTGTAACAGGTATATGTAACAGATTATCAGTCCACACTGCAAGCATTGTCCATTCAAATTGCCACCATAGATAGGGTAATTCTTGTCAGTAAGGTTTAATCCACCCTACTGAGTGACAATGTCTGCAAGGGTATAACCATCTTTAATCTCTGCGCTTGTTGCACTTCTTTTGACCTATATATTGGGGGGTTGATGTGGTTGTTATTGGGTCCAAGCCTGAGTGTGCTATCCATCATTTAATCATGTAATGTTTTAGGAACGGGGATAAACATTGCTTGCAATCAGTTATATTTTAAGACAACTTTTGAAGGTTTGCCTTAATAAATCTAGGGGAGTTGCTCTTATCATGTCATGAGAGAAGGCTCAGAAAAATCCAAATTCCAGGAATTCCAAGCATGTCTAGTATTTGTGGTGGGGTTACCAGGTAATTGAGCAAAAAAAGAAAAGAAAGGAAAAAGAAAACAAAGTGTTTAATAAAGTAACATAAAATGCTTATCTTTTTTTGTAGGATATGGGTTTGTGGATTTTGATAGCCCTGGAGCAGCCCAGAAGGCAGTAACAGCTCTAAAAGCAAGCGGCGTGCAAGCCCAGATGGCAAAGGTGACTAGCAATCTCTCCACACATACACTTAGACATGTAGGTAACTATAGATACATGGAAGTGTAATCCCATTTCAAAGTACATTATTCACTCTGTCTTTTTCGTAATGTGGTAGTAGGGCTTTGTAATTGCACGTGTGTGAAAAGAGTAATATTTTTAATTCCTGTCTAAGTTGCAAACATGGACTTGCATTAACTAATAGCCAAGACCTTGACCCAATCAGTAAAGCCTTTTTGACCGTCTTTTTAGGAAGCGAATGCAACTCCACAAGCAAGGTCATGCAGAGTAGTTATGATTTATAGCCAAGGACATCCAGTTAAAGATTGACATCATTCTTGTAATATAGAGAGCCTTCTGGTTGATGTTTGATAGAACTGGTTGTTAAGTAGTGCTTTATGAACACAAACATTATTCAGTCTTGGTAGTGGATGGGACTATCATCCAGAGACTGAACTAAGTGCCATGTTTACAATTGTTTTTAGAGGCTTTATAATTTTTATTTCTATAAACAATTACACACAATCACAACCAGAACAAAAGATCCCTGTTAAGTCCAAGTGAGCTACAATCCTTTGGAACACATTGTGTAATAAAGTGCACAGAACTGGTTGTTTTGCTTTTTTTAACTTGCTGCAGGGGCCTGTGCTGTCACTGGCCAGTTAAACGTATTCCATTAGAATGCTTATGATTTTCATGAGACCAAACCATTTCCTTGAGGCCACACACTGGACCATTGAAATCTCAGCAGGCAGCATTTTATTGTGCGGAGAAGGTAAAATGATGTGAGAAATGTAAAGTGTCAAGCATACAGTGCAAGAGCAGATCTTCATTTAGTTTGGAACTTGATGTGGGTGTCAGTGCATCTATATATTACTCCTGCTGCTTTGCTCCTTCAGAGGGCACCAAGCCCAGTGTCAAACTCACTGCCAACCAACAATCCATTGTAAGTAAGAAATTCTGTGAGATTGAATTCAATTGTGTATATTCTTAGCATAACCACACAAATACTTTGATTACAGATGCACTTCTCTTTTCAGTGCCATGTGGTACCTGAAGCTGTCTTCAGTTATTTTCTGTATTTTACAAGAAAACTTTCTCATCATAAAATCAATGTACTTGTTCTCAATATCATGTTACACTGCCCCTGTACGGTACACAATTCCTCAGGAAAGTCACAGAATGTAGAATCTTTGTTTTATGCCACATGGAAAATTGTCCACAAAAGATTTGCCTGAATCCCAAATTGAAACTGAATGCCAGTTTGCATATTGAACTTTGAGAAAAATAACCTTGAACCAAAAATGTTTGCATTTAATTTTCTGGAGCTTCATATGGCTTTCAGAGTCCAGAGTTAGCTCAACAAAACAAACAACCAATGGAAATCCTACAAAACACCCTGAGATTTGACAAAATCCTTGATCTGGTGTATCCCTACTGTATTGTGGCACATACCATTTTTTTTTTTTTACTGATGACCATTGAATAGTTAAGTTCCTCACTCGATTGAAGACTTCTTGTCTTAGATGTACATATTCCATTCTTCAGAGCACTAACCAAGTTCTATATTGTTTTTCCTGAGCGTATTTATTACTTACAGAGCAGTGATACTTAAAGGGGCAGTATACTTCTTGTTCAACATGAGTGTGTTTAATCATAATAAAATCTAAGTGGTTTGTTCTTTCCTCAGCTAAATCAGGCAAACAGGGTGATTGTGCAAGAACCATGCACAGAGTAGTTTCAGCGTTTAGCTTAAAGGAAACTATACCCTCAAAATGAAAACTTAAGCAACAGATTAAAGGATCTTGCCAAACTAGAATAAATATTTAAGTAAATATTGCCTTTTTTCATGATGGTCTGTGTGCTGCCTCAGAGATCACCTGACCAGAAATACTGCAGCTATAACTTTTTTTAAAATAGCAGTTTTCTATTTAGAATTACCCAATTGGACATGCTACTAAAAAAGTATTTTATTATGAAAATGGTTTCTTTACATGAAGCAGGGTTTTGCATATGAGCTGTTATATGCAATATGTTTTAATAGAGACCTACATAGTTCAGGGTTATAGTTTTCCTTTAAAGGGATAATGTCATGGGAAAACATGTTTTTTTTTCCAAAACACATCAGTTAATAGTGCTACTCCAGCAGAATTCTGCACTGAAATCCAATTCTCAAAAGATTAAACAGATTTTTTTTATATATTCAATTTTGAAATATGACATGTGGCTAGACATATTGTCAGCTGCCCCCAGTCATGTGACTTGTGCTTGCACTTTAGGATGGAACTACTTTCTGGCAGGCTGTTATTTCTCCTACTTAGGGCTAGTCCACATGGGAAGATTTCGGGAGATTTGTTGCCTGGCGACTAATCGCCTCTTCTTTTGGGTGACCAATCTCCCCGAACTGCTTCCCCCTGCCTTCCAGTTGCTTAATGAAGAATCACGTGCCTATTCACACGCGGTGCTGCGTTTTCCGAAATCGCTCGAAATTGCCTAACGAGACAATCTTCCTGTGTGGACTAGCCCTTAATGTAACTGAGTCTCAGTCGGACTTGACTTTTACTGTTGAGTGTTGTTCTTAGATCTGCTGGGAGGGGAGGTAATATCACTCCAACTTGCAGTACAGCAGTAAAGAGGGACTGAAGTTTAGCAGAGCACAAGTCACATGACCGGGGGAAACTGACAATATGTCTAGCCACATGTCAGATTTAAAAACTGAATATTGAAAAATGCATATCAGTGCAGAATTCTGCTGGAGCAGCACTAATAACTGATGTGTTTTGAAAAAAACATGCTTTCCCATTACCCTTTTTTCCCATATCCCTTTTAAGAAATTACCAAAACCATCATTTTGTCCTAATTAAAACAATTCTCACAATATGCAATAGTAAATAAAAATGGCAGTAATGGATTCTAAACAATTTCGAAACATGTTTCCGAGGCAATTCATATATCTTGCTCCCAAGAGAATGTGGTTGTTAAATACTATAGAGCAAATGTTTTAAGGCACATTAAGGTAAGGGGAACTATTGTAACTGAATGTTTACTGTGAGCTTCAGTTCATTGAAACAAGGGGCTTTCTATATATAATGACTTCTGATTATACCGTTTAAATAATCAAGATACATTTTAAACTGCACAATGGTTCGCCTTTAACAAATACATTGGATATCAGTTTTAATGTTTTGTAAACCCTTGCCAGTAGGAAATGTGCAACATAGTTCCTTATTTTAAATTTGAGTTTATTTGTTTTAATAGCAACAAGAGCAGGACCCCACAAACTTGTACATCTCCAACTTGCCGGTCAGTATGGATGAGCAGGAGCTGGAGTCCTTGCTGAAGTCATTTGGGCAAGTTATTTCCACTCGTATCCTACGTGATGCCAGTGGGACCAGCCGAGGGGTCGGCTTTGCAAGGTAAATAATAACTATCTTTTCACCCTTAAAAGAACAGTAACACCAAACAAATTGTGTTTTTAAATATAAATATCATGTATTGTTGCCCTGCACTGGTAAAACTGATCGGTTTGCTTCAGAAACACTACTATAGTTCATATAAACAAGCTGCTGTGGAGCAATGGCGGAAATGAAAAAAAGGCTATATGGCACAGGTTAAATAGTGGATAACAGGTGACACCATTATGTTCTACAGAGCTTATCTACCATCTTCTGTGTAACCTGAGCCTTTTCTCCTTTGAATGGCTGCCCCCATGGCTACACAGCAGCTTATTTATATAAACAATTAGTAGTGTTTCTGAATCAAACACAGTAATGTAATGTGGGCTCATCATTATACATTAATAATACAATTTTTGTGGGTTTGTAGCAAACAGTTTCAATTTAATGCAGCAGCGATATGTTTGCTACTCTAACCACAATGTGTGAATTTGCTAAATATTATGGTACTTTTGCAATTACCTTAGGTTCAAGCAATGTGCATTGCAGGTATGAAAATTGCCCATTTTGTTTGTGTGTCTCCCTATAAAGAATGGGTACTTTTAGTCTCAGTAGGCCTTTAGCTTTCCAGTAGTGATGTGCGGGTTGGGCCAATACCCGTGGGTTTGGGCCAACCTTGCTGACTTTTGGGTTTGTCAAATGTCAACTTCTGGGTTCGTCTTTTATAGACCCTGCACCTGCTTGTTCCCCCCTTTTGTGTCAACATCAGCGAGTTGGGGCGGGTCTATAAAAGCAACCTGGAAGTGCGGATGCGGGTGGGCTCTGACTAAGGGAGGGCGGGTAAGGTAAATCCCGACCCACACATCACTAGTTTCCAGGGTTATTCCACACTGCTATCATATACATAAATATTTTTTTGTGTTCACTAGAACTGATGTCTCTTCAGAGTTGGTATGTTTTTCACTATTTGGGTGGTTTGAATTCACTCAACTGTGTGCATGTTCATGACCAAAAAGGGCCACAGATTTGATGGGTGCGATATATGGAAGTGGGTGCAAAGAAAATGACTCTCTCTTTGTAAAGTATATAAAATGTTTCAGCAGTTATCTGGAATGGCTGCACCTCTGTTCCAATGATTTAATATATTTTCCTTGTTGATAGATCAAAAACTTCACACTTGCATGTAGTGCCATCTAGGGGGAAGACACGGTGTACCCCACTTTTGGTTCCTCACAGTAATCCTTTAATCATAAACCACCCAAGTTTGTTGGGGGTGAAATAAGGTGGTGTGAGTTATCAGTTCTTTTTACATATAAAATACTTAGGGGCAGATTTACTGAATTCACATGAAGAATTTGAAGTTAGATCGAATTTCAAAAAGATTTGAATTTGAATCTTCGAATATGCAAATTAGGCAAATTCGACCATCGAATATTCGAATTCGAATTTTCAAATTTAATTTTATTAGAATATTCGATGGTCAAAGTATTTCCCCTTTAAATTTTTATTCGACCACCTAGTTCGCCAGATCAAAGCTACCAAATTGGGTATCATTATTTTTTAAACAAATAAAAGAAAATTTGATTTAAAAAAACGTTCAAATTGATCGAATTTTTCCTATTTGATCGTTCGACCAATCAAATTGCGTTAAAATCCTTCGAATTCGATACTATTCACATGGTTGAATTTTTTTCAATTCGAAATTTCGACCATTGATAAATCTGCCCCTAAGTGTAGTAGTCAGGAGATGTGTGATTATGCAAATTTTTCTTTGTTCCTTTATAATACAAAAAAATAGATATGTATTTGGTTAATGTAACACATAAGTAGTATGTTGCCTTTCTGGATAAGGTTTGAATTGTTATTTTATGCACACGTACACAAATACACAAGTCGATATACACGGTGGTGGGTTTCTGGTTCTTGTGGTCAGGTAGATATTTTCTAAAAAAAACAAGTGTATGATTTTATAACTGGCTGTATTCTCTGGAGTAGACTGTGGCCAGTTATAGTTAGAAAATTATTTCTTTCTTGTTTCTAGAATGGAATCCACAGAGAAATGTGAAGCTGTGATTAGTCACTTTAATGGGAAATATATCAAGACTCCTCCTGGGGTTCCAGGTAAGGATAGACAAACAGATATAGATATATAGATATATATATATATATATATATATATATATAGATATATATATATATATATATATATATATATATATAGATATATAGATATATATATAGATGTCAGTCTCTATGAAATGGAATCTCTAAGATGTAATGTTCCAAGCAAGTAATACAGTGTTCCCCCTACTATGAACATCAGTTCAACTCGCTCAGATGAGTGGCAACTTCAATTCCTTAAGACTTAAAGGGTCTCCAACCATTTTTTCCCCAGGTATTACTGACTTTTATTACTTGAAAGTAATAAAAAAAAATCAGAACATAGTCTTTGACATACTTAATCGTGTGGCTGTCCAACTGTTGTGGTAACAACAAGCCATTTGCCTGCTGTAATTCTACTTAAAATTCTATTTAAGGATTGGGCCAAATCCAAGTGCCTGGCAGGACTAAATCTGTATCCTTGAAATCATGTGACTTTGGGTCACATGATCAAGGAAATTGCATTTTTTTTCAATGTGCTAAGCTTGTGGTTTCTAGTTCCCCTTCCATTTTTTGAATATGCAAATTAGAAATCAGGGTCTGGAGGAATTATTTGTGATAGATTTCAGATTAAGCCAAATCCCAAAAACGTGTATTTGCTCTATCTCTAATTCTATTACTCATCTTTGTGTCTTGCTCCCCGGACTGCTTAAAGGGTTGGTTCGTCTTTAAAGGACAAGGAAAGTCTAAAATAGAATAAGGCTAGAAATGCTAAACATAAACATGA
Organism: Xenopus borealis; assembly: GCA_024363595.1. Lineage (NCBI taxonomy): Eukaryota > Metazoa > Chordata > Amphibia > Anura > Pipidae > Xenopus > Xenopus borealis. The sequence continues at coordinate 127,408,430 of CM044434.1, forward strand.
ATTTACTGCGCCACAAGTCTAATCAAACATGATTTATGCTTTCAAAGTTGGCCACAGGAGGCTGTCATCTTGTAACTTTGTTATACATCTTTGCAAGACCAAGACTGTGCACATGCTCGGTGTGATCTGGGCTGCTTAGGGACCATCATAAATTATCAAAACAACACAAATAATACCTGCCAGAAGCCAATACAGCAAGACTGATTAATAATCAGAATATACAGACTGCACTGGGTCCTGTGTGTAATCTAATGTCGATTGTATAGTTGTATTGTATTGTTTGATACAAACTTTCTCCAACTCTGCAGAACCAGTGGCTGCAGCAAAATAATCCTCCAAATAGAATCCCAGTTTATCTGCTTAAAGGGGAATTCAACCCCTCCAGCGCTAACCCCCAGCCCCCCACCCCTGTAGGCCTCCCTCCCTCCTCCCCCCGCCTACCTTTCCCCCAGGGCAAACACCCCTAAGTCGCTACTTACCCCTCCATGCTGGTCCCCTCCAGCCAGGTTCTCGGGCACCAACTTCTCAAGGGACGACTTCTTCCTTCTTCCGTCGGCGATCTACAGGACATGTTTGCCAGTTTGTACTACTGCGCATGTGCCGAAAGTTCAATCGGCGAACTTTGTGAACTTTAATTGCATGCAAATGCGTCCTACTGTGCATGCTCTGCAGTGCGCCGACGGAAGAAGACTTCTCTGGAGAAGATGGCACCCAGGAACTTGGCTGGAGGGGACCTGCATGGAGGGGCTGATGGGTTAGTTCGGTAGGGGTTAAATTTTCCCTTAAATCTGGCTCCATGATCTTTGTCCCTGCAGCTGTAGTTGGAAATATTAAAGGGGATATAAAGGCAAAAATAAAATCTAATACAAATCTCTTCATAGTCGCCCAGTGCTCAACAGGGAAACAAAACTGCTGGAGTTCTGCATGGCTGGGGAGTACGGCAGGGGCTTCCACCTGCTCTTCATAAGAATGATTGTTTTCCTGCCCAGCTTTAAGGGACAGTCTGACAATTCCTTTCCACAGCAGTAAATGAAGGGAGAATTTGAATACATACAGTCAGGTTTCTTATAAAAATAGTACACTTTTATTAATTAAAGTATATTGGAGATAGGTTTCTTTTTCATTAAAGAAAGTAAAAATTTGAATTTAATTTTTTTGCCTTTCCTTGTCCTTTAAGCACATTTTTAGTATGTTCTAGACTAGCCAATTCTAATTATATTTTCAGTGGTTGTCCTTATTTATTTTTCATAGTTTTTAAATGATTGGCCTTCTTCTCTTGATTCTTTCCAGTCACTGACCCCATCTAAGAAAGAAATGCTCTGTAAGGCTAAAAATGTATTCTCACTGCTACCTGCTTTACTTTACTATTTCTACTTTCTATTCAGGCCTCTCCTGATCATATTCCAGTCTCTTATTCAAATCAATGCATCGTTGCTAGGGAGGTTTGGACCTTAGCAACCAGATGGCAAACTGGAGAACTGCTGAATAAAAAGCTAAATAACTTAAAAACCACAAATAATAAAAAATGAAAACCAGTTGCACATTGTCTCAGAATATCATTCTCTACATCATACGAAAAATGTACTCAAAGGTGAACAACCCCTTTTATACTTACTCTGTTTGACTATACGCAAGGCAGAACTGAGGATAAATTGGCTCTTGCACCTACTTGCATAAAAGCAATCTTCCAGTTTTTAAAACATGTATATTACAGTTGTGATTGAATACACACCTATTTGCACACAACTATACAGTCCATTTCTTAATAAAAAAGGTTTGTTTGTTTTTTTATAGCTCCCCAGGAACCATTACTTTGTAAATTTGCAGATGGCGGACAGAAAAAGAGGCAAACCCAGGGAAAGTACATTCAAAATGGCCGCGGCTGGGGGAGAGAGGGAGAAACGGTAATCAAACTACATGATCTGTGATTACTCTTCTCATTCTTTGCTTTAGAGCGTGTGTCTGTTTGTGTGTGTTTACGTGTTTAGCAATCCCTTTCTTTTAAGGATGGGTCCCCTGTATCTAGCATTAGCTCATTAAATAGTGGCAGTAGTATTGTAGCACTTTAACCAAAGTACCATTCTACTACATCTCTTCATCTGGCATTTTCATGGTGTTAAACTATACTATTATTTCACTTGCCAAAGGCTGTGTGTATTTGCCAAAGGCTTGTGTGTATTTGTGTGCATTACTATTATACAGTATGTCACGGAGATTATGATTTAATATCATATCATTTTTTCTTTCCCTCTGAAGGGTGGAATGACCTTGACATATGACCCTACAACAGCGTTGCAGAATGGGTAAGATCTTCTAATGCAACTAATGCAACTGTATCTTTCCTTTGTCATATTCTTTTTATATCCTGCTTCTTAGACCTGATACATTAACTCTGATGTCTGGTTCATAAATCCAGTGACCCAAGTAATCAAAAGCATTTTCTTTGGAAAACTCTACTGTGACATAATAGTATGTTTTATTGTGTTTGAAGGTTCTACACTGCCCCATACAGTATTGCCCCAAATCGGGTGATAGCTCAGGCGGCTCTTTCTCCCTACCTGCCGTCACATGTATCTTCTTATCAGGTAAATGATAAATCTGTCAATTTTCTACTAACATGAAAGCATAGATTCACCGTCAGGAAGTCAATTTTCTTTACAAGTACATTAGAGGAATTTATCGACAGATAGGGGGGATCTTTTTCCCATAGAAAAGATCAAAGCAGGCTATTTAGACTTGAGGAACAAAACTTTAAGGGTAGTGACACACTGGCAGATTTATATAAACAATAGTAGCGTTTCTGACACAAACACATCAGTTTAAGGGCTAGGCCAGACGGGGAGATTCGGGGGAAATTTGTCGCCTGGCGACTTCTCGCCGCGACTTCTCGCCCCCGAACCTCCCCGAATAGCCAGGCACCCAAGCGCACCGGCGTTGCTTGAAAAAGCCGGCGCGTGTTCACACGGAGCGGCGCGATTTTTGAAATCGCGATTTTTTGAAATCCAAGTTGCCTCGTGAGTCAACTTGGAGCGATTTCAAAAATCGCGCCGCTCTGTGTGAAAACGCGCCGGCGTTTTCAAGCAACGCCGGTGCGCGTGTGTGCCTGGCTATTCGGGGAGGTTCGGGGGCGAGAAGTCGCCAGGCGACAAATTTCCCCCGAATCTCCCCGTCTGGCCTTAGCCTTACCAGTGCAGGGCAACACTGCATTATATTTGAATTACTTTAAAACACTTTCATTTTTGGATGTTACTGTTCCTTTAGGGTAGTGACACACTGGCAGATTCGGGGAGATTAATCGCCTGTTCTTCTGGGCAACAATCTCCCTGAACTGCCTTGACGTGTCTTTCCTTCTGCAATAATGAACAGTCGCCTGCACTAAGCACACGCAACGCTTTGTTTTCTGAAGTTGCCTCACAAGGAAACTTCGGGCAACTTCGGAAAACGAAGCACCACATGTGCTTAGCACAGGCGACTTTTCACAGGCAACTCTTTACAAGTACATTAGAGGAATTTATCGACAGATAGCGGGGATTTTTTTCCCATAGAAAAGATCAAAGCAGGCTATTTAGACTTGAGGAACAAAACTTTAAGGGTGGCGACACACTGGCAGATTTATATAAACAATAGTAGTGTTTCTGACTAGTGATGGGCCAATCAGCTGTGTTTCGCTTTGAAAAATTCACGAAAGGCTTCGTCTCGTTTTGGGCGCACGCAGATTTTCGTGGGAATTTGCTGCGAATTTGCCCATCACTATTTCTGACCCAAACACATCTGTTTTACCAGTGCAGGGGAACATGGCATTATATTTGTATTACTTTAAAACACTTTCATTTTTAGGTATTACTGTTCTTGTGGGGTAGTGACATTCTGGCAGATTTGGGGAGATTTCGTTGCCTGTTTGGGGAGATTGTCGCCTAGAAGAACAGGTGATTAGTCGCCAGGTGACTAAATCTCCCCAAATCTGCCAGTGTGTCACTACTCTAAAGGAACCGTAACATCCAAAAATGAAAGCGTTTTAAACTAATAAAAATCTAATGCAGTGTTGCCCTGCACTGGTAAAACTGATGTGTTTGTGTCAGAAACACTACTATTGTTTATATAAATAAGCTGTGTTGGCGATTCTTCACAGTAAGGTTGTGGAATGGACAAGCATAATATCCAAGGATATTGTGATTCTAAAATCTACAGCTAATTAATATAGGTATTGGTGTGTGTATGTATGTGTGTGTGTGTGTGTGTATAGGCACACACACTTATATGCTATATGTGTATGGGGTTAATTTGGAGAGGTTGAACTTGATTGACCTTTTTTTTAGTCAACTTTGTAACAATAAGGGCTCATTTACAACCCTCAAGTGAAAAGTAAAATTTCGTTCTCAATCTCCACATTTTTTCCCATAATTGCACCACAGATTGCGATTTATTTAGGCCAGTATCAAAATCTACACGGTTGTGCTTGCAATCAAACTGCAATTAAATTGAATTGCACTCTAAATTTTTCCATTACCCTGCATCAGTAGTCACACTTCGTAAATTTGGGACTAGAAGGTTGTATGGACTGAGCATTCCCGAACACAACTGGAAGTGCATGGACCACCTTTTGATCCAAGTAGATATAATAAATGGGATTTTTGATGTACAGGGAAATTTGCAAGACTGAAAGGGTATGCGCATATTTTTTTAAACTGGTACCATATGTAAAGCTATTTAAATATTATATTGCTATTAATATTTGTGGTTTTTTTTTTTTTTTGAAGGTTCACAATCCTTCCTGGATGCCTCATCAATCTTACCTCATGCAGCCTACAGTGAGTAACCATTTCATCTTATAATCATCAGGCTTCAACCTATTTGTCCATAGTCCATTTGTCCTGTTTTGGCTTATTTCACTTCATGCTTTCATGATAGATATGGTTTCAATATGCTTTCCACAGCCTTACCAACTATGGCTTAGTGACAAAATGCAGGGGAATAACGTAGGTCCTATAATAATGATTGTTGAGCATTACCCACAAGTACTGCTCAAGAACACAATTAAAACTTAAAAACTGCTTTTAGATGAGAACACACAAAGGCTTCCTGTGGTTAGTCTAGTAGGAACTGGTCTGTGGGGAATCCTCTCCATACTGGAGATAATGCAGATAAAACTACATAACTTGCAATATTGCATTACCATAATGTGTTTCTGCATCTCCCAGTATCTTAATCTTAATGTGAGCATTAGCTCTTGTTCTCTGAAGGCCATTCATCTTACCCATTCCTAATATAAATGTGATATAACTCCATGTATAGATTCATCTGGCGAACTCAGATCAGTGTATTAGCTTTATGATTAACCGATGAAATCAATTCCCTAATAGTTGTACAGATTTGGTGAAGCAGGTGCCCTTCCCTTAACAATGGATCAAGGATTGGGCCCCAACTTGATTAACATTAATTTAGATGAATACAAGTGAATTAGTGACATCCAACCTGCAGCCTTCTAGCGCTTACAAAACTATATCATTCAGGAACAAAAGGAAGCTGAACTTCAAAGGACCATTTGTTGGATAGCTTTAATACCGATAGTGAAGAGAATCGACCATTACAAGCTCTGACTTTTTCTAACATCAGCCCTGTACCTACAGTGATTTACACAATGCTTTATGTGATTATCTCTAACCAGTAGTCTTATGCACACACTGTTTACAATTTTCTGCTGAAATACTTACTTTTTGGTTGAAATACCCCTGTGCCAGCAATCTTAGGTGGCTTTACGTTGTAGTCAAAGATAGCAGGCAAATCGTTTTCTGGGCATTTTTATGTCAGCAGAGAAAACACTACATGTGCCATATGCATAAAATGTACCTGTGGGATTTGTATGACAAGCTTATAGTATTATTACCCAGGCATGATCCCTATCATGTAAATGTCTGGTGCACATGCAGCTGAAAGGTCCCTAACAGAAATCCATTCTTCCTGCCCCATCTGGGAGATGAATAGTGGTATAATTGTGTGTGCTGTTGCCCACGAACTTGCACTCTTTGTCAGGGAACTGTCCTTACTCCCACTATGGACCATGCTATTTCCATCCAGCCTGCTTCCATGATGGGACCTCTGACCCAACAGCTGGGACACCTATCGCTCGGCAGCACTGGAGCTGTAAGTAAAGACATCTCCGTTAATTTGCATGACATTGATCACTGTAAGGCCTGCAGCACACAAAGCAGTTTTATCACTGCTGATTTTTGCAGGCGGTTGTCAATGATCCCATGGCCTGCACCCCCTAATAAAGAAAGTCTTGCACTATCCAATTGTTTTGGCAAATTTGATGCTGGTTTTTGGGCTTTTAACTATATAAAATTGTGAACAAAGTTCAGTGAAGTTGAGTTACTGCTGTAAACCTCTCAGGGGTAAAACCAGTGCCTATTTGAGCCCAGCATCATGTGTGCAAATACCAGCTCATTAATACACAGTACTGTATGCTATAACACATAACAACTATATCATAGAACGCTTCCTGCACAATGCATGTGTTGTAACACTGGTTCATGAAAAATGTTAAATATGTATCTATGAATAAGCATTACTGTTGATTTATTCTATTACACAGTGATCTTATTGTTCTTTAATGCTTTGCCTCTTTCCCCTTTAAAGTATATGCCAGCTGCAGCCGCTATGCAGGGGCCTTACATCCCCCAGTACCCGTCTGTGCCTTCCACTGTCTCCATAGAGGTGAGTTTGCATATGGATTATGAGGGATCACAGTGATATAGAATGGCGTGTGTTTGCACTCTCAAATAAACAAGTTCCTGTATTTGTGAGGGTGCTCAGTTAGTAGTTCATATTAGCTGGGGCTGTCTTGCAGACAGGGACAACATGTTTTCTTTAGTTAGGGTGGTAGTAGGTCAGGGTCAGTGTTAAAGGGGAACTATCGTGAAAATGTAATATTAGCTTCAGCATACTGAAATAAGAAACTTTTTCTAAATACAGTCAATTAAAAATTCTGTACTGTTTCTGAAATAATTAAGTTTATCTTCATTATCCCTCTCTCAGCATCTGTTTCTCTTCCTTCTGTCTTCATGCAACAGTTGGGTGTCAGACGAATGATCCAATATATCTTATAGGGAGGCTCCCTTTCCTAGCAGATATATTAGAGCTCACTCAAATAACTGATTCCAGTGCAGACAGAATCTAGCAAAATAACTGCCTTTGCAGTACTGTAGAGAGGCAGGGTTTCTGGTGATTTTAATAGTGAGCTCTAATGTATCTAAGATATATTGGATCATTCATCTGACACCCAACTCCATGAAAACAGAATGAAGAGAAACAGATGCTGAGAGAGGAGTAGTGAAGACAAACGCAATTATTTCAGAAACAATACAGAATTTTAAATTGATTGTATTTAGAAAGTTTCTTATTTCGGTTTTCCGAAGGTAATATTAAACTTTCATTTTCACAATCATTCCCCTTTAAGAATATATATTATTGCTGCAGATAATGTCAAAGGAAATGAAGCAGGCCCAATTTTTTGTATACCTATCAACAATATTTAAATAAAAAATAATAAAGGTAATACCCAAGGGATTTCCCCTTCCCAATATCTAAATGGAGAATTAATGAATGTAAAGAGCTTTCCTTGCCTCAATTTAAAAAATCTGAAAAAAACTTTGCTATAGACTATTAAGGTATTAATTTCAGATATAAAATCAAAAGTTAGAAGTGTAGTTGGGGGGGGTGGCTTATTTTTATGATATCTTAGCCTCAGACCAACTATAATGATTTCTTTTGCTCAGGAGAGCAGCGGGCAGCCTCAACAAGTTGCCGTGGAATCTACCACAGAACATGCCACGTATTCGTACCAGTGAAAACAGTACCTGAGGGTAAGAGCACGTGCCAGTATGGCTTTACATATACTTTGCGAGGATGTAATGAAGTTATGGGTAGACAGGTGATGCATGTTTGTACAAGACAAAATGTTCAAGCAGAATTACAAACCCTTTTCTGTAGAAGCTTGCGGAAGCCATGTAACAGCTATAGAAGTAACACTTTGCAAATAATAAAGTTCTTATCCCTTTAATATAAAGTGAGTTATAGTATATAAAGAAGATAATTATAATGGTATCATTTGGGCATGAAAAGTTGTATTCAGGAAGTTTATAAATGCAAGCAATATGGCTTTTGATTGCACAACAGCTATGCACCCATACTCAGATGGGTGCTCAATCATTTATGTCCTTGAAGATCACCAGTTTACTTTCAGAATGCAGCATAACATGCCCGCACCCAATATTTTAGTATAGTTACATTCTAATATATTATATATATAATATACAAAAATCCTGTAATCCTGAGAAATGTCATCTCTTAGAGATGTCATCAGTTATAAACGGAGCTTAGTGATGTTATTTATGCTCTAATTATTACTATTATTAGCACTTGGGAAGCCCGAATGCACACAAGGGGGTCTCAGACTGAATAGCAATTGTGTTAAAAATGGGTTTAGATGCCTTGCTGTTCCCTGCAGGAACTGATAAGGAAGGGTGCAGCTAGTGGGCCATGTTCACTTGAGAAAATGCTCAACCTACAAGCTGAGCCACCGTAAAACCTAGGGTGGAAAGTATCTCATTAGACAAATGCCAATAATGTGGGTATGAAAGTGCTGACCAAAAGCATATTCAACATCATCTAATTGGTATATATATATGTATATACAGTAGAACCCCCATTTTACGTTTTTCAGGGGACCAGAAAAA